>NW_020869060.1:856457-879833 GCF_003789085.1 Penaeus vannamei | reverse complement strand
ACACACACACACACACACACACACACACCACACATATATATATATATATATATATATATATATATATATATATTAGAGAGAGAGAGAGGAGAGAGAGAGAGAGAGAGAGAGAGAGAGAGAGAGAGAGAGAGAGAGAGAGAGAGAGAGAGAGAGAGAGAGTAGCCTCCCTAAAGCCAAAATAATCGTTTCCCAAGAAATGTATGTCAAGCTTGTATACAAAACAGTTTTCCCACTTAATACTTTGTCATATACTGGTGATACGAAAACTGCTAAACAATGACTCAGGGATTTTAAGTACTTATTATGCGCTAACACAATATTTCACATTTTGGTAATCCCATGTTTATTTGTACGTATTTCACAACATGCAGTTTCCTTGATAAAGCTCAAACTCACTCACAATATCGAATAAAAATAAGCATAATAAATTTACCGATAACAAAGGTATTACAAATAGTAATCCATAAACCATATATATATATAGTAATTTGTGTAAAATCAAAACACTGAATACCCACCATATATAAACACTCGTATATACCAGTTGCACGCTTCTGTTCGTACCATATTTCTTCTAAGGATGTGGTTTGGAACACCACATGCACGCAGCACCAATAAATAAACTTAATTACCATCTAGAACTCTATAGGTGCTTTTTTTCATAATATATCCGCAGGAAATGAGACCTTTTGTCGTCTACGCCCCACTATTGCCACCGAGAACTGTCAAAAACAGCTGATCGATAGAAAACGGGAATCGCTCATAACGACAAACGAACAGGGAAAACTACGCTAAACATATTTATATGGCTAATTTTGCTGTTTTAGTGAATTAGAGTTCCGTATATATTAGGGCTCGCAACAGTGCTACCCATAAATGTGAGATCTACATGTTTGTTATCAATCCGTTTATCCATTGTCGGTGTATCATACCCCAGTGCTATGTGTTATGCTGAGTCCGAGAGATTAATCAAGGAGAGACAGCATGAAAGGAACAAAGTCACCCAGAATAAGCATCTTTTCTCCTCTCTCTCTCTCTCTCTCTCTCTCTCTCTCTCTCTCTCTCTCTCTCTCTTCTCTCTCTCTCTCTCTCTCTCTCTCTCTCTCTCTCTCTCTCTCTCTCTCTCTCTCTCTCTCTCTCTCTCTCTATCTTCTTCTCTCTTCTTTCTCTCTCTTCTCTCTCTCTCTCTCTTCTCTTTCTCTTCTTCTCCCTCCCTCCCTCCCTCCCTCTCTCTCTCTCTCTTCTCTCTCTCTCTCTCTCTCTCTCTCTCTCTCTCTCTCTCTCTCTCTCTCTCTCTCTCTCTCTCTCTCTCCACCTTCGATATCAGCAAGGGAAGCTTTGAAATCAAGAACCATCAGATTAATTAATTTCCATAGGTATCAACCACAGAGGTAAGAATGATATCCTATGAAGTGAAAATTATAAGAATAATAAGAATAGTGGCTGTTTGATCTGGAAACGTTATCTGTGGCAATAGCGACAGAAATGCCACACACTATATGACCACTTGCATTCGGGTTTTAGTTGCGGTTACACTGCCCACAGGTTTCTTTGGGATCCATAGTCTACCAGTGGGTTAGAACCAGCCCAGTCATTCATGTGGGTTTTGCTGTTCCGATGAGAACCATGGGCGTATTCTACTGGGATCAAAACAAACAGCGCCATGAGTTTTTTTCTTTCTTTTTTTCTTTCTTTTCTGTTCTTCTATGTTGCTGTTTTATTTTATTATTACTTTACTATCACTGTTTTTTTTTTTTTTTTTTTTTTTTAGAGGAAGAGGGAAAAACTTCGTACAATGCTTGGATTGAAGTTTGTTGAAACTTATTTTACTAGATTTTATATTATTTTCCTTTACGTGTAAGTCAAAAAATAGATGTAAATGCATTCAAATGTAAGCACATACATACAAGCTCATATTTTAATAATATTTAATATTCTGATAATATTTAATAATACATATTTTAAGAAAAAAAAACTTGTGTGTCGCATTTGTGTGTGTGTGTGTGATTGCATGAGTGTCTGTTGCATTTGTGTGTGTGTCTGTATCTTGTGTGTAAACTTACGTATCTTGCGCATGTGTGTGTTTAGGCGTTTACATGTGTTTATGCGTTGCCTTGGAAACCCAGTGACAGTGACTATGAAAGGAATTCGCCGTTTTCTGAGTAGGCAATTTGAGCATAGAAAGAGTGACGTCATCAGGTAGGTCGATGTAAATTAATTATCCTTCGTAAGTGTTTGAATAGACGATATTGTTAATCATTATCGTTATTTTTTTATTTCTTTATTGCCGTAGCTATTATTATTCATATCATTATCATATTGATAATAATAACTTATTATCATTGTTACCTGTAGCAGTAGTTGTAGCAGCAGCAGTAATAATAATAATAATGATAGTGGTATCGATATTATTGTCATCATCATTATCATTATCATTATTATCACATTTATTTCTATACATGCATCATTCCAGCCATTTATTCACACCTATTTTTCTCCTTTTTCTCTAACCACACTTTCCTTTCCTTTCAGCCCTTCGTCCACCGCGATGCCCCTCGCCTCCCTGCTAGTCTTGTGGGCGTGGTCATGCATGGGCGTGGCTCAGGACGCCCGCGTGGAGGTGGAGCTCCGTCAGGGTCGCATTTCCGGTGCCAGCGAGAGGGCCGGCTGGGGGGGCGTCTGGTATGGCTTCAGGGGCATCCCTTACGCCCAGGCACCAGTGGGGGACCTGCGATTCAGGGTAAGATAGGGGGGGGGGGAGAGGGTCAGGTTAGGGGAGGTTGGCGGAGGGAGGGAGGGGAGAAGGTTAGGGGAGGGGAGGAGATGGAGAAGGGAAGGGGAGGGGAGGGAGGAGGGGGGAAAGGGGAGGGGAAGGGAAGGGGAGGAGGGAAGGTTAGGGGAGGTTAAGGGAGGGGAGGGTTAGGGAGGGTGGGATGAAGGAAAGGAAAGGGAGGGGAGGAGGGTGGAAGGAGGGAGGGGGAGGAGGAGGAAAAGGTGAAGGAGGGGGAGGAAGAGGAGGAGGTGAAGGAGGGGAGGGGGGAGGAGGGGGGGGAGGAGATGGGATGAGGGAAAGGAAAGGAAGTGGGAAGGGGTGGGAGGAGGGAGGAGATGGGGTGAAGGAGGGGAGGAAGAGGAGGAGGGGGAGGGAGGGTGGGAAGGTTAGGGAGTAGGAGGGGAGGGAAAGGAGGAAGGAGGGGGAGGAAGGAGGAAAGGGAGAGGGGGAGTTAGGAAGGGAGAGGGGTGAAGGAGGGTGGAGCGGAGGAGGAGGAGGTGAAGGTAAAGGAGGGGGTGTGTGTGGGGGGGGTGTTATGTTGGAGAGAGGTTGGGTTTTGGGAGTAGGATTTAAGAAGGAAAGAGAGGCTCTGTGGATGTGTAGCTTAATTAAGGTGGACACACACACACATACAGACACACACAGAGAACGCAACGCAACACAATACAAACACACACACACACACACACACACACACACACACACACACACACATACACACACCACATACACACACACACACACACACACACACACACACACAACACATACAAACACGCATACACACACACACACAACACACACACACACACACACACACACACACACACACACACACACAACAACACACATACGACCACACACACGCACACAACACACACACACGCACGCACACACACACATACAAACACACACACAACACACACACACAACACAACAACACACACACACACAAACAAAACAAAACAAACCACTATTAAACATCTCTTCCAAAATTAACTCTCTCTCTCTCTCTCTTCCCCTTCCCTCCCCCCCCCCCCCCCCACCAGGACCCACGGGCGGCCGGGTCGTGGGCGGGCGTGAGAAACGGATCCCTGGCGCCCCCCCTCTGCCCCCAGGTCGACGCCAACCCCGGGGAGGGGGGGAGGCGGTGGTCCGGGGGAGGAAGACTGCCTCTATCTCAACGTCTTTACGCCAAGGGTGAGTAAGGCTGTTTTTTCTTTACCTTTTTCTTTATTTTTTGGTTTAGGTTAGTGGTGCCTATTTTTTTTTTTTTTTTTTACACTCACGACCCCTTTCTAAAATCTAACACATTCTCGACGTCATATACCACCAGGTCCATTTATCTATATATTTTTTTTCCTTTTTCTTTTCCTTTTCTTCTTTCTTCTTCTTCTCTTTTCTTTTTCTTCTTCTTTTCTTTTCCTTCTTCTCTTCATCTTCATCTTCATCTTCATCTTCTCTTCTCTTCTTCTTCTTCTTCTTCTTCTTCTTCTTCTTCTTCTTCTTCTTCTTCTTCTCTTCTCTTCTTCTTCTTCTTCTTCTCTTCTTCTCTTCATCTTCTTCTTCATCTTCTTTCTCTTCACTTCTCTTCTTCTCTTCATCTCTTCTCCTCTCCTCCTTCTCCTCTTCTTTTCTTCTCCTTCATCTTCATCTTCATCTTCTTCCTCTTCTTCTTCTTCTTCTTCATCTTCTTCTAACTACATCTTTTCAGTCTGAGACAAAATTAATCATCAGTCTTTATGAACCAACTGAAAATACATAAATCCTGGAAGGCAAAGTTTTCACATCTTTCTGAAAGTATCCCAAAAAAAAAGATGGAAAATGATGATCTTAATGGTATATTTCATTATTAAGAGTGGATTATTATTATTATTATAATTAGTGGATTATTATTATTATTATTATTATTATTATTAAGAGTGGATTATTATTATTATTATAATTAGTGGATTATTATTATTATTATTTATTATTATTATTATTATTAAGAGTGGATTATTATTTTTAACACCTATTTAACGTGTAGGATACCAGGCCGGGCTATTTTTAGAACAGCACGTGTTCTTGTTTACATTATTTTCATTAACAATCATCAAAATAACCCAGAGGATAGAGTGGGCGATGATGTTATACAAGAATGATTTAATGTGTAGGAAGATGATGAAGAAGAAGAAGAAGAAGAAAGAAGAAGAGAAGGAAAGGAAGAAGAAGAAGAAGAAGAGAAGAAGAGAAGAAGAAGAAGAAGAAGAAGAAGGAGGAAGAAGAAGAAGAAGAAGAAAGAAGAGAGAAGAAGAAGAAGAAGAAGAAGAAGAAAGAAGAAGAAGAAGAAGAAGAAGAGAAGAGAAGAAGAAGAAGAAGAAGAAGAAGAAGAGAAGAAGGAAAGAAGAAGAAAAGAAGAGGAAGAGAAGAAGAAGAAGAAGAAAGAAGAAGGAAGAAGGAAGAAGAAGATGAAGAAGAAGAAGAAGAAAAAGGAAAAAAAGAAAGAAAAAAATATATATAGATAAATGGACCTGGTGATATTATGACGTCGAGAATGTGTTAGAGGTTTTAAAAAGGTTTAAAAAGCCACTGGAACTTTAACACTGATGGATATTGTGCAAAATGTAAACAAGAACACGTGCTGTTCTAAAAATAGCCCGGCCTGGTATCCTACACGTTAAATAAGGTGTTAATAATAATAATAATCCACTCTTAATGATAATAATAATAATAATAATAATCCATAATCCATAATTAATAATAATAATAATCCACTTAATAATAATGCCACTCTTCTCATCCACAGGGGCTATTTTGATGATTGTTCAATGAAAAATATAACCTTTAAAATCATTACTTTTCATCCTTTTTTGAAAATTGGAAAGACCAAAATGAATGAAAAACCCCATAGCTGTTTTTTTTTCTAAAAATAGAATCGCAACTTTAGTGACGTCATCAAAATCAGACGCCATGACACGTCCTCGAGTTGCTATTGATCTAGCCTTTCCCCTGCTAACTCTCCGCGATAACTGGTGTTTGATGGTTAATCTCGGAAATGGAAAATCTGGCAACTTACCCCGGACTCTAGAGCACTCCGATTCGCCTTCTCTCTCTCTCTCTCTCTCTCTCTCTCTCTCTCTCTCTCTCTCTCTCTCTCTCTCTCTCTCTCTCTCTCTCTCTCTCTCTCTCTCTCTTCTCTCTCTTTCTCTCTCTCTCTCTCTCTTCTCTCTCTCTCTCTCTCTCTCTCTCTCTCTTCTCTCTCTCTCTCTCTCTCTCTCTCTCTCTTCTTTAGTCTCCTTACAATCAGTTCTTACGTTCCAAGTCTAGATTTTTTATACTTAAATAGATTAATTCTTCATTGTTTTACGCCAATTTCTTTTCTATTTTCTCCCAAAAAGAATTTGGCGAATCAGAATCCTCCTGAGACGAGGTAGAGTTGCCAGATTTTCCTTTCCTGACATTAAGCGGACGTTAAATTGATTTTTTTTTTTCTTGTCTAAACTTTTGTATTTAAATAATGTCATATGTAATAAATAGGTTTTTGCGTTAATGCTGAACACTTTGGTGATAATAATGACTATTGTGTTTCTGCTTTTGCTCTGAATTTTAATAGTGATATATATTTAGTAAAATAGTAGTTATGATAATGATAACCATAATCATAACGTAATGAAATAATGATTTAATAATATTGATTGTAATTATGATGGTGTTATTAATCATAATGATAATAATAGTACTATCATTAATAACAGCAGAAGTAATATACAATAATCACCATTAAATATAACTACAGCATAAACAATGATAAGAAATGATAATGCCGATAACCATATAATAACCATAGTGCCAATAACAACATTTATAGTTAATAATACGACGACGATAAATACCAACATCACCAATAATTATAAAGAAACATGATTAACGTTAACAAAGAGAAAGAAAGAAAACAAATATCATTGCCAATAACATAACAACTTTAAAAATGTAAAAAATAATACAATAAAAAAAATAAAATAAAAAAAATATATAAAAAAAATTAAATAAAAAAATAATAACGATAAATAAAAATGAAAATAATAAAAAAATAATAACGACAAAAAAATAATAAAAAAATGATAACGATAAATAAAAAAATAATGAAAAATAAAAAAAAAATACTAAAAAATAATATCATAACGACAAAAACGAAAAAAATAATAATAACGAAATAAAAAAAATAAAATAAAAAAAAAAAATAAAAAAAAAATACCTAAAAAAATAATACCATAACAACAAAAGAAAAAATAATAAAAAAATTATAACGATAAATAAAAAACTAAATAATAGAAAAATAAAAAAAACAATACCTAAAAAAAATAATATCCATAACAACAAAACGAAAAAAAAAATAAAAATAACGATAAATAAAAACAATGACCTCTTTTCTCGCCCTCAAACAGCCCTTCGCCTCGACCTTGCCTGTGATGGTCTGGATCCACGGGGGGGCGTTCCTGGTGGGCGGGGCTTGGGAGTACGGGCCCCTCCCCCTCCTAACTCGGGACGTGGTACTGGTCACACTGCAGTATCGCCTGGGCACTCTGGGTCAGGACTTTGACCTTTGACCTTTCGGTGTCGCGGTCATGGATGTTTTTTTGTTTATTATTTTTGTTATTCTTTATTCCTTTCTTCATTTATTTGGATGTTTGATTTGTTATGTTATTTTTTTTTATTATTATTATCATCATTATTATATATTATTATCTTTCTTCTTTTGTTCATTTATTTTATTATTTATTGTTTATCTATTTTTTATTGTTGTTTATTATTATTATATTATTATTATTATTATTTATTATTATTATTATTATTATCATTTATTATTATTATTATTATTATTATTATTATTTATCATTATTATTATATTATTATTATTATTATTATTATTATTATTATTATATTATTATATTATTATTATTATTATCTATTATATTATTATTATTGTTAATATCATATTATATTAATACCATTATTATTAGTATTATAATTAATTATTATTATCTTCTTTATTATTTTTTATTTTTATTTAGAAGTTTTGTTTATTATTGTTATTATTACTACTACTATTATTATTATTATTACTTTCTTCTTATATTGTTCATTTATTTGGATGTTTTATATATCACCATTGTTATTGTCATTATCATTATTATAATTACTTTCTTCTTATATTGTTCATTTATTTACGATTTTTACTTGTTCTCTTTAGCATTTTTCTTATCCTTTTATCTAAATGATATTGATAGGATTTGATACAATTATGATAAATATGATTAAGTAAATAGGAGAATAATGAATGGAAAATAAAGACGAAATCGTAAATTATGTAAATAAGGTCGTAAAGATATGAATAAGAGATGTAAGATAAGGATATAACGTAAGGAATAATAATAGTAAATGTAATGATAACTTGGAAGATAAGAAGAAAACGTGTAAAATACGAATAAAACATGTGATTAATAAAAAAAATTGTAGGAAATAGGGATAATATATTACAAAATGTAATTAAAACTACAAGTAATAAGAAAGAATTCGTAAAAAATAAAAAATAGATCTTATAAAGCATACGAACAAAATCGTAAAAAAAAAACATACGATCAGACCTTCGTAAATCCTAAACAAACAAACAAACAAACAAATAAAAAAAACGGGGAGAAAAGAATAAATCCGTGTTGCTTAAAAGAATAAATATAATTACCATGTTATAATAAATAATGTGATCTATAATTATAATAATGTTATAATGATTATAATATAATATAAAATAATATAATAATAATGTTATAATAAGTTATATAATAAAAATGTTATAATAATAAATAATGTTATAATAAAATAATAATAATTAATCCATATAATAAATAATGGATAATAATAATGTTATAATAATAATGTTATAATAATAAATGTTATAATAATAATGTTATAATAATAATGTTATAAAAAAAAATAAATGTTATAATAATAATGTTATAATATAATGTTATAATAATAATGTTATAATAAATAATAAATAAAATAAAAATAAATAAAAAAGAATAATGTTATAATATTAAATAAAAATAATAAAAATAAATAATAAAAATCCACGTTGCTTAAAGGACCATTCACTCGCCAGGCTTCCTCTCCACCGAGGACCCTGCGCTACCTGGCAACCTCGGACTCAAGGACCAGACGGCGGCGCTCCGGTGGGTCAGAGAGAACATCCGTGACCTCGGCGGAGACCCAGACAAGGTCACGGTCTTCGGTCAGGGCGCGGGAGCCGCCTCCGCCCACCTCCAAGTGCTCAGCCCGCAGGCAGAAGGTGCGGGCGTGCATATGTACTGTCTGTAGGACTTGCTTTTTAAGCCTGTTCGGCACATTTTCTCAGAATCATTGTTACTTATATGTTTATGTCTATATTTCTATCTATATTTATCTATCTCTCCTTCTCTCTCTCTCTATATATATATATACATATATACATACACACACACACACACACACACACACACACACACACACATATATATATATATATATATATATATATATATATATATATATATATATATATATAGATATATATATATATATATATATATATATATATATATATATATATATATATATATATATATATATATATATATTATATATATATATATATATATATATATATATATATATATATATATATGTGTCAGACAGAAACCATCTAAGTAAGCTACAGGACACGCATTCCACAAATACAACCTCAAGACAATTTCCTTGACAAAAGAAAGATAACACGTAAAATTAAAGAGATGTATTTAACCGGTTTCGAATAGATCTTCATGGTTTTCTGACGGAGAAATTATCGAAGCCGGTTAAACACAGCTCTTGTACTGTCAAGAAATCCACTCTCATCATACCTTCCCTACATGTTGTCAACATGTTTATGGCTCGTCTTACGCGTCGCTTTCTACCCAGGTTTATTCCGCCGTGCAATCCTGCAATCCGGCAATGCGCTGAGTCCCTGGGCGCTGAGGAACGACCACAGACACACAGCCTCCGTAGTTGGCCGGGTGTTCAACTGTTCAGCGGCGGAGAACACGTCGACGAACAACTCTTCTCTCTCGTCACCGGTCGACCTGAACAGCACCGCCCTCGTCGACTGCCTGAGAAAGATTCCCTTTCAACAGCTGGTGGTCATTCCGTCGGCGTTCGTGGTGAGGTCAAGATGGGTCACGCGGGGGAGGTGCAGGGAGAAGATGGGTCTTGCAGGGAGGTCACAAAGGTGCAGGGAGAAAAAGAGGGGTAGGGAGGGGGAGAGAGATGGATAGAGAGAGTGATAGAGATGAATAGAGTGAGTGCTCTGTTGATAGAGAGAGAGGGGGATGATGGAGAGAAGAAAAGAGGGGGGAGAAAGGGAGGAGGAGACAGATGGAGAGAGAAGAGAGGGAGAGGGAGAGGGTATTTTGCAACATGAATCCTCAATTCACTGTTTTAGCAAATGTGGTATTTATCCTTTATAGTACCCCTGACTTGGAAATTTTATTTTTCTATAAACCAGAGTGATATAAAACGATCAACTAACTATATAAATGCAGATTAAACAATATAAGCAAATCTTATCATGTAGTTTGTCCATGAGGTTGTCGTAATGACGTAAAGTAGATAAGGCAAAATAGATAAGGTACATTAAGTAGCAGAGAACATCTTAAAATTTTGAAACAACCTACGTGTTTCTTAGAATACAGCGCGGATCCTTAAATATAATCAATTTGAAGCTTAATATTGATCATATTGGTGTCAAATATTAGTGACTCTACAAAGTTCTTTTTTATGGATATAATACATGATTCTGATATGTAAGTTTCAATCATCGTTGGAAAGTTTAAGTTATTTTTTATATGTATATCATATACTTTTAGCATTGATATGTTTTTCTAACCTTTCTTAAATCCATTTTTTTCTTTTTTTCTCTCTTACTCCTTCACATGCTCCTCATTCCTCAAGTTTCAATCACCGTTGGAAATTTTAATTTTTTTTTTTTTTATATATATATATACATATACTTTTAACATTGATATGTTTTTCTAACCTTTCTTAAATCAATTTTCTCTTTTTTCTTTCTTTCTCCTTTACACGCTCAATCACCGTTGGAAACTTTAAGTGTTTTTTTTGTATATCATATACTTTTAACATTGATATGTTTTTCTACCCTTTCTTAAATCCAATTTTTTCTTTTTTCTCTCTTTCTCCTTTACACGCTCCTAATTCCTCTCCCCCCCCCCAGAAGTGGCTCAGCGTCCCCCAGGTGATGACCCCCCGCGTGGATGGGGTCTTCCTGCGTGCCCACCCCGCCTCGCTCTTACGAAGTGGCCTCTATAACGAAGTCGACCTCATCTCTGGGGTGACGGAGGTCGAGGGTGCTCTGGCCGCCCTCGGTGAGTGCTCTGTCGTTGCTGTAGTTGCTGGCCATTCTCGGTGTGTACTCTGCTGCTGTTGTTGTTGTTGTTGTATTCTGATGCTCGTCTTTGGTGAGTACTTTTTGTGTTGTATTCTCTGCCCGTCCTTGGTGTTCTGTTGTTGTATTCTGATGCTCGTCTTTGTTGATGATGTAGTCTGAGTACTTTTGGTGTTGTATCTCTGATCCTTGCTCGTCCGTCCTTGTGAGTACTTTGTTGATTACTTTGTTGTTGTTGTATTCTCTGCCCGTCTTTGGTATGTATTTTTGTTGTGTTCTCTGACTGTCTTTAGAGTACTTTGTGTAGTACTTTTTGTGTTGTTCTGTGCTCGTCTTTGTATGTACTTTTTGTGTTGTATTCTCAGCCCGTCTTTGGTGAGTACTTTATTGTTGTATTCTCTGTCCGTTCTTGGTGAACTTTTTGTTGTATTCTCTGTCCGTGTATGTACTTTGTGTTGTATTCTCTGAGTACCGTCCTACTTTGTTGTGTTGTATTCTCTACTTTTGTTGTTGTATTCTCTGCCCGTCCTTGGTGAGTACTTTGTTGTTGTTGTATTCTCTGACCGTCTTTGGTGAGTACTTTTGTTGTTGTATTCTCTGACCGTCCTTGTGTACTTTGTTGTGTTGTATTCTCTGACCGTCCTTGGTGAGTACTTACTGTCTTGGTGAGTACTTTATTGTTGTATGTTCCGTTCTAAGCATGTACTTTATTGTTGTATTCTCTGTCCGTTCTTGTTATGTACTTTTTGTGTTGTATTCTCTGACCGTCCTTGGTGAGTACTTTGTTGTTGTATTCTCTGTTATTGTACTTTTTGTGTGTGTATTCAGTGCGCGTCCTTGATACTTTATTGTTGTATTCTCTGACCGTCCTTGGTGAGTACTTTGTTGTTGTATTCTCTGTCCGTTCTTAGCATGTACTCTGTTATATTTGTTGCTACTAATATATCTTTGAACCGTATTCATGTTGACAAATGTGGAAAGGTATGAATGAGAACGAATATCTTCACAATACAAGAGATGTATTTAACCGGTTTCGATTATATCTTATATGATGTATTTCTGATGAAGATATGATCGAAACCGGTTAAATACATCTCTTGTATTGTGAAGATATTCGTTCTCATTCATACCTTTCCACATAATATATCTTTTTTTAATCTTTTTTTAAGAGATCGCTGTTCTTATAATTGTTGATGTTATTGTCTCTGGTCGCATACGTGGGACATTTTATTTCGGAAATCCCGCACACCCTACTTGGAAATCCGAGAAAAAATCGGAAATCCTTGAGAATTTTTTTGGGGGGGGAAATCCGAAAAATCGGAAATCCTTAAGAATTTTTGGGGGGAAATCCGAGAAAAAATCGGAAATCCTTAAGATCCTCGGAAATCCTTAAGAAAAATCCGAAAAAATCGGAAATCCTCAAGAATTTTTTAGGAAATCCGAAAAAAAAATCTGAAATCCTCAAGATTTTTTAGGAAATCCGAAAAAAAAATCAAGAATTTTTTAGAAATCCGAAAAAATCGAAAATCCTTAAGAATTTTTTTAGAAATCCGAAAAAAATCTTAAGAATTTTTTAGAAATCCGAAAAAATCGGAAATCCTTAAGAAATTCAAATACAAAAATAAGAAATTCTTTGGAAATCTCCTCAAGAAATCTTTGGAAATCCGGATTTCTCCAGAAAATCCCACGAACCCTAAAATATCACAAATGTTCCATTCAAAGCAAAATTTTACAAAAAAATCGTGTTAATATTACTAAAGATGTCTTTTTAAAATCGGTATAAAATTGTCATAAATTTCGACAAACACCTGAGCAACTGATAACCACAATCTCAACGCAGAATTAAACGCAGAATATCATATAATGAATTTTGATAAAACACACTGTCTTAAAATAATGCCACATAAAGTTAATGTGATGGAAATGCCTTTTTTTATTTCAAATTTTATAAATCGGACAAATAGTTTTTTTTCAGAAATTGCTGACATGACTTCGTAGCTCTATGCTTTCTTAAAATAATGCCACATGAAATTAATGTTAATGTCTGAAATGCTTTTTTTTTTTTTTTTTTTTTTTTACTTTCAAACTTTTTTAAAAATCGGACAAATACATTTTTGAGGAATTGTTGACATAATTTCGTAGCTATATGCTTTGAGAATTGCTGAAATGATTTCGTAGCTCTATGCTTTCTTAAAATAATGCCACATGAAATTAATGTTAATGTCTGAAATGCCTTTTTTTTTTTTTACTTTCAAACTTTTTTAAGAATCGGACAAATAGATTTTTTCAGAAATTGTTGACAGGATTTCGTAGCTTTATGCTTTCTTAAAATAATGCCACATGAAATTAATGTTAATGTCTGAATTTTTTTTTTTTTTTTTTTTTTTTTTTTTTTTTTTTTTTTTTTTTTTTACTTTCAAACCTTTTTAAAAATCGGACAAATAGATTTTTGAGGAATTGTTGACATAATTTCGTAGCTATATGCTTTGAGACCCTGTGTACCAATTTTCAAGCGATTTTATTGGCCTTTTGGGTACACAGAGTAATTTTAGTAAATACCAGTACTAAGGAATCCTTTTTTTGGGGAAAGCAGGGTTTTTTTTTATCAAAATGAAGAAGAAAAAGATAGTAACTACCAGTACTAAGGAATCCATTTTGGGAAAAGGAGGTTTTTATCAAAATGAAGCAAAAAAGAAATAAAAAATGCCGGAAAAACGCATAGGTCAAGCAATAGATCTTGAGCGCGATCTTGGTAAAAGCATAATGTCAATTAAATCGCAGCACTGGGTGTTATGAATGGATCTGCAAGGTCGAGTGAGTTAATTTAACCCCCTTAATGTCTATTCTTGCATTTTTTGAGAAACAGGATTGCCCCTTTTAAAATGCTCAAATTTCCAAGTAATTGTGCCTATTTCAGGAAGTGAGATGGTTGAAATGATCCTCAAAATAGTTAATTCCGAGGTTAATCCAACAGATTATGAGGAATTATGAGGATTAGGTCTGAAGGTTTATGTTTTGTGATAAAGTAGTGCACTTCATGTGGAACCTGTAAGATAACGACTGATAACAGCTTATTTTTTTTTTTTTTAACATTTACGATGATTTGGTGGTTTTTAAACGCTTTTGAAAACTTTGGAAATCCCTGACAAATCTATCTGGAAATCCCGGTAACTGTTGGAAGGATTTCGGAAATCTCGTACGCTATCTAGAGTACTGAAATGGCCCTCGTTCGAATCCCTGTCTTCACTCCATTCTTCTGCTAATAAAGAAAATCACAAATAAATATTTAAAAATCTAATTCAAAATATTCTTTCTACTTCCAGCGACACTCGGCAACCCCCACTTGAAAAAGGCCTTGTTGGACGATTTCGCTTCAGTCGCGCCGGCGCTGCTCGGCTTTGAGGGAGAGGAGGAGGCTTTGCAGTTGGCGAGGACGGTCTTCGGCGCCTACCTCCCCGGAGCGCAGGTCAATGAAGGCACACTTCGGGGACTGGCACAGGTAGGTGTCTTTCCACTTATTTAGTACCACTTAGTTTCGTCTTTCTCTGAGTGTTTGAGAGGGACGGGATCGGTTGGTTTGGGTTAGGTGCTTATTCATTTTTCTTGGGTTTATATCGTCTATTATGTATTTATCATCTTCACATTCATAATTCTTCTCCTCGTCAACACCTTCATTCTCAACTTCATAATTATCATCCTCTTCCTCAAACTTCATTCTCTCATCATTCTCAACTTCATAATTATCCTCCTCCTCAATTCTCAACTTCATTATGGATCTTAGTAGTAACACAACTGTTATGATAATTTTTATAACCAGTATCATGGACATTTTTACCATTATCATAACCAGGCCATTTTTACCATCATAGGATTATCATCATATAAGCTTGTTTGTCGGGAGAATAATATAATTACCTATAAAAAATCGTTATGAATATTATATCTATGATAAATAAATGTTATAATCACTTAACACAAATTTAAGGTAGAGTAATGAACGTAACTCTACTCTAGTCTCGAAAAGGAAAAACTGGCAACTCACCCTAAACTCTGGATCACTCCGAATCGCCAAGTCTTCAGAAAAGAATATTGGAATGGAGTTAAAAGCAGTAAATTACAATTTTAAAAAAGATGAAAGTACTGTAGAGATGTTAAAAGCAACGAATTAAATAGAAATAAGTATTAAAGTATTAACAAATCTCCCTCCACCCCAAATAAAAATTAAAAAAAAAAGTCGTGAAATTGGATACTATTTATTTATTTCTGTTCGCAGCCCATTTACTTTTTTTTTTCTCTCTCTCTTCCCCGCTTTATTCTCAGCCCGCTTTATTCTTGTTTGCAGCCCATTTACTTTTTTTCCTCTCTCTCTCTCTCTCCCCCGCTTTATTCTTGTTTGCAGCCCATTTACTTTTTCTCTCTCTCTCTCTCTTCCCGCTTTATTCTTGTTTGCAGCCCATTTACTTTTTTCTCTCTCTCATTAGCCCATTTACTTATTCTTGTTTGCAGCCCATTAAATTTAGCTTTATTCTTGTAAATTACTTAATTATTTCAGCTCATTAGCGACGGGGCGTACAACGTGCCGAACGCCGAGGTGTTGCGTCTCCATTGCAAGCGCGGAAGAGGAAGAGTATTCGCGTACCGCTTGCAACACCGAGGTCTTGTTGGTGCAACCGATCTCTTCAATAGCTCCGTGGGATACATGTGTGAGGATTTTTTCTCGAATTGTTTTTTTTTTTTTTTTATTCGATTGAGAGGTTGATTTTTTGCTTGAGTTTGAAATTTTTTTTGGATAGTATTTATTTTTAGGTTCGTTGTCTCCCTGTTTTTTTTTTTTTTTTTTTTTTTTTTTTTTTTGACAGGTAGGCAGATACGATTAGAAATAGAAACATGAACAAAATATCGAATATGATGAAAAGTTATGATAATGACGAAATAATGATAATAACAACAATGATAATCTTTATGATGGTTTTTAACACGACCCATTTTCTTTTTTCTTTTCTTTTCTTTTTTCTTTTTTTCATTGGCAGGGGTCGGTAATGGCGACGACCTGAAGTACCTCTTCCGTGCAGATCTAGGCTCAAGGACGACCTCAAGGACGACCTTCCCAACCCTGGCGGCCAAGGTGGACCAACGCCTAAGCAGCATCATGGTGCGGCTGTGGACCAACTTCGCCTCGACGGGGGTAAGGGGGGTAAAGGTAAGGGGGACGGGGGAGGGGGTAAGAGGTAAGGGGATGGGGGGAGGGGAGGGGTAAATAAGGGGGACAGGGGGAGGGGAGGGGTAAATAAGGGGGATGGGGGGAGGGAGGGGTAAAAGGGGGACGGGGGAGGGGAGGAAGGGGACGGGGGAGGGGAGGGAAAAAAAGGGGGCGGGGGGGGGGAGGGTAAAAAGGGGGACAGGGAAGGGAAGGGTAAATAAGGGGGACGGGGGAGGGGAGGGGTAAAAAGGGGACGGGGGAGGGAGGGGTAAAAAGGGGATGGGGGGAGGGGTAAATAAGGGGACGGGGGGAGGGAGGGGTAAAAAAGGGGGAGGGGAGGGGGGGGGGAGGGGAGGGGTAAAAAAGGGGGACAGGGGGAGGGGAGGGGTATAAAGGGGACGGGGGGAAGGGGAGGGGTAAATAAGGGGGATGGGGGAGGGAGGGTAAAAAGGGGGGTAAAGAAGGGGGATGGGGGAGGGAGAATAAGTTGGGTGGGAGGTGGCATAGCCCAGCGGTAGAGCAGTGGCTTTGCAGTCACACGGTCCCGGGTTCGTGCCCCCTCTCCGTTAACCGTAAGTACTGGCTTCATGCTGGGGTCAAAATTGCTGCAAGAAAGAAACTGCGGCAAGGGGTAGGAGACGGTAACAGCTGTAAGCACTGGCTTCATACTGGGGTCAGGAGAAAGAAATTGAGGCAAGGAGAGGAGATAAAGGGGTAAGAGACGGTAACTGCAACTAACTGGCTAATCTAAAAATTATTCTGTGGCTTAGGACGTCGTTTCTCTACGAATGGGTTACCTTTATCCCCGACTTCGTGTCCTCCTCCGCCCACAGATTCCCGACGCCCGACCCTTTCCTCGGCTTCGTGTGGGCGCCCGCGTGCTCGCCCACCCCGCCCTACCTCAGCCTCACGCCCGCGCCCGCGATGCTCCAGGATGGGAACGCTCGGGTAATATTTGGTTCTTTTTATTTTTCTTTTTTTTTCGTATTTTTTTTCTTGTTTTATTTTTGATTATTATATATATATATACATATACACACTCTCTAACCTTTCCTCTCTCCTTCTTTCTCTTTCACTCCCTCTCTCACTCTCTCCCTCTCTCCCTCTCTCCTCCCCTCCCCTTCCCTCCCTCTCTTTCCTCCCTCCCTCCCCTCTCTCCCTTCTTCCCTCCCTCTCTCTCTCTTTCTCTCTCCCTCTATCCCTCTATCCTCCTTCTCCCTCTCTCCCTCTCTCTTCCTCCCTCTCTTCTCCCTCTCTCTCCAAAAGACCTACGCCTTCTGGAGGAGTCTGCCAACCCTAAGGAACCACATCCTCCACCGGGAGCCCTTCAGCCCCGCCCCTGGAAGCCGAAGTGGGCGGGGCAAGGGTCTTCCTCCTGCGAGGAATCCCCTTCGGGTTTGTTCGAATTGCTTTTCGGTTGTCGGGGGTGAGGGGTGGGTGGGGAGGGGAGGGGGTTGAGGGAAGGAAGATGGAAGGAGAAGGGATGAAGGGGTAGGAGGGAGGGGATGAAAGGAGGAGAGGGAGGAGTGAAGGAAGGAGGAGGGCAGGGAGGGAGGGGGAGGAAGGGAGAAGTCTGAGAGAGGGTGAGGAGTTAAGGGAGAAAGAGGGGGGGGGGAAGAAGCATAGAGAAAGGAGGAGGGGGAAGGAAAGAGGAGGAGGAGGAATCGAAAAAAAGAGAAAGAGGGAAAAGGGAAGAAGGGAGAGAGAAGAAAGGAAGAGAACTGAGGGCGAGGGGGGAAGAAGGAAGAAGGAAGAAAAGAGAAGGATAAAGAGGGAAGAGGAAAATAAAGAGAATAGAAGGAGTTAGGGAGAAGACGGAGATAAGGAAAAAGAGAAAAAAGAAATCGAGAGAAGGGATAGAAGAACAGGAAAAGAGAAACAAGGAAAAAGATAAATGGGGAAAGAGAAACAGAAAGGAAACAGGAAGAGGGAAGGAGAAGGAGGAGAAGGGAGAAGGAATGGGTAGGAATGTATCTGTGTCACTTGTGGATTTTATGGCGAACAGTTTATTTATATCAAGGTATTGCTTCGTCATAGCCACTTATTATCGTTTGGTAATATAGCGATATATTTGTTACACGCAAAACGGAAAAGGTATTTTCTGGCTTAGGGAGTATATTCTAGCCAAGCCTAGCTTATACCCCGGGTATAAAACGGCTTAGCCTAAAATAAGACCATTTGGGGACTTGTTAGGAGAACCTGTTCAGTCGGTACGTGCTTGCGGCGAGGACATTGAAGTCACAGAGAGCTTTACATACCTTGGTAGTGTAGTTCATAACTCTGGGCTGTCAGACCATGAAGTCAGCAGACGGATTGGCCTGGCAGCAGGGGTCATGAACTCTCTCAACAAGATTATTTGGAGATGTCGGTACCTGTGCAGAAGGACCAAGCTACGGGTTTTCAAGGCCCTGATAATGCCAGTTTTGCTATACGGTAGCGAAACCTGGACATTGTCCTGTGCCTTGGAGGCTCGTCTTGAAGCCTTTTGCAATAGGTCCTTGCGCCAGATCATGGGGTACTGTTGGCGGGACCATGTGTCCAACCAACGGTTGCACCGTGAGACTGGCACAGGACCTGTTATCTGCACAATCCGTGATCGCCAACTCAGGCTATACGGCCACCTGGCTCGCTTTCCTCAGGATGATCCTGCCCATCAGGTCGTCTCTGTTCGAGACAACCCTGGGTGGAGGAGGCCTTGGGACGACCAGGAAGTCGTGGCTTGGGCAGATCGACCAAACCTGCCGTGAAGAACTAGAGATGGGCCGAGTCCCTGCCTGGCGTCGAGCCATGAGGGATCCTCGTAGGTGGAAGCGAAGGGTGGGTGCGGCTATGCGCCCCCGTCGGCGTCAGCCCCCTTGATGATGATGTGATGATGTATAGTCTGGCCTGGATAGTCTGGGTGGGTGTTCTGGGCGGGTATTAGTCTGGCCTGCTGGGTGTGTTCTGGCGGTGGTATAGTCTGGGTATACTGGATGTATTCTGGGCTGGAATACTGGGTGTATTCTGGGCGGGGGTTTAGTCTGGGCTGGTACACCGGAACAGAAATTCTTTCAACTTCATAATTGTTGCCGTTGCCGTTGTTGATGTGTAATATTCTAAATGGCTGTAAACCAATGATGTATTTGCAATATACTCTGTAACTCTGTTAATAAAAGGAAGTACTGTATCGATGTATTTTGTGTCATCGTCTGTTTCACTGTTTGTATTTTGTACTTAAAAGTTTTATTTGCTTTGGCCATAAATAGTAATAGTTAAGAATGGTAAATATAATCTTTACAGCATAATAGGAACGAAAGCATACACACACTCACTTACTCGCTCTATCACTCACACACACACTCGCTTACTCACTCAAACAATAAAAAAAAAAAAAAAAAAAGATACACTGCAATTAGAAACAACTATATTGCTTTATCTCTGGAAGATTAAAGAAAAATGACCAATGCAACTTCCGAGTAATTGTGATTTAGTTAAACCCGTAAATCAGATTTTTGCATAATTGTACCATCACAAAAATGACTCCAAAGCCGTTTTTTTATTTATCAAATTACTTTAGATATCTGTTTTCTTATCTTTCATTATCATATTATCATCCTGTATATTATTTTTTATTATTATCGTTATATAGTTGATTCCACTATCTTTTTTGTTATCATGAGTATTTTTATAATTATGTTGTCATTACTAATATTATTAATATAATTACTTTTATTAGTTATTTATTTTATTACTGCTATCATTAGTGATGTCATAATCATTACAATTGTTGATATGCTAGCATAATTATAATTATAATTTTGACATTTCTATCTTGCATGGGACCCGTTCTTTGCAATGAAATCATTAATCATAGTCTAAATCGTGTCTAAATCATTATCATATTCATATTATTACAGAATATAATCGTCACTAATTTGATTTCTGTTTTCATCACTCAATGAAATAAGGAGCAGATCTTAGCCTTTCTTATCATTATCAAGACACAAATTATAAATATATATATATATATATATATATATATATATAATATATATATATATATATATATATACATCCTTTATTATCATTATCAACACAAAAACGAATTATACAAAAAAAAATCCTTTCTTAACTTTATCAAAAAAAAAAAAAAAATAATAATAATAATAATTTCTTATCATTATCAAGACACACACAAAAAATAAAAACTACATCCTTTCTCATCATTATCATAACAGACACCAACCCCCCCCCCCCAAAAAAAAAAAAAAAAAAAAAAAAACAAGGAAAATGTCATAAAATAAAACTCCACACCTACGGACATTTTGTTTTATTAAGATTGACTCTAGTTACATGGCACCTTCAGCTCTCCAGACGCTCGCACCGGAAGTGATGAGGATTGGGAAGAGATTGGATACGGAGAGAAGATTGGGAAGGGATTGGGTACATAAGAGACGAGTATGGATAGGATACAGAGAGAACATAAGAGACAATTAAGGATTGGAGACAGAGAGAAGAATAAAGATTGGGAATGGATACTGAAACAAGATTAAAAGTGGATACAGAGACGATTAAAGATTGGGACAGAGAAGATTAAGATTATAATTGGATACTGAGAGAAGATTAAAGACAATAGATTTTACATAGAAACGATTAAAGGATTGGATACTCAGAGAAGATTCGGTAGAGATTGGATACTCAGAGAAGACGATTGGACAGATTTGGTAGAGAAGAGACACATAGAGTGAATACACAGAGATTGGATGCATAGGATTGGATAAACAGATAAGGGAGAGGGGATTGGGCACAGAGAATGGATACACAGAGAGAGAGGGATTGGATATAGAGTGAATAAACACAGAGAGAGAGGGATTGGATATAGAGTGAATAAATACAGAAGATTGGATAAAAAGGGATTATACAGAGAAAGAAAGAGTGATTGGATATAAACTGGATAAACGGAGAGAACTGAATTCACAGACTGGTAAGACTGGACAGGAATTGGATAACAGAGAAGGGAGGTGGATAAAGATTGGATAAATAGAGAAGGGGATTGGATATTAAGTGGAAAAGGGTACACAAGAAAGATTATACAACCATTGTGAAGAAAGGGTGTTAGAGAAAGAAATAAAAGATAATTTTAATAATACAGTGGAAGATTTATACAACCGTTGTGAAAAAAGATGCATAAATAATAATAATTATAATAACAACAATAAAAATACATTTGAAGGATTATAATACAACCCTTGGTGATAGAGAAAGCATAATAAAATATGTTAGAAGAAATTGAGAAGATAAAATATAATAAAACGGCGGTATAACTATATATCATTTCTTGGAAGACATGTTGGAAATTAAAGAAAGAAAAAAAAACAGAAATTTCAAATGTGAAAGAAAAATGGATTCTTCAACACGGATTATCTAAATGTTAAAAAAAAACAGAAACATCAAGATATCAATAATTAACAATGTTCAGATTTAGAGCAGGAAGTGTGATGTCACTTCTCATCTTACGAGGAGGATTTATCAATACATTAAAAGATTTGTGAATAAAATCTTTTTGAAAATACCTCCTTTTAAACTTTTTTTCCCGTTTTCTTTATCATAGTGGTTAGTCTCGAACCTGTATATATACATATATACATACATAAATATATATATACATATATATATAGTTCGAAATAATAACAGATTCATAGTTAATCAATGCTAAAATGATGATGATGAACAATGGAGAGGAAAGTAAGAGAAGAAAAGAAAGAAAGAAAAAAGCAGCCAATCACATCTTACGCAGATGACTTCAATAAATTATAGAAAACAATAAGACAGTTAACAATGAGTGCAATATAATACAAGGGACAATAACGATAAGGTAAAGTTGGATAAGACGCTGACGAAAATACTGACGGAGGACAAGATCTGGGATTATAGGTCTTACGCGGCTACTCTCTAAGGTCCAAACTCCTATGTCTTGTGTTTGGTAGTTGAGCTCCTCTTCCGCACGCAAGATTTTTATATCATTTTCTTGCATCTTTTTTTGTATCACACAAACTGGAGAAGTCAAGTAAACAAAAGAAAAAAACTCATAAATAAGTGTACATTACACTCAAGTCTTTAATGCATAAAATTGATCGTATATTCATTAATAAAGGTTCAGTTATTAAAAAAAAGGAGAGTGGGAGTGTGTGTGTGGGGGGGGGCAGAGGGTGGGAGGGGGACTGTATTAATCTTGGTTTCTATACACGACTATGTACAACACTGAGCATGTGGGTAATAAGACAGAGATTTAAGGATAAGTCCTGTCTTGCTGTCTTACAAGGCTACTGTCTCCTTTTCCTCCAGCCAAGAAGTCAGACCTCTTCTAGACCTCCTCAGACACACATCCACCTCACTCTCTCTCTCTCGTATCAGTGTTAACGAATACATTTCATCACGTCACCTCTTACCTCGTTTTATAATAGCCTGAACTATCATCATCGCCGATTCCTGACCTCCCATCTCATGACATAGAACCTAATCTGACCTGCTGCTTAGCTATCTGAGGGCCCCGTCCTAGACCACGCGGGTCAACTTCTCTCTCTCACTTCCTACATAGTAGTACACTAACAGCCTCATCTTACCCGTTAGGATAAAGCTTACAAGTCCTCGCCAACAGCCGTCCCACAATTCATATCATATTCAACTCGCATATCATAAATGCAACACCTGTAATTTTAGGCATGCTGGGGTTCACCTCATATATATATATATATATATATATATATATATATATATATATATATATATATATATGTAGACTCATATATTACTGAGGTTAACCATACTTCCTTGTATTTGGTTAGAGAAAAAAAGTACAAAAAGCAACACTGTAATTATGATTGGAATATACTGCATATAAATTCACCATGACAACTTGCCACCGAGACATCCTTACTCCTAGAAGGAAGCACCTTCTGCCCGTCGCTC
>NW_020869060.1:833957-851457 GCF_003789085.1 Penaeus vannamei | reverse complement strand
GATGGGGAGCGAGGTGGGGAGGGAGGAGGGGGGATGGGTGAAGGGAAGAGGGAGGAGGGGGTGGAGGGGGAGAGAAGATGGGGGAAGAGGGGAGGGGGAGAAGGTAAGATGGAAGATGGGGGGAGGAGGGAAGATGGGAGGGAGGAGGATGGGTGAAGGGAAGAGGGAGGAGGGGGTGGAGGGGCGAGAGAAATGGGGAGAAGACGGAGAGGAAGGGTAGGATGGAAGATGGGGGAGGAGGGAAGATGGGGAGGAGAGTGGGGGGATGGTGAAGGGAAGAGGGGAGAGGGGGATGGAGGGGGAGAGAAGATGGGGAGAAGAGGGAGAGGGAAGGTAGGATGGAAGATGGGGGGGGATGGGGAGGGTGAAGGGAGAGGGGAGGAGAAGTAGGAAAGGAAGGGGAAGAAGAAAGGTGGGGGAGGAAGGGGAAGAGACGAAGAAGGAGCAAAAAGGGTAACGGAGACAGGCAAAAATGAGAAACAAGTAAATAGTAAGCTCACTCTCAATCTTATTCCTCAAACTCACTCCCTAACTCACTCACACGTTAATAAGCTTACGCCCTAAGCTCACTTCTCAAACTCACTCCCCAACCTTACTCTCAACCTTAATCCTCAAACTCACTCCTTAACTCACTACTTAATCAAGCTTACTCCTCAAACTCACTCAAGTCGATCTCACTCCTCAAACTCAAACTCAAGCTCACTCAAGCTCAAGATCACTCCACAAACTCCACAAACTCAAACTCACTCAAGCTCGAGCTCACTCAGCCTTCAGCTCACTCCACAAACTCAAAATCACTCAAACTCAAACTCACTCCACCTTCAGCTCACTCCACAACTCCACCTCGCTCCCGGCCGCGCCTCGGACTCACCATGGTGCTCGCACTCCAGATGCACCAGCTTATCCGACGAAGAAGAGCAGTTACTCTTGAGCACGAGCTGCAGGGGCGTGTGGGCGAGGGCGGAGGCGTTGGGCTCCAGCCTGACCCGCGGGCGTCCCTGGGGCTCCACCACCCTCAGGAGGTTCGTGTTGACGGAGCCGTTGGAACCGAGTTGGGCGCAGACGAGGTCGCTCCACTGGGTGGTCCAGCCCTCGGAGCAGACGGTCGCCCACGTGCTCTGGCCGCTCTGCGTGGCGTGGGGACGGGTTAGAAGGGTGGGGTGGGTGGTGTGTGTGTGTGGTGTGGGGGGGGGTGTGGGTGTGTTTGTTTGTGTGTGTGTGTCTGTGCTTGCGTTTGCGTGTGGGTTTGATAACTTTACTTCCAACACAATACCAAAGCTTCAACCTGCCCCCCTCCTCTCCCTCCCCGCTTCCACTCCTCTCCTCTTTTCCCCTCCTCTCCCTTTCCCCGCACTCCCCTCCCTCCCTCCTTTTCCCCGTCCTCCCCTCCCCTCCTTTCCCCCTCCCCCTCCCCCTTTCCCTCCTCCCCCTCCTTCCCCTCCCCCTTTCCCCATCCTCCCCCCCTCACCCCTTCTCCCCCTCCCCCACCCTCCTCTCCTTCCCCTCCCCTCCATCCCCCTTTCACCCTTCTTCCCTCCCCCTTCTCCCCCTTCCTCCTTTCTTTCCCCTCCCCGCTTTCCCCCTTCTCCCCCTCCCCCCCTTTCACCCCCATCCTCCCCCCTTCCCCCCCTTTCACCCCTTCTCCCCATCCCCCCCATCCCAATCCCCTTCCCCCCATCCCCTCCATCCCCCACCCTCCCCCTCCCCCCATCCTCCCTCCCCTCCCCCCCTTTCCCTCCCTTTCCCCCCTCCTCCCCGGCGTCCTACCTGACTTCGAGCTGCCTGGTCCCGCTGTCGATCCGGAGGCAGTGCCACTCGTCCGAGCCGTCGTGGCACTGTGCCTGGCCGTCGCAGAGTTGGGAGGTGGCCACGCAGCCGCCCACGTGGCACGCCGTCTCGTCCTGCCCGGCGCATTCTGAGGGGGGAGGGAGAAAGGGAGGGGGGGGACAAAAAAATGATAACAAAACATGAAAATAAAACAAAATAAAGTACAAGACAAGAAAAAAGAACCAAAAAAATGATAACAAAAACATGAAAAACAAAAACAAGACAAAAAAAAAACCCGCCTCGCTCACCGCAGTCGCGCTCGTCCTCGCCGGCGTAGCAGTCGGGGCGGCCGTCGCAGGTCCGCGCGCGGGGCACGCACCAGCCCTCGGGGCACCGGAAGAAGTCGCTGCCGCAGCTCTCCGTGCAGTTGAGCTCGTCGGAGTGGTCGCTGCAGTCGGGCTGGCCGTCGCAGCGCAGGCTCTCGGGGATGCAGGCCGTCGCAGAGGACCCCGACGACCCGAAGAGCCGCTCCTGCCGCCGCCGCCGCCGCCGCAGCGGAACTCGTCCGCGCGACATTCCCACGAGTCTGCGGGCGGGAGGGGGTGAGATGGGGGAGGGTGAAGGGGGAGGGAAGATGGGGGGGAAGGGAGGAGGGAAGATGGGGAGGGAGTGAGATGGGGGGGGGGGAGGGGGGGAGAAGGGGATGGGGGGAGGAGGGGGAGGGGAGAAGAGAAAGATGGGGGAGGAAGGGGAAGTGAGGGGACAAGAGGTAAACACGGAGATAAGAGGATACGAAGAGGGTAACGGAGACAAAAAAAAAAAAAGAGAAATAAGAAAACAAAGTTAGGAGAGAAAAAAAAATCCAAACAAAACAAACCCAAAAGAAGCCAAAAAAAACACACACACACACAAAACAACACACACAAGACCAATAAACAAACGAAACAAACGAAACGAAACGAAAAAAAACAACAACTCACCGCAATTCGTTTCGTCGCTATCGTCCCGACAGTCGTTGACGCCGTCGCACACGAACCGGCGCTCGAGGCACTCGCGGTCGGCGCACTGCGGAGGAGAATGAGGTGAGGAGGTAAGGAGAGAGAGATGAGGTGAGGGAGAGGAGGAGGGAGAGAGATGAGGTGAGGAAGAGAAGAGGAGAGAGATAAGGTGAGGAAGAGGAGGAGGAAGAGAGAGGAGGGAGAGAGGAGGAAGAGATGAGGAAGAGGAGGAGGGAGAGAGATAAGGGGAGGAGAGTGAGGGAGGGAGAGGAGGAGGGAGAGAGAGGAGGAGGGAAGAGGATGAGGTAAGGGAGAGGAGGAGGAAGAGGAGGAGGAGAAAGGGATGAGGTGAGGAAGAGGAGGAGGGAGAGAAGGAGGAAGAGAAGAGAGAAGGAGAAGAGAAGGAGGAGAGAAAGAGGATAAGAGAGATAAGGAGGAGAGAGATAACGAGGAAGAGGAGGAGGAGAGAGATGGAGGTGAGGAAGAGAAGAGGAGGAGGGAGAAGGGATGAGGTGAGGAAGAGGAGGAGGGAGATGAGGAGGAAGAGGAGAGGAGAGAGATAAGGAGGGAGAGAGATGAGGTGAGGAAGAGGAGAGGGAGAAGGGATAGGAAGGGGAGAGGGAGATAAGGAGGAGAGGGAGAGGAGGAGAGAAGATAAGGAGGGAGATGAGGTGAGGAGGAAGGAGGAAGGAGAGGGAGAGATGAGGTGAGGAGGAGGATGAGGTGAGGAGAGGAGAGGAGAGAGATGAGGTGAAGAAGAGGAGGAGGGAGAGAGATAACATGAGAAGAGGAGGAGGAGAGAGATGAGGAAGGAGAGAGATAATATGAGAAGAAGGGGGGGAGGAGGGAGAGAGATAACATGAGGAAGGAGGAGGAGGAGAGAGATAAGGAGAGAGAAGGAGGGAGAGAGATGAGGAAGGAGAGAGATAACATGAGGAAGAGGAGGAGGGAGAGAGATAAGGTGAGGAAGAGAAGGAGGGAGAGAGATGAGGAAGGAGAGAGATAACATGAGGAAGAGAAGGAGGGAGAGAGATAACATGAGGAAGAGAAGGAGGGAGAGAGATAAGGTGAGGATGATGAAGAGGGAGATAGATAAGGTGAGAAAGAGGAGATAACGTGAGTGAGATAAAATGGGGAAGATGAGGAGGGAGAGAGATAAGGTGAGAAAGAGAAGGAGAAAGGAGATAACGTGAGTGAGATAAGGAAGAGGAGGAGGGAGAGAGATAAGGTGAGAAAGAGAAGGAGAAAGGAGATAACGTGAGTGAGATAAAATGAGGAAGATAAAGAGGGAGAGAGATAAGGTGAGGAAGATAAGAAGTAAGAGAGGTAACGGAGGCGGGAGAGATAAGATATGGAAGGAAATAAAGATAGGAGATAAGGAAGGCAAATAAAGATAGGAGATAAGGAGGCAAGGAATAGGAGAAAAGGTATATATACATCACTCTACTGTCTATCACTATCTACTCGTCTCTCTCCATCCATATATCGTTTATTTCTCTATCCATGCATTTATGCTATTTGCCTTTTTTTTACCTATTCTCTTATTTTACTATTAATTCTGTTTTTTTTTAGTCTATTTCTGGGTTTCATCGTCTTCAGTCTCTCTTTCTCTTTCTCTCGCACATTCACACTCTCGCCCTTTCTTTCATTCTCTCTCTCTCTCTCTCTCTCTCTCACCCACTCACTCACTCACTCACACACACACACACACACACACACACACACACACATACACACACACATACACACATACACACCACACCCCAGTCACTCGCTCACTCTTACTCACTCTCTTTCTCTCTCTCTCACACACTCACACTTACACTCTCATTCACGCACACTCACACACTCACACCCTCCCTCTCCCTTTCTTTCCCTCCCACTCACACACTCACCCTCCCTCTCACTCACCCATCACTCACTCACTCACTCACTCACACACACACACACACACACACACACAACACACACACATACACACACACACTCCCAGTCACTCGCTCACTCTTACTCAGACTCTCTTTTTCTCTCTCTCACACACTCACAACTTACACTCTCATTCACGCACACTCACACACTCACACCCTCCTCTCCCCTTTCTTTCCCTCCCACTCACACACTCACCCTCCCTCTCACTCACACACACAACCACACACACACACACACACACACACACACACACACACACACACACACACACACACACACCCACACACACACTCCCTCATCCCTCACACGCACACACACACACACACACACCCACACACACACACACACACACACACACACCCACACCCACACACACACACACACACACACACACACACACACACACACCCTCCCTCACACCACACTCCCTCCCTCTCCCCCTCCCCTTCCTCGCCCTCCCACTCACCATGAAGTTTCCGAAGCACTGGTTTTCGAAGCATCCCTGCTCGTCCGAAGCGTCCGAACAGTCGCGAACGGAGTTGCAGCGAGAAGGTTTCGGAATGCAGACGCCACTCGGACTCGACCCCGAGACGCACCGGAACTCGTCTGGGTGGATAAGACGGAAGGGAATAAAGGGGGGGGAATGGAGGAAGAAATGGATATTTATAGGTATGTTTGTATGTATACATGTATATATGCATGTATATATAGATATATAGATATATATATATTTTTTTTTTTTTTGGGGGGGAGGGAGGCTGACATGTAAAGAAGAAGGAGAGAGAAATTGTGAAAAAGATGGATTTTTTTTAGGGGGAGGTAGAGATGGAGGAATTCGTCTATTTTTTTTTTTTTTTTTTTAAGGTAGAAAAAGGGAGATTAAGAAAAAATGGATATATTTTCTCTTTCTTTTCTTGGGAGGAATTCGTCTGAGATAAAGAAGGTAAAATAAAATGAGAAAAGGATGGAGTAGGGGGGGGGGGAGGAAAGGGAGAAGGAAGAGATTTGTTTTTTTTTTCTCTTTTTTTTTGAGGGGAGGGGGAGGACATAAAAGAAAGGAAAAAAGAGAAAATGATGGATGGATGCGTGTGTGTGTGTATGTACATATATATATATATATATATATATATATATATATTATATAATATATATATATACATACATACATACATACATACATATATATATATATATATAATATATATATATATATATATATATATATATATATATATATATACACTTTCTGGGGGATTGGTGGGATATGGAGGAAGAAAATTGTCTGCTATATGTGGAAAACGAGAGAAAAGGACGGATATTTTCCATTCCCAGGGGAAGGAATGGAAGAAATTCGTCTGAAATCAAAGAGAAAAAGATGGATAATCTTTTAAAGTCTTTTCCTGGGGGGGGGGGTGAAGAGAGAGGGGAGGAAATGCATCCGAGAGAGAGACGGCGAGAGCGCCAAGAGCAGCGCCTCACACACGCACCTTCGCCGCAGACCACCGGCGGAGGCTCGGCCGCAGCGCTGGCGTTGGCGGCTGCCGCTCCCGCAGCGGGCGCCGGCGCCTCCGTCTGGGGGGCGGCGGGCGTGGCTTCGCTGGAGGACGTGGAGGTCGGGTGCGGGGCGCCGTTGTCGCTGGGGGCGTCCGCGCCCAGGCCGGGGCCCTCGTGGGAGAGGGTGCCGAGGTCGACGGGGATGTCGTGGGTGGCCTCGCCCAGCGCCCCCGGCCGCTCGCCCGCGCCGTGGCTGCCGTTCTTCTCCTGGACGTTGACCTTCGTGTTGATGACGACCGTCTCGGAGGTGCGGTTGACCTGGACCTCCGGAGGCTTGACGGTGGCGGCGGTGGCGGCGGTGGCGGCGGGCGGAGGCGAGGCGGTCGTTGAGGCTTGGGCGGGAGTCGTCCACTCCGGCCGGGGGACCTCCTCGTACGGCGTGGCCTGGACGATCACCACGTCCTTGTTGAGGTCGCCCTCGGGCGCCGCGCCCTGGGCGGTCTCGTTCGCCGTCACGATCACCACCGGCCTCTCGGTCTCCGCGACGGCCTCGGCCTCCTGGGCGCCGGCCGGAGGCTCTTCGTCTGCGCTGGCCGCCGGGGCCGCGACGACCTCATCCTCGGGGCTTTCCGTTGTGCTTACAGCAGTTGTCGAAGCTGTGGAGGTCGTTGCAGGCTCAGAGGGTGCCACGCCCTCCGCCTGTGGCTCTCGCACCCTCACATCCCCGGGCGAGTCTCCTTCTCGCACAGCAGACATGTTGTGCACCGCCGGCACCTTCTGCGTGGCGTTGGTGAAGAGCGCGAAGTCCTCGAATCGCGTGCCCGGCGAAATGTGGATGCCCGTGTTGTCCCCGTCCGGGTACTTCTGCGGGATGACGCCGGAGCTGCGGTCTCCCTTCTGCGGCTCCGTCTGCTCCACGGCCTGGGCGGCGCCTGCATCTGCCGGGCCGCTGCTTGCGGGAGCGTCTCCTTCAGACGGCTGCTGGGATTCCGCCGTGTCTGCTTCCTTTTCGGCAGGAACAGGTGCGGCGGCGGCAGGCTCTTGGCTCTCATCGTCTGTCTCGGAGGCGTCGGCCGACTTGACTTCCTCCTCACTCGTGGCTGCGTCCTTGACCTCATCCGCTCCCGGCCGGCCACCCTGCTGCTCTGTGGCTGCTGTGGAGGCCGTGCTGGCTGTGGGCGCCGTGGTCGAGGCAGGGGCGCCAGTGGTCGAGGCAGGGGCGCCAGTGGTGGCAGCGGCCGCCGTCGCGTTGCCTTCGGCCGGCGCAGTCGCCGTCTGATTGGTTGGCGCTTCCGAGCTCGTCTGCTGGGTCGGAGCCTCCGTGGATCCCACATCCGTCTTCGTCTGATTGGTCGCTGCGCCCTCAGACCCACCATCAACCTTCGTCTGATTGGTCGCCGCGCCCTCAGACCCACCATCAACCTTCGTCTGATTGGTCGCCCCATCTCCACCCTCCAGGCCTGTGCTCGTCTGATTGGCTGCCGGGTCCGTGAAGGGCGGCTCGATCTCCGTCTCCGTCTCCACGTACTCCGGGATGATGGCGATTAGGCTGGCGTTCTTCTGGTCGAAGATGTCCTTGAAGTGCGGCTGCAAGACCACGGCGCCCGGAAACGTGAGTTCTGCAACGAAGGAGTCGGGTCAGGAGAGCCTTCGGGGATTCGCAGTGGGGGGAGAGGGGAAGGGGGATGGGAGGAGAGGGGAAGGGGGATGGGAGGAGAGGGGAAGGGGGACGGGAGGAGAGGGAAGGGGACGGGGAGAGAGGGAAGGGGGGATGGGAGGAGAGGGAAGGGGGGAGGAGAGGGGAAGGGGGATGTGGGAGGAGAGGGAAGGGGGAGGAGAGGAGAGGGGAAGGGGGAGGAGAGGGAGAGGTGGTGGGGATGGAAGATGTGGGTGAGGGATGGGAGGAAGAGGGGGTGGGGGATGGGAAGAAGGGGTGGAAGGGAGGAGGAGGTGGAGGACGGGAGGAGGGGGTGGGGGACGGAAGGATATGGGTGGGAACGAGACAAAGGATAGAGGGGGAGCAGGAGGAGGAGGGATCTAAATATTGCCAACGATCCCCAATGTCTTCATATCCAGAGAAGATGAAGACTATTTGTCATAAATCATACTTGTTTTAACCAAGGATTACTGAACACTTCATGTTTTTCAATAATTGTGCAACTTCAAAAGCTAAACACAAGCAAAGTATTTAATTTGGTTTTAAAAAAAAAAAAAAAATGGTTTTATAAAGAAATAGACAATTTCAAAGAACAATTTGTGTTATACAATTATTAATGCAATATGTTACTGAGTATCTAAGAGGGCAATACAGTACTGCAAAAAAAAAAAAAATCAAACCTACAAAAAAATATTATATGAGGAGTAGGAGGCAGTCCATGAAAGCAAATATAAAATACAGAAAACGGAGCAAAAATACACAAAGAGCCAAACAGTACAGGAAAACCGATTCATAACAGAAAACGGGGAATAAAGAGGCTATTAAAGAAAATGGAACAGAAACACACAAAAGGGCTTACTACAAAACAATATAAATACACTACAAATACATACAAAAGGAATCGAAAACGAAATGGAAGTAAAGGCGATAAGAAAAGAAAACGTAAAGGAAAGACGTGCGTGTTGCGTGTTTCTGTGCGTCGTACTGGAAACCGTGATGTATATTTTACTGATATACTTCAGTAATATTGATCCAAGTCTATCAACACACTTACCCTCTTCGTTCTGTCTCTCTCTTCGATTTTCTGGTTAATCAGTGTTTTTGTTCGGTGTAATTTCTGTGTTTTTGGCGAGTCTGGGTTTATTTGTCAGCATTTGTTAACGTAGTTGTTGTTTTTTTCTACCATGTCTGGTGGAATGTCTCTTATTTTGTTTTTTACCTTGTCTGGTCTTGTCTAAAAATCGGTCTTTATGTTCCATTTCCACTGAAGTTAGTTTTTAACTTGTTTCGTGGAATTTTGGCGGGAAAAGACAGCGTCCCATGATAATATGCAGCTCCCACGATTCCAAAACGTTGCTGTTATTTTGTTATTAATTTCATGTGAAGCAAATTGTGAAGTCATTTAAGACAGTGACGTCAGAGGTCTTGGGTAACGCTATATTGTTTATTCTCAGGTGACGTCATTACTTGACGTAACAAAGGCGTCACAAATAAAACCGTACGTGACGTCACAGCAGGCCCTCCACACACACTACTAAGTGTCAGATAGCAATTTATATCCACTAATATCCCCAACATCATCATCTGGAAACCTCTGATGGGAATATATATGTAATCTACTTATAATAACCATCTACTTATGGATGTCATGTGTTTTTACAACGAACGGCATTGCTTTACCGTGAAAAAAAAAGAAAAACGAGTGAATGTCTATACCTATCCATCAATTTATTCATCTATTTAGTAATCTCCTTCTTGCTATCGACCTTTCCCTTCCTCCCTTCTTCGTTTCCACAAGCTCGTAAAACCATTATCTATTTTTCCCCTATATTTTCCACTATTTTTCTTTCGCCAGCGTCCCCCTATCTACTTCTAAACAACTACCCATTAGGTCTATTGATATTAATGTGTTGGTCTCGCGTTTACAATGTTCGGTCTATATAATCTGTGTATTCACTGTATACTGAAGGTTGAGTGTCATCTATACTGTCAGGATATACTGCTTTTGTTACGGTCGTGTTTTCAGTGTTTGTCCAGGAGGAATCTGTCTCTTTATTTAAATCCGTTCTTTCACTGAAATCTGTCACTTCAGTATAATCTGTCGTCACCTCGATTCCCTCATTCAAATCTGTTCCTTCGGTAAAATATGGTTTTGTAGTTGAATCTCCTCGCATGGTGAAATCCGACCCTTCACTGATAGATGTACCCTCGATGGAATCTGTCCTTTCTTTGAAATCTGTATTCCCACTGAAATCGATTCCTCCAGTAAAATCTGTAGTAGCCTCTAATCCACCAATTAAATCTGTTTCCTCAGTGAAATCTGTTCCTCCACTGAAATATACTCTTTCATTAGAATCTCTTCCTTCATTAAAATCTGAACCTTCGGTGAGATACGTTCCTAAAGTGTCATCTATTTCCTCAGTGAAATCTGTGAAAGTAGTTCCTTCACTGACAGCTGTCCCCTCAGTCAAATTTGTTTTTTCAGTGAAATCTGTTCTTTCAGTGAAATCTGTTCCTTTACTGACATCTGTCACCTCCGTAAAATTCGTTTTCTCAGTGAAGTCTGTTACTTCAGTGAAATTTGTTCCTTCAGTGAAATCTGTTCTTCAGTGATTTTTTTTTCCTTCAGTGAAATCTGTTCCTTCAGTGAAATCTGTTCCTTCAGTGAAATCTGTGTGAAATCTGTTCCTTCAGTGAAATCTGTTCCTTCAGTGAAATTTGTTCCTTCAGTGAAATCTGTTCCTTCAGTGAAATCTGTTCCTTCAGTGAAATCTGTGTGAAATTTGTTCCTTCAGTGAAATCTGTTCTTCAGTGAAATTCCTTCAGTGAAATCTGTTCTTCAGTGAAATCTGTTTCCTTCAGTGAAATCTGTGTGTTCTTCAGTGAAATCTGTTCCCCTTCAGTGAAATCTGTTCCTTCAGTGAAATTTGTTCCTTCAGTGAAATCAGTTCCTTCAGTGAAACTGTTGTGAAATCCTTCAAATCTGTTCCTTCAGTGAAATTCTTCAGTGAAATCTGTTCCTTCAGTGAAATCTGTTCCTTCAGTGAAATCTGTTCCTTCAGTGAAATCTGTTCCTTCAGTGAAATATGCTCTGCCATTAACATTTCCTGCTTCACTATAATCAGTTCCTGCTGTGGTTTCTATTGCCTCAGTGAAATCTGTTGTTTCATCGAAATCTGTTTCCTCAGTGAAATCTGGTCCTTCTGTGAAATCTGTTCCCTCAGTAAACCCTGTCTCCTCAGTGAAATCTGGTCCTTCCGTGAAATCTGTTCCATCTGTAAAATTTGGTTCCTCAGTGAAATCTGTTTCTTCAGTGAAATCTGTTCCCTCAGTGAAATCTGTTCCTTCAGTAAAATCAGTAAACTCTGTTTCTTCAGTTAAATCGGTTCCTTCGGTGAAATCTGTTCCCCCACTAATATCTGTTATTTCTGTTCCTTCGGTAAAATCTGTGGCTTCTGTGAAATCTGTATTCTCGGTGTAATCTGTTCCTTCAGTGAAAGATACTGTTGTTTCAGTGAGATCTGTTTCTTCTGTTAAATCTGTTATTAGATCAGGTGTCTCAGTAAAATCTGTTCCTACACTGAAATCTGTAATTTCAGTGTAGTAAAATCTGTAATTTCAGTCCAGTCTCTTCAGTGAAATCTGTATTTTCAGTAAAATCTGTTTTCAGTAAAATCTGTAATTTCAGTAAAATCTGTGCTTCAGTGAAATCTGTAATTTCAGTAAAGTCCTCAGTGAAATCTGTAATTTCAGTCCAGTCTGTAGCTTCAGTGAAATCTGTATTTTCAGTAAAATCTGTTGATTCAGTAAAATCTGTAATTTCAGTAAAATCTGTTGCTTCAGAGAAATCTGTACTTTCTGTTAAACCTGTTGCTTCAGTGAAATCTGTAATTTCAGTAAAATCTGTTGCTTCAGTAAAATCTGTAATTTCAGTCAAGTCTGTAGCTTCAGTGAAATCTGTAATTTCAGTAAAATCTGTTGCTTCAGTAAAATCTGTAATTTCAGTAAAATCTGTAGCTTCAGTGAAATCTGTAATTTCAGTAAAATCTGTTGCTTCAGTAAAATCTGTAATCTCAGTCAAGTCTGTAGCTTCAGTGAAATCTGTAATTTCACTAAAATCTGTTGCTTCAGTGAAATCTGTACTTTCAGTTAAACCTGTTGCTTCAGTCAAATCTGTAATTTCCGTAAAATCTGTTTCTCCAGTGTAATCTGTAACCTCAGTCAAATCTGTGGTGAAATCTGTGTTTTGAGTCTCTTCCGTAAGTGTAGTCTCTAAAACAAACAATGTGGTTGTCTTTGCTGTTGTTGTTGATGTTGTTGTTGTAGAAGTTGTAGCAGAAGTCATACTTGTTGTAGGCGATGCCACTGTACCACGGGGGAAAGAAATATATAATTTCATGCAGTAGGATTAATCATGCATTGCAGAAAGAAACATGCAACAGAAATCAATGTTAGGTTTGATTATGAATAACTCAATGCAATAGGCTTCATCATGCATTGCAGAAAGAACCATGCAACAGAAATCAATGTTAGGTTTGATTATTAATAATAAGTCCCGAAAGGCTTGAGAATGAAAATAATAGATGCTGTTAGTTTATTATCATTATTGTTATTATTTTAGTTTTTGTTAGTTTTTTTTTTTTTTTTCTTACTGGAGGTCAGTTAGCAAGGAGGGTGAATATGTATATATATATTATATATATATATATATATATATATATATATATATATATATATATATATATATATATATATTCAGATTCATTCACGCTAATATGATTTCAAAGACAAATAGTATAAGGCTTTGAGGATGCATTTATACACGAAGAATCTTACCACACACACACGCGCGCGCACGCACGCACGCACGCACACACGCACACACAACACACGCACACACACACACACGCACACGCACACACACACGCACACACACACACACACACACACACACACACACACACACACACACACACACACACACACACACACACACACACCAACACACAACACACACACACACACACACACACACATACACACATTCCTTAGGACACTATATTAACCCCAAGAAAGGCCATGCAACTATATATCTTAAGCCGACAGGGTAGAATCCATGATAATAATAATTGCTATTATTATGATTATTATTATTACAATTATTATCATCGTTATTATTATTATCATTATTATTATTATGATCAATACCAACAATAATAAGAACAATAATACTGAGTATTATCATTATCATTATTATCACTATTATTATTATTATTATCATTAATTATTATTATTATCAAAACCATACAAATAATAAGATAAATGAATAAATGAAAAAGTAAATGCTAATCACTAAAAAAAAACACACACACACACAAGAACATGCACCATAAAAAAATAAACGAAACCAAAGACAAAAAACACATCATCCGAACATCACTTACTTGGCGTTCCGCAGTGGGTGTTGTTGATGAGCGTCAACGTGTCCGGACACAAGCACAAGAACTTCAGCGAATCAAAAGAGAACCTGCAGCCATCCGAACACCTCGACGAGTTGCTGCGGCATTCGTCTGACACGTCTGTGGATTCGGACACGGGTTTGAGTTCACGCAAAAGACAAATATGGGCTAAAATAAATAAATAAATAGTGATACGTATAATAAAATATGATACGGAGTAAAACAGCATAACAGAAATGAAATATAAGGAGAAGCGGAAGAATGAATAACGACAATAAATATCATCATCGTTAATCCTGTGATAATTTAAAATATTAACACTAATGATGTGAAAATATCAATAAAAATAAACAACGATAATAGTCATTAGTCTCATAATGACCATTATCACAATTACAATCCTCACAAAAAAAAAAAAAAAAAAAAAAAAAAATCAGTATCAATAAAAGAATTAAAAAAAACACATCCCACATCCACTCACTATCCACATGAACGGATTCCAGAGGTACACTGATCGTCTTGTTGAGATCCAAGTAACCCGTCTTGATCTGTTCTTCCAATTTGTTCTTGACGGTCGTGATGTTCACCGGCGGATCCTGATGGCTCGATTCCTGTTCATTGATGTATTTCCAGGCTATTCTGAAGGTGACCAAAACACTGCCGGATCTGAAAGGTCGAGAGGGTCCTTAGGCCATGGCTCTCGCATTTCCATTGTGTGTGCCAGTCTGTGTTCTTCTCCTTCTCTCTGTCTGGCTGTTTGTCTGTCTGTTTCTCTCTCTAGATCTCTAGATTTCTCCCTCTCTCTAGATCTCTCTGTCTAGCTCTCTCTCTCTCTCTCTCTCTCTCTCTATCTCCCTCTATTTCTCTAGATCTCTCTAGATCTCTCTGTCTAGCTCTCTAGCTCTCTCCCTTCCCTCTCTACCTTCCCCATCCCTCGCCTCCTCCTTCCACCTTTCCTTCCCTCTCCATCCTCCTCCTTTTCTCCCTCCCCATCCTCCCTTTCCCCTCCCCTCTCTCCCCGTTCAACCCTCTTCCTCCCTTCCCCTCCTCCCCCCTTCCTTCTCTCCCTTCCCCTCCCCCTTCCCCTTCCCCTCCCTCTTCCCCCTCCCCATCCCCTCCCAACTCCCTCTCCCCCCCCGTTCAACTCACTCTTCCCATACCTTCCCCTCCCTTCCCTCTCCCTCCCTTTCTCCTCTCCTCTTCCCCATCCTTCTCCTTCCCCCTTCCCCACCCCCCTCCCTCCTTCTCCCTCCCCTCTCTCCATCCCCCTCTCCCTCTCCTTCTCCCACCTCCCTCCTCTCCCTTCCCTCTCCTCCTCCCCTCCTTCTCCCCATCCCACCCACTCCCTCTCCATCCCCTCTCTTTCTCCCTCACCCCATCCCTCTCCTTCTCCCCCTTTCCCTTCCTCTCCTTCCCCTCCTCTCCCATCCCCCCCACCTCTCCTCCTCCTTCCCCTTTCCCCTCCCACTCCCCATCCCCCTCCTCCTCCTTCTCCCTCACCCATCCTCTCCTCCTCTTTCCCCTCCTTTCCTTTCCCCTCTCCCTTCCCTCTCCCCGCCCACCCACCACAAAAAAAAAAAAAACAACTTACTCAAATCTTATAACTTTCAGCATCATGTTCGCCTTCCCGTTGAAACTGATGTCGTCCGTTAACAGAATCGATCTTAGCTGAAAGTAGAAAAAATAAATAAATAAAAATGGGTTAGTAAAATAAATGCTGAAAGTAAAAAAAAAAAAATAATAATAATCAAAATAAGTATAATACAGTGCTGAAAGTTAAAAAAAAAAAATTGATAAATAAAAATAATTAAGTAAAACAAAAGCTGGAAGGGGAAAGAAAAAACAAGTAAAATAAAAACCTAAACCTAAAAAAAAAAAAAAAAAAAAAAAAAAAAAAAAAAAAAAAAAAAAAAAAACAAAAAAAAAAAAAAAACAAAAAAAAACACACATCACCCAATTCTCACACACATAAATCAAAGACTTTTTTTTAATAAGATCCCAAACCCCTACCTCTTGCTCCAGGGCCTGTGCGAACGTCTTGTAAGCCTCTGAGGTTGGGATCGCTAAATCACTCGAGTAATTTCTGTTGCTTATTTTAAACTGGGATTCTATGGCATTTGGAACTGAAATGGGAGAGAGAAAAAAATATGGAAATGGGTTAGGTACATGTTGAGGAGATATTTGTGGATATGTTAGTTGTGTTTATCTATCTATTTATTTGTCTGGGATTCTATGGCATTTGGAACTGAAATGGGAGAGAGAAAAAAATGGAAATGGGTTAGGTACTATATTCATTTTATCTATTTCTTTATCTATATTCATTTTATCTATTTCTTTATCTATATTCATTTTATCTACTTCTTTATTTGTATTTATTTGTCTATTTCTTTATTTGGATATATTTATTTATTTGGTAATTTATATTCATTTATTTGTTTATTTATATTCATTTATCTATTTATTTATATCTATTTATCTATCTTTTTATCTATTTATCTCTCAGTTTATTAATGTCTACCACTAAACCACACCATATATATACATACATATACATATATATATATATATATATATATATATATATATATATATATATATATATATATATATATAAACAAATACAAACAAACAAAAACAAACACATCACCCAAGTAAAAAAAAAAAAATCGAATCACAAAAAAAAAAATAACAAAACCAAACCAACAACAACAACAAAAAAACAATAATAAAACAAAAAAAAAAAAAAAAAAACAAAAAACGAAAAAAAAACTTCGCTCACAGAAAAAGTTATTCTGCGCCGGCTGGATGCCCCCGGGCGTGGTCTCCTTCCCCGACAGGCCGCTCGCGCCCTGGACGTCGCTGTCGTTGGTCCCCTTCCGAGCTGGTGGAGGAGGTGGTGGGGGTGGAGGAGGTGGTGGGGGTTGGAGGTATTTAAGGTGGTGGGGGAGGTGGTGGGGCTTAGGCAGGGTGTTGAGGAGGTGGTGGAGGGTTTTAAGGTGGTGGGGAGGTGGTGGTGGAGGTTAGTCGGTGTTGGAGGTGTTGGTGGGTTTAGTCAGGTGTTGGAGGAGGTGTGGAGGGTATTTAAGGTGTTGGAGGAGGAATGTTGTCAATGTTGGAGGAGACGGTGGTGTTATTTAAGGAGTTGGAGAAAATAGAGGTAAGTCATGATATTGGAGGAGAAAGTGGTGGCTATTTAAGTGTTGGAGGAGAAAATAGGGATCATTTAAGATGTTGGAGGAAAAATGGAGATTACTTCAAGTGTTGGAGTGTGATAACGGAAAAGAATAAAGATGGCATGGAAGAATCATCTCTCCAAATGTTGGAGATGGAAATGGAGAAGATGAGTCCAGATGCCATGTTAAAATCCTTTTATAATGAACTAAAGAGTTGTTAAGATGGTATGTTAAAAAAAAAATTAATTATCTCTCCAGCTGTTGAGGCAAAAGATGGATTATCAAAGGTGTTGGAGATAAAAAATTAGATTTTTGATTATTTATTTATTTATTATTATTATTATATTTATTATTATTATATTTTTTGAGGAAAAAATAAGATTATATAAGGTTTTGTAGGTGAAAATTGAGATTATTTAAAGTGTTGGAGGTAAAAATGTAGATTTTTTATTTATTTATTTATTTATTTATTTATTATTATATTTTTTTTTGAGGTAAAAATAAGATTATATTAGGTTTTGGAGGTGAACATTGTAGGTAAATATTGTGATTATTAAAAAGATTCTGGAAGTAAAAAATAAGATTATTTAAGTTGTTGCAGATGAAAATTGAGATTTTTAAAAAGATTTTGAAGGTAAAAAAATAAGATTATTTAAAAAATTCTCTAAAAATTTCTCCAGCTGTTGGAAAAAAATAGAACTTTAAAATTTCATATAAAGATAAAACAAGCTAAAAAAAAGAATATGGATAAATGTGTCACTTGGGCAGAGTTGACAAAAATTTCTAATCCATTCTAGCAGAAAAAATACCTATTTCTTATCATCATTATTCCTAGCACCATTATCATTATCATAAAAAAGACAATAAAACTAACAAAAATGATTATAAAAAGGCAATTAAATGACAACTCTCCAAGGAACAAAAACCAACCAAAAATCAACATTAACAAACAAAAAAAAACAAACAAAACACCAAAACACAAAAACAAAAAACAAAAACACACAAAAACACACAAAATCACAC
>NW_020869060.1:826457-828957 GCF_003789085.1 Penaeus vannamei | reverse complement strand
GCAGGGAATAAGGCGAAAGGAATGAAAGAAGGAAATGGCAAGGAAGATAAAAAGGGGGGGGAGGGGGGAGGAAAGGATTTGTGAAAAAAAAATTAATTATCGTGAAACAAATACTCTACAATGCATACAAATTAGCAATACAGCTGTTGGTTCAAATATCAAGAAAAATACAAAAAATACAAAGAAATATTGCAGGAAATACAACAGGAAAACAAACTACGATGCAAAAAATAAAGCGATCTATTTAATTTGATAAAACTCCTCAACAAAGGCGGTTTTGGCTACTTTTACTGATCTTGTTCCAAACTTGGCTACACTATTTGGCTACTTTTGGCTACTTCAAGTCTATTACACCTTCTTGAGATTGGGCGGCTACGGAGAGAAATGTTCTGATTGGTATGTTTCAGGTGTATGGGCAGCAATTAGGGTCAGTATGTATATTAAGCAATTTATTTTCTCTCTCTCTCTCTCTCTCTCTCTCTCTCTCTCTCTCTCTCTCTCTCTCTCTCTCTCTCTCTCTCTCTCTCTCTCTTATCGTCCTACATATCTCTTCCTCCTCCTCCTCCTCCTCCTCCTCCCTCCCCTCCTCCCCTCCCCTTCCCTCCCGCCACCTACCTGACGAAGCGGTGCGTGTCCATGGGCACGTAGGAGTCGTCGTAGGGGTCGGAGAACCGCGTCCGGTGGTGGCCGTTGAGCGCCGCGGCCGCGTTGGCCCCCGTCGCCGCCGCCGCCGCCGCCGCGTTGGCCGCCGCGTTCTGCTGGAGGCCGAGGTTGACCATCTCCATGTTGATGGTGGTCGAGGACGGGCTCTTCTTGAGGATGCCCTTGCGCACCGAGGACACCGAGCTGCGCTGGCTCAGGTTGCCCGAGCGGTGGCTCACGGGCGAGTGCCGCGGGGACGGCTGCGGGCTCATCCTGCGGGGGAGGGCGTGCGCTTAGAGGCTGGAGGCTCATCCTGCGCGCTTAGGTCGGGGGGGTGTTAGAGGGGCGCTTAGGTCGGGAAGGGGGGGGGGCGTCGGTTGGGGGAGGGAGCTTAGGGAAATCATCCTGCGGGGGAGGGTGAGTTAGAGGGGCGCTTAGGTCGGGGGGGGGGGGGTTAGAGGGGGGGCGAATGGCGGAGGGAACTTAGGGAAATCATCCTACAGCGGGGACGGCTGCGGGCTCATCCTGCGGGGGGGGGGGGGAGGGCGTGTTAGAGGGGCGCTTAGGTGAGGGGGGGGGGGGGCGTCGGTTGGGGAGGGAGCTTCGGGGAAATCATCCTACAGCGGGGACGGCTGGGGGTTCACCTGGGGGGGGGGGGGAGAGAGCATGTCAGTAGGGGGATTTAGCTGATGGGACTCATCCTGGGGGAGAGGGGACGTCAGTTGGAAAGGGGGGTAGCCTGGGGAAGGAAGGGCGCACCAGCTGAGGGGAGCTCATGCTGGGGAAGGAGAGGGACGTCGGTGTTGAGGGGGACTCGAGCTGGGGAAGCGTCAGTTGGGGAATTTCAGAAAATCCTCCGACAGCGGGAATGAAGGAGGTCCGCCAGGGGAGGTGTGGGGACTATGGGTTAATTTCGAGACGGGGATTCATTATGAGAAAAAAAAATAGATTTGGATGAGCTGTATCTATATAAACACATACTTTTCTCTTTAATTGGACAGGATCGACTTCCGTCTGTATCAGAGAAATGTCCTATGTCTACAAAATGTACATCGTTCGTATCCATACTTGTCTTCCCTCTCAAATCCCTTAGGCTCAAGTTGGCCGAAGATTCGAACAACTTCTGGCTGTCTTTATCTACAAAATAATTCAGATAGATCAGATATCCACCTGGAGCTGACTCTGGGCGGATACAAACCCTCCCTGAGTCTATGTCCCCGACGCCCGGACCTGCATCCACGGCGCCCCCGCCCGCGCCCACGCCCGAGCGACTGACCTGAAGCTGAGCCTGGGCGAGTGCAAGGGGCTGGGCTCCGGCGACGACCTGGTGGAGACGCTGGAGGTGGCGTCTCCTCTGCCGCCCTCGTCGTCCTCGTCGTCGTTCAAGAAGGTCGGGTTCACCACGCCGGGGTCGTCGTTGTCGTCGTCGATCTTGTCCTCGCCGGGCATAATGTCGTCCTTGTCGTCGTCCGAGTCGTCGCAGCCCAGGCGGAAGTTCCCGGTCTTCACTTTGCCGTTGGCCACGAGCCCGCGGTGGTTCTCCAGAGCTTTCTTGGCGTCGCTGTGGTTCCTCTCCTCATCTCTGTGGTTCTTGTGGTTCCTCTCCAGGTTCTGCTGGTTCTGGAGGCGCGTGTCGAGGTCGTCCTCGCCGCCGCCGCCTCCCCCCGCGTCGGAGGGGCTGCCGGCCTCCCTGTGCTCGGCCTCCCTCTTCCTCCTGCTCCTGCTCCTGCTCTTGCCGACGAGGGCGAGGCCGTCGTGCGCGTCGGGGAGGTCGTCGTCGTCCTCGTCGTTGCTGTCCACGACGGCTGTGTTCTCGTTCTCGTCCGTCAGCGACTTGCTGTCGTCCTTCTGCCGCTGG
>NW_020869060.1:799908-809908 GCF_003789085.1 Penaeus vannamei | reverse complement strand
CTCTTTATCATCATCTTTATCATCTATCACACCACACCTAATTTCCCCCCTTTCTCTCACCCTCTTTTCCTTCAAATTTCTGACTTAGAACACAATACATCTAAAAGAGAACTTAAATTTAGATCAAAACTATCAAACAGCTTTTAACAAAATTTCAGAATATATTTATAAGCAATTTTTTCTCAACCGCATTTCTGTTGCTGATGGAACTTGCCGTCCGAAATACAAGCCATATTTAGGACTTTCTCCGAGCCGTTTCTGTGAATCCGTTATTTGTTGTTTTGGGTCAAGACAAGGTGTTATTTCCAGCTGTTGTTGTCGGCTTCGAACTCCTCCTGACACCGTATTGATTGATAAGGGCAAATTAATCAGTGGTTGCAGCTAATGAGAGAAATATTTTGACTTTTTGTTTCACACCGAAAGCGCAGGCACACGAGGGCACAATATTTCCGGGTTGTGGAACCGATTTTTCGGGTTTGCATCACTCCGTCGGCTCTACTTATCGGTATTTTCCTATCTCCCTTTTCTTATGCACTGATTCTCGACTCCTCTTTATCTATTTTTTTATCAGTGTCTTGTGCAAGCTGATTGCCGACCTTCAAGCAAGTTCCTCTTAGTCTAACTGTATTTATATCTTTAATTTTTTCTCTCGTTTTTCTTTCTCTTTGGTATTTGCAAGTTGCATCATTCCTTCCTTTATTCCCCCCTTCCCCTCTCTCTCCCTTCGCACCACATTCGCAAAACGAATTAGACACGACACAAAACTGAATAACATATCCGTTTCTTCATGCACATTTTCTCTCTTTCCCTTTTCCAAATGAGAAACACAAAATCCACATTTTCACAACTCGAAAAGAAAATATATCTACATATAAATACAAGAATTAAAGCAAAGACCACAAACAGATATTTAGAAAACGAGATTTTCACGAGCGCATAGAAAACGGGACGCAGGTGCAGCAAGGACTCCCTCTCTCCACGACATCCCGAGGGAGACTGACTCCTCCCTCCCTCCCTGACTCCCTCAGGCCTGTTGCAGGGACTTCCCCCGTGACCTTACCCCCTCCTTCTCCTTGCCTCCTCCCTGCTCCTTCCCTCTCTCTTTCTCTCCTCTCTCTCTTCTCTCTCTCCTCTCTCTCCTCTCTCTCTCTCTCTCGTTCTATGTATTCTCTCTCTCTCTCTCTCTCTCTCTCGTTCTCTCTCTGTCTTCTCTCTCTCTCTCTCTCTCTCTCTCTCTCTCTCTCTCTCTCTCTCTCTCTCTCTCTCTCTCTCTCTCTCTCTCTCTCTCTCTCTCTCTCTCTCTCTCTCTCTCTCTCTTGCTCTCTCCTCTCTCTCTCTCTCTCTCTCTCTCTCTCTCTCTCTCTCTCTCTCTCTCTCTCTCTCTCTCTCTCTCTCTCTCTCTCTCTCTCTCTCTCTCTGTCTCTCTCTCTCTCCTCTCTATTTCTTTCCATTCATCTTTTCTCTCTCTTTCTCTCTCTCATCCATGTATTAATTCATCTATCCATCCATCCATTCATCCATCCATAGATTCCATTCATCTCTCTCTATTTATCTATTTTATCTATCTATGTATTTGTCCATCTATCTACTTGTTTATCTACCAATCTATTTATCTGTGAATTAATTTATTTATCCATTCAACCATCTCCCCCCTTCTCTCTCTCTCTCTCTCTCTCTCTCTCTCTCTCTCTCTCTCTCTCTCGCTATCTCCTCTCGCCTCTCCTTCTCACGTCCTCCTCTCTCGTCTTCCTCTCTCCTCATCTCCTTTCTTCAATCCTCTCTCTCTCGGTCTTTACTCTTCCTCTTTCACTTATCACTCTCGTCTTTCCCTTTCCACTTCTCGGTCCCGCTACTCCTCTCCCCCTCCATACTCTCACTCCTCTCCCTCTCGTCTCTCTCTCTCTCTTCCCCTTCTCTTTCTCCTCTTCTCCCTCCTCTCCTCTCTCTCTCATTCTCCTGCTCCTTCTGGGCTCTCCTCGCTCCCCTCTCATCTCCGTCCTCTCCTCATCCCTCTTATCGTTCTCTTTACTCTCTCCCCCCTCGTTACTCTCCGCCCCTCTTTAACTCTCTCCTCCCTCTCCTCTCTCTCTCATCCTCTCCTCCTCCTCCCCCCTCTTCTCTCTGCTCTCTCTCTCTACTCCCTCGTCATTTCCCTCTCTCCTCTGTCGCGAATGGTCTCTCCCTCTTTCTCCTTCTCTCCGCTCTTTCTGCCATTCTCTCCTACTCTCTAAATCAAATCATTCATCTCGTCTTCACTCTCCCTCCTCTTCTTCCGCTTGCCATCCTGCTCTTTCCCCTCTTCTTCCATCCTCTCACTTCTCCTTCATTTTCCCTCATCGCTGTTCTCCCCTATCCCTCTCATCCCCCAGTTCCTCCCTCCTTCATACTCATCCTCATCACCACAAACAAGTCAACCTATCCACTCACTTTCACTATCATTAATTATTCATATTACCGGTCACTATCTGCCGCGCCGTAACTACTCTAGTCAATTCACTATAATCATCAAAATATCACCTCAACCATAACTAACCTCTCACTACATTAACTTATCAATGTCACGCAATAACCACAGCTCACTATCACCTCACCATAACCTCTCTCAAACCAATCATTCACTATCACTCACCACAACCACTCTCACTATTATCATAATCATCACTATCACTCACCATAACCACTCTCACTATCATTAACTATCACTCACCATAACCACTTAAACTTTCATTCACTAATCACTTAAACCACATAACTATACTCTCCACTTTTCATTCACTAATCAACTACTCACAGCATAACACTCTCACCATATTTCACTATCACTCACCATAACCACTCTCACTTTCATTCACTATCACTCACCATAACTACTCTCACTATCATTCAACATTCTCTAACCAATAAAATTCACTCTTCACTTACCCACAATCATCAACTAATCACATCATCCATAACCACTCATCACTTTTTCAAATTCACTATCACTACTCACCAAACCACTCACTTTCATTCACTCTCACATAACACTCTCACCATCATTTTCACTCATTCACTCACCCATACCATCACTATCACTCACCATCACAACTTCCACGGAGGCGCGGCCTTCAACCATCGCAGGACGAACGAAGTTTATTGTCCGCACTTTCAACTGGGCCGGATCCTTGGCGTGCCCGAGTTGAGGGAAGTAGTTTTCGCGTTACTCGAGACTTCTCTTTTCTGTTTTTCGTTATCTGGCATTAATTAACTTTGGGTTGTTGTTGTAGTTGTAGTAGTTTGTTGGTAGTTGGTAGTTGTTGTAGTTGTAGTTGTTGCTGTTTTGTTGTTGTAGTTGTTTGGTAGTTAGTTGTAGTTGTTGTTGGTAGTTGTAGTTGTTTTTGCTGTTTGTTGTTTGGTAGTTGTTTGTTTGTAGTAGTTGTTGTAGTTGTAGTAGTAAGTAGTAAGTTTTGTTGTAGTTGTATGGTTGCTTTGTAGTTGTAGTTGTTGATTGCTGTTTTGTTTAGTTTGTAGTTGTTGTAGTAGTTGTAGTTGTTTGTTGTAGTTTGTTGCTTTGTTGTTTGTAGGTTTGTTGTTGTAGTGAGTTGGTTGTTGTAGTTGTAGTAGTAGTATAGTCTGGTTCGTAGGGTTTTGTAGGTTGTTGGGTAGTCAGTTGTAAGTTGTAGTTGTTTGTTGTAAGTTTGTAGTTGGTTGCTGTTTTTGTTGTTTGTAGTTGGTTTGTTGTAGTAGGTTGTTGCTAGTTGTAGTAGTAGTAGTAGGTTGTTGTTGTAGTTGTAGTAGTAAGTTAAGTTGTAAGTTGTAGAAAGTATAGTAAAAGTAGTAGTAGTAGAAGTAGTAGTAGTTGTAGAAGTTGTGGTAGTAGTTTGGGTTGGTACGTTGTAGGTAATAGTAGTGAGTTGTTGTAGGTAGTAGTGTGAGTAGTAGTAGTAGTTTGCAGAAGTAGTGGTAGTAGTTTTGTTGTTGTAATATATAATAATTTAGGGTTGCCGTGAGTCTCAATGTGACTTCAGTGAAAATCGTCGGCCCTGTTCATTGTGCCTTCTAAACTACCGGGGGAATTGAAGCGCCCGGGCCAGAAAGATGTGCTAGACTAGTACGCTAACGACGCATCACAAGAACTGCAGGTGAGCAGTAGTAGTAAGTGAATTGTTTGTTGTTGTTGTTTAGTTGTTTTGTGGCGTGGTGGTGGTAGTAAGTAGTAGTAGTGTTGTACTTATGGTTGTTTTGTAGTGGTGGTGGTGGTGTGTTGTTGTGTTGTACCTGTAGTTGTTTTGTAGTAGCAGTAGTAATAGCAGATGTAGCAGCAGGAGGAGGAGGAGGAACATTGTCATTTTCCGTAACTAGTGCAACGCTATTGGTCACCATTATGGTCCATCATTATTATGCACCGTTAGCATCATCATCGTTTATTATTATAATTATTATTATTATTACAGTTCTAAATCATTCTATTTTACCGCCATTAAACAAGTGTTCGTATTGATATACTTTCGTGAATCCCACCCGCGTGATTGAGTTATATTTCGTAACATAATTAATACCACGATCACATTTTCTGCCTGACTCCCCACTGTAATAATTTCCGCCTGGGGGAGATCGGGTGGATTTGTCGCAATTGACAATGATTTCCGCCAATAGGGGGGGAAGTTACATGTCACGATGATAATTTCCGCCAATAGGAAGACGGCTTGCATTCTCAATGGACTTCTCCACCAATAGAGACAAAGGTTACATACTGCTTCTGTGTCCTGGTGATAATTTCCACCAATAGGAAGACGGCTTGCATTCTCAATGGACTTCTCACACCAATAGAGACGAAGGTTACATACTGCCTCTGTGTCCTGGTGATAATTTCCACCAATAGGAAGGCTGTTTGCATTCTCAGTATGTTAGGCTTCGACTCTCCACCAATAGAAAGGAAGGTTACATACTATGCATGAATCCTGATCATAATTTCAGCCAATAGGGAGACAGCTTGCATTTCCACACCAACTGTCTACTAAATCTCTGCACCAATAGAAAAAGGGCAAAATACACGTGTCCTGTTCAAAATTCCCGCCAACAGGTTAAATCTTTATTGCATTTAGCTATAGACCCTATACACTATTTTTATCAAAACTACAAGAACAATAAGACCTCCAAACCGATAAAAAGAAAAATGACATACATTTATCCTAACGACACTTCCCGCCAAAAGGAATTAAAGTTATTTCCCCCATGAAGACGGTTACACGAACTCTCGACCAATAGGACGCAAGATCACATACCATAATCTGCCCTAATGATACTTTTCCGCCATGGAAAACTATGCTTTATATTCACTGAACTGCCCTATCTGCGGCCCTAAACCCAAATGAAAAAAAAAAGGTTATATGAACTATATGTATTTTTTCCTGGGTGAATGATTAAATACTGGACTACGTGCAGCATTTGAAAAATTTAAATGCTAGACTTCATGCATTTAGAATTAAATGCTAGACTATTTGCAACCTTTTATATTTTACCAATGGGAACTATTACATGTTAGACTACGTACATTAAAAATTGTACCAATAGGGCGAATTATTAAATGCTAGACTAAATGCATTTAAAAATTGTATCCAATAGAACACCCATTAAATGCTCCTTATTAGGTACATTTTTTAAATTGTACGCAATAGGTGGAACAATTTAAGATGGCCCTAGAACTACATGCATTTAAAATTGTACACTAATAGGATGACCAACTTAAATGCTACTTTACTAGTAAAATTTTAAAATTGGTACCTAATAGGTGGAAACAATTAAAATTGCTAGAAACCTACATGCATTTAAAATTGTACCAATAGGATGACCCATTATAAATGCTACTTACTAGTAAATTTTTTAAATTGTACCAGTTAATGAAGAACGGTTAAATACTAGACTAGATACATTTATAAACTGTACCAACAGGAAGAACGATTAAATGCAAAAACTACATACATTTAAAATTGTACGCAGTAAGGGGAACGATTAAATTTTTAGACTATCATGCAACCTTAACATCTTACCAAAAGGGAGAACGATTGAATAACAAACTACAAGCAGTACATCAATTTTCTTCCACGCAACAAGGCAAGATCTATCATACGATTCAATTTCAAAAAACCTCTTCACGGGCGAACAGGATCTGATTAGATGACTCACCGCTTCTTGTAGTCGGACTCTCTCCACACACACACACACGACACACAACACACACACACACACACACCACACACACACACACGACACAGCACAACACACACACACAAACAAAACACACCACACAACACACACACACACTCAGGTCCACAGCAACGGGGATGCAACACGCACTACACACACACACACATCACACAACACACACTACATGGCAGCACACACACTACACTACACCACACATGCACACACACACACACCCACACAACACACCACACCATTTACACACAAACAACACACACACATGGTGCACACACACACACACACACACACGCACAACACACAAAAAGAGGGAGAGAAGAGGAGAGTGAGTGAGAAAGGGGATCGAGAGAGAGAGAGAGAGAGAAAAAAAAGTGAGAGTAAGAAAGAAGAAGAGAGTGAGCGAGAGTGAGAAAAGGGGAGAGAGAGAGAGAGTGAGAAGTAAGAGATGAGAGAGAGAGTGGCGAGAGTGAGAAAAAGGGATAGAGAGGAAGAGAGAAGAGAGAGAGAGAGAGAGAGAGAGAGAGAGAGTGAGCGAGAGTGAGAAAAAGGGATCGAGAGAGAGAGAGAAAGAGTGGAGAGGTGACAGAGAGAAGAGAGAGAGTGGGGAGCGAGAGTGAGAAGAAAGAAAAGAGGAGAGACAGAGAGAGAAAGAGAGAGAGAGAGAGAAAGACGTTTTTCTTATGGATATCCACATGCAAATTTTTCCTGCAATGAGAAGGCTCGTTGCATCCTTGGCCTAAATTGACACCTGGGCTGAGGACTCCCTTGCACTGTGCAATTTTATTATGCCGAGAGGAAGAAGGTCAGAATTAATGAAGAGGATGAAGGTAAATTAGAAGATGAAGAGAAAAATAAAAAGGAAAAACAGGGTGGAATTTTTTTTTTTTTTTTTGGCGATTTTGTAATATCAGTGAGATATTATTTTTTCAGGGAAAAAAATAACGAAAAATATATAGAACAATAAACAAAAAAGAGAAAATGATTAGATAAGGATAGTGGTTGATAGATAAGTAAATAGATTGACAAAAATCGATGAGACAGGCAGATAGACCGATAGATATAAATGCGCAGAGAAAAAGATACACGATTTGACTGGCGAAGATACGGATAGACAGACACATATACAGGATACATAACAGACAGAAAAAAAAGACAGACCAATGAACAGGAAGAACAGACAGAACAGACAGGCGGGTAATGCAGACAGATGTTGGTGCCAGTATGATGGACGGGAATGAGAGGGGGAGGGAGGGGGGGGGAGGGGGCAAATGACGTAGCAACGAGACCGTACTGTTTCGTGCACACGCACACACGAACGCACACACGGTTATATAAGCGCTGAAAGTACACACAGCCCGTTTATATACAGACACACACTCGGACTCACACGCGCACAGGTTGGGTTGGGATGGAAAAAAAACTGGATTTGCACCTTTGCGAGAGAGAGAGAGAGAGAGAGAGGAGAGAGAGAGAGGAGAGAGAGAAGAGAAGAGAGAGAGGAAGGAAGAGAGAGAGAGAGGAGAGAGAGAGAGGGAGGAGAGAGAGAGAGAAGAGAGGAGAGAGAGAGAGAGAGAGAAGAGAAGAGGAGAGCAGAGAGAGAGGAGAGAGAGAGAGAGAGAGAGAGAGGAGCAGGAAGAGAATGAGGGGAGGGAGGGAGGGAGAGGGTAAGAGAGAGAGAAGCAGAGGAGAGAGAGAGACAGAGAGAAAACAGACAGAGAGAAAGGGAGAGAGAGGAGAAGAGAGAGAAGAGTAGAGAGAGAAGAGAGAAGAATGGGAGGGGGGAGGGCGACGGAGGAGGGTAGGGGAGAGAAGAAGAGAGAGATGCAGAGAGAGAGGGAGAGAGCATAGAGAGAGAGGAAAGAGAAGCACCAGGAGAGCAGAAGAGAGGAGGAGGAGAAGACGAAGAAGAGAGCAGGAAGGCGGGAGGAGGAGTGAGGGCGGGGGAGGTGGCAGATGAGCGGAGGGGGGGGGGACGGTGGGGCAGAGTGGGGTGAGGGGGAGCGGGCAGGGAGAGGCAGGGGTAGGGAGGGGGAGGAAGGGAGGAGGGAGAGAGAGAGAGAGAGAGAGAGAGAGAGAGAGAGAGAGAGAGAGAGAGAGAGAGAGAAGAGAAGAGAGAAGAGAGAGAGAGAGAGCAAGAGAGAGAGAAGAAGAGAAGAGAGACGAGCAACAGACATGACAGAATCGAGACAGAAGAAGGGCAGGACAGCGAAGGTAACACTAGGGGAGGACAGATCAGGAGAAGGAAAGGAAGCAAGCGAGACAGAGAGACAGAGGACGAAAACGGAGAGAAGATAGAAAGAAAGGAAGGACAGTAAAAAGACGAAGAAAACGACGTAAAGCAGAAGCGCATTTGGCATAGAGATTGTGCAACTGCATGTACACATGAATGGTACTTTCCGTGTGCGTGCGTGCGTGCGTGCGTGCATACCTGTGTGCACTCCCCGCCCAGCGCTGAAAAGGTGTTGCCAGACGACGATCACCTAATTAAGAACCCGCACTCCGTCCCCCTTGCTTCGTCGAGGCGCCCAGAAGATGCCAGACGCCACTTTCTATCTCATCTATTTTCATTTTTCTTCGTATTACCCCCAGATTTTTTCGTCCATTCTTTCACCTACCAGATCACGTTAGCCACACCTTTCATCCATAGGTCGCTGCGGTCGCTTGAGGAACCCATCCGCTCTTATCCGCGCTTTAGTTGTGTTTCTTCCGCCGGGAGAGACAGCGCCGCGCCACGCCCTTGTCTGGCGGCTGCCGCTGGGCGGCTGTCGCTCGTCGATAGTGGTTTGATGGTAGCATCGATCGATAATGGGTAGATGGTAGGAGATAAGGGTAATAGTGATAACATGCGGTAGATACGCATAATTGATGGTTAAATAGCATCAGATAGATAAATGGGTAGATAGATGAATTGATGGGTAGATAGAAGATAATAAATGGTAGCTCACCGATAGTGATGATGGGTCAAGATAGAATCAGATTGACTGGGTAATAGATGATAATGGGTAAGTTCGGTAGACTAGAGGATTGATGGGTAGATCGGGACTGAAGATACATGGCTGATATAGATGGGTAGATAGATAATAGATACAGATGAAATGGTCGATAGATGGGGTAGATCGGTAGATAGATAGATTGGGCAAGATAGATACGATAAATGGTACAATCCGATCGATAGATTGAATGGGTAGAATAGATAATTGAATGGGTAATAGATAGATTACAATGGTAGATCGGATAGATAGATTGATGGGTAGTGCTAGATAAGGTCGAATAGAATAGATGGGTAGATAATAGATAGATAGTATAAATGCGGTCAGATAAATAGATAAAGTGGTAGAAGTCGGTAAATAGCATGGTAACAGTGATAATGGGTAGATGGGTAGATAGATAGATAATGGGCTATAGAGTCGGATAGATAAGATGGGTAGATGGGCTAAGATAGATAGATAAATCGGTCGATAGCAGAGTAGATGGTAGATGCGATAGATAGATACGATAATGGGTAAGATCGATCGACAGATTGATAGGCAGATAGATAGGATATATCGATATATGGCGTAGATCGATAGATGATGGGTAGATAGATAGATAAGATAGATGGGTAGTCGATAGACTAGATGGCGTAGTGGGGTAGATAATAGATTATATCATGGGTGATCGATAGCAATATGATAAATTGGGTAGATAGATTAGCGATGGGTGATAGATGATAAATGGTAGACGATAGATAAGCTGGGTAGCATCGATCGACTGATTGATGGGCAGATGATAGATAGGATTAGATAACATAATGGGTAGA
>NW_020869060.1:798170-799808 GCF_003789085.1 Penaeus vannamei | reverse complement strand
CTCTACTCTCTCTCTCTTCTCTCTCTCTCTCTCCCTTCTTCTTTCCTTCTTCTCCCTGTTCTCTCCTCTTTTGTGTTGATTTTACTTCTAGTTCTTTTCTCTTCTTTATTCATTTTCTTCTTTGTCTCCCTTCCTTTTCTTTAGTTCCTTCTTTTACCTCTTCTCTTTTCAGTATTTCTTTTGTCTATCTGTCTTCCCTCTCTCTCTCTCTCCGCTCTCTCCTCCCCCCCTCTCCTCTCTTCCCCTCCTTTTCTCTTCCGTTAATCCCGCTTCTCTCTTCTCCTTTTCCCTCCTCTTTTTCTCTCCTACTCCCTCTCTCTTCTACAACTCCCCTCCTCTCCGCCTTCTTTCCTTCTCCTCTCTCCCTTCTCTCTCTTCTCCCTCCTCTTCTCTCTTCCTTCTCCTTCGTCTCCCTCCTTTTTTCTTTCCTTCTCCTTCAATCCTCCTCTGTCTCCCTTCCCTTCTCTTCTCTCCATCTCCCTCCTCTCTCTCTCTCCCCTTCCTCCTTCTCTTCTCTCTCTCTCTCTCTCCCCTTTTTCTTCTCCCTCTCCTCTTTCTCTCTTCCTCCTCTCTTCCTCTTTCTCCTCCCCTTCTCCCTCCTCTTCGCTCTCTCCTTCTGCCCTCCTCTCTCTCTCTCCCCTTCTCCTTTCCTCTATATTCCTCTCCTCCTCTCTCTCCCTTCTCCTTCCTCCTATCTCCCTTCTCCCTCCTCTCTTCTCAACTAACAGTCCCGAGCAACAAGAAATTTGAATTTTCCAAAAGCACTGAGCCAAATGTCTTTCTTCCGTTAAAAACACACGAACCTACGACCTACCACCCCTCCCCCCCCTTCCCCCTCCCCCCACTCCCTCGTCATCTCCGAGAGGGAAAATCGACCCACTCAATCCTGCCATTCGAACCCTCGGCTCGATCGACTGCTTTCAACTCGAATAAAAGATATTTGAATATAATGTCAGACTGGCGCGTGTTGCAATCGACCTCCCGTGACGTCACCGATGGACCAATGCCTCTCGACCAATCGGAGCGCGTCGCTCGATTTCCTGACGACCAATCAGGTGAGACTTGACTTTTGTGCGTTCGAGTTTATATTCATTCTTTTTCGTACTTTCTTATAATTCTTATATATTCCTAAAAAAAAAATCATTATGGAGGAAAATTTGAAACTTAATGATCTTCCTCCTTTTTTAAGATTTAAGATGGCCTTATGCTTATTTTAAACAGTGAGTCACAGAGGTTATCGGGAAGTTCGACGCTTGAAAAAAAAATAGAGAATCGGCCGCAGACATGACAGTTGTTGGATGACGTCACTGAAATGACGTCACTCTAGAGGTATTTCAAGGAACTCGGTGTCGGTGGATTTCCTTTTATTTCATCTTCTCAGGAAAAGAGAGAAAAAAATGGAAAATTGCAAGAAAAAAAAAATCCATAGATTTATATCCCTCTTTTTCTTTTTTACCCTTTTACTGCATTTTCTCCTTATTCGTCCATTATTTCTTGTTTCTTTGCCCTCCTCTTCCTTGTTTTCGCAACGTATTCTCAGATTTTGGAGAAATAAAGACATGCGTGAACAAGGAAACAAGACAGAGAATGATAAATGAGACATGACGTAGACCAGGCAAGAAAATGTGTGAAACAAAA
>NW_020869060.1:773170-778170 GCF_003789085.1 Penaeus vannamei | reverse complement strand
TGTGTGTGTGTGTGTGTGTGTGTGTGTGCGTGTGTGCGTGTGCGTGTTCGTGTGCGCGTGCGCGTGTGCGTGCGTGTGCGTGTTCGTGTGCGTGTGCGTGTGCGTTCGTGCTCGTGTGCGTGTGTGCGTGTAAGTGTGTGTGTAAGTATGGTAGTTCTTACACGATTGCGTCCATGTATTTTTCTGCTACGTGTGCGCCTGAAAACGTGTGTGTGCGTGTGTGCGTGTGTTCGTGTATGTGCGTACTTCGCTAGCTTGTTTGGACTCTCATGCGGCGAGACTGTCGGCAAGGACGTCAGCTGACCCCATCCCCCCCATCGCCACCCTCCCTCCCCTACCCTCGACCTCTACCATCCTCCCCCCTCCACCTCCCCTTCCCCTTCCCCTCCTCCCCCTCCCCCTCCCTCTCTCCTTCCCTCCCCTCCCTTCCCCTCCCCCTCCCTCTCTCCTCCCCTCCCTCTCTCCTTCCCCTCCACCCTCCTCCCTCTCCCTCATCTCCCCTCCCCCTCCCCCCTTCTCCCTCCCTTCCTATTCCCCGAAAGATTATTAAGTTTTTTTGCGCGTTTTTTTCTTGTCTTGTTTGCTTGTCGTTAAGTTAGAGAAGAGAAGGGGAGAGAGAGAGAGAGAAAGAAGGAGATAGGAGTAAGTGAGAGAGAGTGATAGAAGGAGAGAGATAGGAATAAGTGAGAGAAAGAGAGTGATAGAAGAAGGGATATAAGAATAAGTGAGAGAAAGAGTGATAGAAGGAGGGAGATAGGAATAAGTAAAAGAGAGTGATAGAATGAGGAGAGAGAGAGAGAGAGAGAGGAGAGAGAGAGAGAGAGAGAGAGAGAGAGAGAGAGAGAGAGAGAGAGAGAGAGAGAGAGAGAGAGAGAAGAGAAAAGAAAGAGAGACAGACAGACAGAGAGAGAGCGAGAAAGAGAGAACGCGTGAGCGGAGAGATAGATAAACAGACAGACAGACAGACAGACAGATAGATAGATAGATAGACTATAAGCGCGAGGGCGGACCCAGAGAGATTCGACCAAGAGTTCCAGAAACAGTTCCCGGATGTAGTGGTGACGTAACGACCCATGACGTCACAAGATGGCGGCGTTCTCGGACCCGGTGATTTCAACGCCGGAGTCAATAGTGATCCAGAGAAAGAAAGACAGAAAGACAAAAAAAAAAAAATAATGACGAAATCATTATCCTTAAATCACTCACTGACACACTTTTATTCTCTCTCGCTTGTCACTTTTTTTTTTTTTTTTTTTTTTTTTTTTTTTTTTTTTTTTTTAGAACTTTGACGATGACTTAATGTTTGATTTAGCTTTTCTTTTCTTCGGAATTCTTTTATTTTTAGCCTTTATAATACTATTATCAATGTCTTCATCCCTTTACTTCGTTATTTTAGTGATCACAATCCTTACAACAATAATAAACAATAATCATTAGAGGTAATTTTTTTTTTTTAAAATAACATTATATCCATATCCCCATAATTCTTACGATAATATATATTTTCCTTCATTATATTTACCTTCACTATGACCACCACTGTCATTATTAGCAGCAGTATTCTCATCATGATCATTATTGTTAATATTCTTCTCCTTTTATTCACTATAATCGTGGATTTCTGTCATGATGTCAAAATTATTACGAAGATCTGATCAGAAATTTCAGAAATTATATTTTAGGCCTACATATGATCCTGTTTCTGGTAATTTTATTTGCTTTTGTAGTATTTATATATATATTTTTTTTTGGTCTCACTATTGTGTGTGTGTGTGTGTGTTTGTGTTGTGTGTGTGTGTGTGTGTGGTGTGTGTGTGTGTGTGTGTGGTGTGTGTGGTGTGTGTGTGAGAGAGAGAGAGAGAGAGAGAGAGAGAGAGAGAGAGAGAGAGGAGAGAGAGAAGAGAGAGAGAGAGAGAGAGAGAGAGAGAGAGAGAAAAAAAAAAGTTATAATACAGAGTTAGACAAAGAGGAAACAGACAGAAACAGAGAATACACAAAAGTTATAGAAATATACCTACAAAATAAAAGTAGAAAGACAGATAAATAAGTAAACAGACAGATAGAGAGAGAGAGGAAGACACTTCGGTTACAATCTGGGTACAAGGAAGGACAAGGTGAAAGCTGTTCCTGTAATGCCAGCACGAGAATGGGATCTGATGGCTTTTCACACACACACACAACACACACACACACACACACACACACACACACACAACACACACACACACACCACACACACACACACACACACACACACACACGTCCCCCATCATAAATACACACGCACGCACACACAACATATACGCGCACACACACGCGCACGCACACGACCCCCACCCCAAACATACCCCCCTCCCTCACATACAAATACCCCAACCCCCATCTAACACACACACACTCCCCCTCCCCTAACATACACACACACACACACACCCCCCTCCCCTTACATACACCACACACATACACTCCCCCTCCCTTACACACACACACACACCCCTCTCACACACACACACCCGCACGCACACGGATCCACATTCATTCCCCAGGGACACTAATACACCTTGGGAGTCGAATCGGCGTCTCAGACAAAGTGAGGGAGGAATTCCGTGAAAGTGTTGGGGGGAAATTGCACCATTCTCCTTTCGGGCCGAGGGGGAGGGACAGGGAAAGGGGGGAAGGGAAGGAAAGGAGGGAAGGAAGGGAGGGAAAGGAGGAGGAAGGGAAAGGAGGGAGGGAAAGGGAAGGGAAAGGAAGGGGGAAGGAAAGGAAAGGAGGGAAAGGAGGGAAAGGGGGAGGGGAAAGGAGGGAGGGGGGGAGGGAAGGAAGGGGAAGGGAAGGGTGAAGGAAAGGGAGGGAGGAGGGGAAGGGAAAAGGGAAGGAAAGAAGGAGGGAAGGGAAAGGAAGAGAAGGAAAGGAGGAAAGGGTAGGAGAGGGCGAGGGAGAGACAAGGAAGGGAAGGATGGAGGCAAGGAAGGAAGGAGGGAGAGGAAGGTAGGAAAGGAAGAAGAAAGGTGAGAGAGGAGAGGGAAGGAAGGGAAGAGAAGAGAAAGGGAGGAGAGGAGGGAAGAGGTTGGCAGGAAGATGGAGGATGGATGGAGGGCGGGAGGGAAGAGAAGGGAAGAGCAGGGGAGGGGAAGGAAAAGGAAGCGAGGGAGAGTGGGAGGGATGAGGTGAAGAAGGGAGAGAAGAAGGGAGGGAGTGAGAACGGGTTGGCAGGAAGATGGGAGATGGAGAGAAGGAAGAAAGAAGTGTTGAAGAGAGAGGATGTTGAAGAGGGAGGGCGTAAGGAGGGAAGGAAGGGGGTAGGAGGGAGGGAGTGTGACAGAAGAGAAAGGAAGGAAAACGGGGAGGGACGGAAAGAGGGGAAAGGAGGGAGGGGGGAGGGAGGGATCAAGAAGAATATAAGGATAATCATAAACGCACATACAACTTGTGTTTCAAACACACACACACACACACACACACACACACACACAACCACACACACACTCACCTCATTCACACACACGCAACACACACATGCACACACGCACTCACACACGCACTCTCTCTCTCTCACACACACACACACACACACACACACACACACACACACACACAACACATATATATATATATATATATATATATATATATATATATTATATATATATATAATATGTATAGGTATTTGGATTGTTAGACGGATAGATGAATAGACATATGATAGATAGATACCCAGATATATAAAGAAATATCAGAAGCTATCGCAAAAACAAGAATGCTAAACAGATATCTAAACAAATACACAGACTGGCCAGTAACAATTTGCAAATACAACGGACCGCATACCCAAATACAGTTACCAGTTACTGCGATTTACATAAATCAATATATACAATAGATTTTATATATTTCGTCACTAAATCGCAAGTTCTGACGTTGGACTCTCCATCACTCTCCATCACTCTCCATCACACTCTCCACCATTCTCCACCACTCTCCATCACGACATTCTCCATCACTCTCTCCACCAGTCCACCACTCCATCACTCCCCACCATTCTCCATCAGTCCATCACGTCGGCTCCACCACTCTCCAGCACTCTCCACCACTCTCCACCACCACCATTCTCCACCACTCTCCATCACGACCATTCTCCACCACTCTCCACCATTCTCCACCACTCTCCATCACTCCCACCACCGACCACTAAGGACCATTCGCCGTGGAGTGTGCGGTGCATGGCAGATGATGGTGCCGTCGCCATATCGTCTGTGATGGCATGATAAGAGGGAGGAAGAGTGGGAGAGAGAGGGACAGGGAGGGAGGTAAGGAGGGAGTGTGAGGCATTGAGGGAGGAAGGGAGAGAAAGGGAGAAAGGGGTGGAGGGAGATAATAATGGAGGAAGGAAGGAGGGAGGGAGGAGGGAGAGAGAGAGAGAGAGAGAGAGAGAGAGAGAGAGAGAGAGAGAGAGAGAGAGAGAGAGAGAGAGAGAGAGAGAGAGAGAGAGAGAGAGAAGAGAGAGAGAGAGAGAGAGAGAGAGAGAGAGAGAGAGAGAGAGAGAGAGAGAAAGAGAGAAAGAGAGAGAAAGAGAGAAAGAGAAAGAGAAAAGAAGAAAGACAAACAGACACAAACAGAGAAAACGAGAACCATCCAACCGCCCATCCAATCAACCACCTCCCCCCCCCTCCCCTCCCCCCCCCCCCCCTAAAAAACAACAACAACCCCGCATAAACCCAAGAAAAAGAAACACACACAAAAAAAACAATTAAAAAAACGCATAAACCCAAGAAAAAAGAAACACACAAAAAAAACAATAAACAAACTTTACAAAATCATAAACACCCTCCGATGGGAGAGCAAAGCGGAATGCAGACAAGGCGAGGACCTAACTACGCAGTGATGGACCGGTTCGCGCCAGCCTTCACCCTAACTGTATCTCCTCCGGCCACTGTTGTATTTTTGATGTATTTCTGCTGCTTTTTCTGTAACTGTATCTCCTCCGGCCACTGTTGTAT
>NW_020869060.1:740670-765670 GCF_003789085.1 Penaeus vannamei | reverse complement strand
TGACAAATTTCAAACAATAAAAATTACTTTATCCCAATTTATTATAGGAATATTAGGAATTTACACAACGAAGCCACGTACAAAAGATGAGCATTTATGATTTTAAAAAAGAAAATGGAAACCGTATTTACAGACGTCAGAGAAAATGGATATTTCAGCCTAAACTTAAGTACAAAATTCTTATAACTATAATAATTTAATATAAGCACATTGTTGGATAACTGCATAATAACTATCATTATTAAAGTCATCAATACTGTTATCATTATTGTTCTCATTTTAATTTTATTATCATTATCACTATTATCATCGTTTTCAATATATCATCACTAATATCAATTATCATTATTATCATCATTATCATTATTTTAATTATCATTATTGGTATCGTTGACATTATCCTCATCATCATAATTATCATAAAACCAGAGGAAGGGGGAACCGGAAGTAAATGCGAAGAGGGAGAAGAAAATGGAAAATAAACGAAGGAGAATGAAAAAAAGAAGAAATACAGGAAAGACTCGAAAGAGAAAGAAGAGGAGGACGATGAAATAGCTAGAGCAGGAGGAACAGAAAGAAAGATGAGGAAGAATAAGAGGAAGAGAAAGAATAAGCGAGAAGAACAAAATAGAAAGAGGAAAAGCGCCAAGATCAAAGAGAGGAGGAAAAGAGAGAGAAAAAAAGGAAGAAAAGAGAGACAAGAAAGAAAGGAAGAAAAGAGAGACAATCAAAAGAGAAGAAGAAAAGAGAGAAGATAAAAGGAAAAAGAGAGATAGAAAGAAGAGACAAAAAAAGGAAAAGAAAAAGAGACAATCAAAAGAGAAGGAAGAAAAGAGAGAAGAAGGAAGAGGAGGAGAAGGGGGCGGTGGAGGAGGGCGAGGGAAGGGGGGGGGGGAGGGGGAGACGGAAGGTGGGGTTCAGAATCCAGTCTAAAAAGAAACAGAAAACGGGTTCCTGAAGGCGATCCAACTTTTTTCTTTTTTTAACGGTCTCTCTCTCTCTCTCTCTCTCTCTTCTCTCTCTCTTCTCTCTCTCGTCTCTCTCTCTCTCTCTCTCTCTCTCTCTCTGTCTCTCTCTCTCTCTCTCTCTCTCTCTCTCTCTCTCCTGCTCCCTCCCTCTCTCTCCTCCCTCCCTCTCCCCTCCCTCCCCTTCCCTCGTCCTTCCCTCCCTCTCCCTCTCCCTCCTCCCTCCTCTTTCCTCCCTCTCCCTCTCCCCTCTCCCTCTTCTCTCCTTCCTCTCTCCCTCTCTCCCCTCCCCTCCCTCCTCCTTCCTCTCCTCTCCCTCCTCCCTCCTCTCCTCCTCCTCTCCTCTTATCCTCCCTCCCCTCCCTCCCTCTCCCCTCTCTCCTCTCTCCTCTCCCTCCTCCCTCTCCTCCCTCTCCCTCCTCTCCCTCCCTTACTCTCTCCTCTCCCTACTCCTCGCCTCCCTCCCCCTCTCCTCCTCCCCTCCTCGTCCCCTCCCTCTCCCCCTCTCCCTCCCTCTCTCCTCACTCTCACTGTTCTGACTACATATTTCACATTTCTTTTCCTCCCTCCGCCGTGTCCATTCATTCCAGAAACTTGAAACAGGGGGGGAAAAACTGTTCTCCATCATGCGTGTTGTTCATAAGAGTTATTCCAACCTTTGTTCATTTATTCTTAACGTTTTTTTCCATGTGCGTGTTCATCGAAGAGTTATTCCAACCTTTTCATTATTGTTCTGAACGTTTTTTTTCCATCATGCGTGTTGTTCATAAGAGAAGTGTTTTTTTCAAGAGTTATTCCAACTTTGTCCATTTATTCTGAACGGTTTTTCCATCATGCGTGTTTTGTTCATAGTTATTCAACCTTTGTTCATTTGTTCTGAACTTTTTTTTTTTAAAGAGAACATACTGTCGTTCCGTGAGGGGGAGGCGGCGGAGTGTGTGATAACTCTACGGGTTTTGCACGCGCGATTTCAGAAGAAAAAAAGGACAGATTTGTGAAAATCATAGTATTTTAACGAACAATGCAAAAAAAAAAAATAAAAAAAAAATTGAAATGATTGATGTGGTGATGATGATAATAGTGGTGGTGGTGATGATGGTAATGATGATAATGATGGTGGTGATGGTGATGATGATGAATGATGATAATGATGTGATGTGATGATGATGATGGTGATAATGATGAATGATAATGGTGGTGATGGTGGATGATGAATGAATAATGATGATGGTGATGGTAATGCTAATGATAATGATGATGGTGATGACGGTGACAATTATGATGATAATGGCGATGATAATGGTGATGATGATAATGATGACAGTAATGATAGTACTAACGATATTAATGAAAACAGCAATAATAACAGAATAATAAGAATAATGATAATGATAACATACATAAAAGCAACAACAGCAATAACAAAAACAAGTATCATAATAATAAACAAAAATGGAAACAAGCAAAAAAAAAAGAGAAAAAAAAGAAAAAGGAAACCAAACGACCAACTAGCAAACAACCCAAAAACAAAGAAACTAACAAATAAACAAAACAAAAAAAACGAAAAAAAAAATAAAACAGGCACAAACCAAAAACAAAACAAAAAATACACGAATCGAAAAACAGAAAAAAACGGATAAATAAAATGCATAAAAAACAAAAAACAAACAAACAAAAAAAAAACAAATCCGATGGCAGCAACTGTCTTTGTTAATGGGTTTCTGATGACGTCATCTATATCAATTTCAGTCCACAGAAATAACTAATTATAGACATTAAACCTCATGAATATAGATCAGAGATTCCCTACATCTTCAAATTAACAGACACTTATGTATAACAATCTATTCATATCTATCTACCTAACTATATCTATATCTGTCTATATCTATATCTGTCTATATCTATCTATAACTATCAATCTATTAATTAATCTATGCCCCTCTATGTATCTCTATTTAGCAATCCATACCCATCTATATATTTCTATTCATCAGTCTATACCCATCTACATGATTCTATTTATCTGTCTATATCTATCTATCTATCTATCTATCTATCTATCTATATATATATATATTTGTCTATCTATCTGTCTATCTAGCTATCTATATCAATATATCTATCTATCTATCCATCTCTATATCAATCTATATAGCTATCTATCTCTATATCCATCTATATCTTTATATCTATTCAAATCACCATCTATCAACTTACCTATCTATCTATTTATCCATATCTATCTCTCTAATTAATATAAGAACCGGGACAGTGACGTCAATGGTCTTAACAAGGGATTCTGAACCGTCGGTGAGGCCTACAAAGAGCCGGTTTTCGCGTGTTGAGAAAGTACCGTCAGGGGTTTCCAGCGATCGCTAGGTCGGAAATTCGTGGCGTGTGAAGCGTGGGATAAATCAGGGAGAATAAAGGGGTAAACATCACCAAAATGATAGATAATAATAGAATAGAGAATAAGGGATAAATAAGAAGATAAAAAAAAATTGATATGTTAATGCTTAAAAAAAGAAGTGGGTGGGGGGGGGGGGGGGGGGTACTTAACGGGATGTTTATTCTCATCAAAGAGGAAATATATTTAAATGGGATAAATGAAATGACATGGGGTAAACATCACCCAAAAAAAATATATAGAATAAGAATAAACAGTAAATAAAAAGATAAAAAACAAACGGTATTCTACTGCTTACAACAGAAGAGAGGAGAGGACTTGGGGTAAATTATCGCCAAAAAATAATAATACATAAAGAATAAAAATAAAAAGATAAAAACAAACGGTATTCTACAGGACTTGGGGTTAAAGATGGCCCAAAAAATATATAATAAACAAAAAAATAAAGAATAAAAAAAGATGAAAACAAACGACATATTACTTAAAGCAGAAAGAGGGAGAGGATTTGGTGTAAACATCGCCAAATAAAACAATAATAAAAATTTTAAAAATACAGAATAAAAAGATGAAAACGGACGAAATTCTACAAAAGGAGGGGAGGAGGGGGGGAGGGGGGGACTTCACGAATCTTCCCCTCGCAAAATTCTGTTTTTGATTCCCCAGTTTCCTTCTTTCGCTCTTGCTCTCTCTCTTTCTCACCCTCACTCTCTCTTCTCTCTCTCTCTCTCTCTCTTCTCTCTCTCTCTCTCCTCTCTCGTCTATCTCTCTCTCTCTCTCTCTCTCTCTCTCTCTCTCTCTCTCTCTCTCTCTCTCTCTCTCTCTCTCTCTCTCTCTCTCCCTTCTTCTCTCTCTTCTTCCTCTCTCTCTCTCTCTCTCTTCTCTCCCCTCTCTCTCTCTCTCTCTTCTCTCTCTCCCTCTATCTATCTATCTATCTCTCTCTCTTCTCCTCTCTCTCTCTCTCTCTCTCTCTTCTCTCTCTCTCTCTCTATCCTCTCTCTCTCTCTCTCTCTTCTCTCTCTCTCTTCTCTCTCTCTCTCTATCTATCTATCTATCTCTATCTATCTTATCTCTCTCTCTTCGTCTCTCTTCTCTCTCTCTCATCTCTCTCTCTCTCTCTCTCTCTTGACAAGGTGCCGGTCTCGGACTGGTTCTCTATAGCCGGGTTCCGCTATCCACACCCAGCCCCCGGCCCACAGCGCTACCTCCAGCAACGCCGCCTCTTCTGTGGGTTGCATTACGTGGGTATTTCTCCCCCACGGGCGCTCCTGGGCTGGTTTTGATGGTATAGGAAAGGGTAATTAGCATATTTCTGAGATGTTGATTGATTACGGATCATTATCAACCTTTGAAAAAAAAATTGAAGGAGCGTCGAAGGGAAGGTCGTGCCTGCGCCTGATCATAAGGCTGATAATCCCCGACCTAAGAATGGGTTCCAGAGTTAAGGATGGCTAGTGGAACCTCAGCTGTGGGAGAGATTACAAACTCCAACCTTTTTTTTTTTAAATATACGCGAAACAATTTTGTACTGAATCGATAGCAGGTAAATAAGAAAACATGAAATACATAAACAGAAATAAAAAAAAAATACAAAAAAAAAAAACATACAAAAAAATTGAAACACGAAAAACAAAAAAAAACACAAAATATACAAAAAAAAATAACAAGAAATACACAAACAAAAATGAAAATAGTATACAAATAAACAAAACAGAATAAACATCTTTCAAAGCAATCAAGCGAATAAACAAAGCAAGTCTTCTCTGGAGGCGAAGACAGGGCTAAACAAGTGGCCTTTTGCTCGCGTTGCCATTTACAAAAGCAATTTCGAATTATCTACAAAAAAATAGTAATTAAACTGATAGGTCTGTAGGTAATAAATCATAAAAAATATATATTACTGTCAACCACTTTAAGGATAAATGTACAAAAAAGTAATTAAACTGATAGGTCTGTAGGTAATAAATCATAAAAAATATATATTACTGTCAACCACTTTAAGGATAAATGTACAAAAAAATGTAATTAAACTGATAGGTCTGTAGGTAATAAATCATAAAAAAAATATATTACTGTCAACCACTTTAAGGATAAATGTATAACTGGGGAAAAAGTGAGTGGCAATATGTGCACATGCAGATATAGACGTACATGACCAAGTTCAAATGTACACATAAGCAATCAAATACACCCAGTCCTACATACAAACAAACACATACGAACAAAAACACGTTCGAACATCCATATAAACAAACACATAACGAACACAACGACGTCCATATACATACATGAACAAGTTGCGTACACACACACACGTACAAGTAAACGTACATATACCGACATAGACACATAAACATACACCCAAACGATAAACAAAATAAAAAACAAAATTAAAGTTTAAATGACTTTTTTCTCATTTCTCTTACTCTCTCTCTCTCTCTCTCTCTCTCTCTCTCTCTCTCTCTCTCTCTCTCTCTCTCTCTCTCTCTCTCTCTCTCTCTATATATATATATATATATATATATATATATATATATATATATATATATATATATATATATATATATATATATATATATATATATATATATATATATATATATATAATGTGTGTATGTGTGTGTGTGTGTGTGTGTGTGTGTGTGTGTGTGTGTGTGTGTGTGTGTGGTGTGTGTGTGTGTGTGTGTGTGTGTGTGTGTGTGTGTGTGTGTGTGTGTGTGTGTGTGTGTGTGTGTGTGTGTGTTGTGTGTGTGTGTGTGTGTGTGTGTGTGTGTGTGTGTGTGTGTGTGTGTGTGTGTGTGTGTGTGTGTGTGTGTGTGTGTGTGTGCGCGCGCGCGTGTGTTTGGCGCGTGGTGTGCGTGCGTGTGTGAAAGCAAACAAACACAAGCACAAATCAGAAAGAATGAAAACTGCAAAAGGGAAAATGAATAACCACAATCCATTTATATCAATACTGCAAATGAAAGACAGAAAAAAAAGATTTCGAGGCTTCCTAGAATAACCTCCTTAAGATAACAGAATCCACTCGCTGTCAGCGATAACACTTCCTGACAACTTTAATTGATGTAATTGTGTAATTCGTTATGAATATGTCGACTTGATAGTTATTTCTATTGATATTATTACAGATCTAACTGTTTATCCATTATATCTGAAAGGTTGTCTAGGTGTTTATTTGTGCTTGATTTGTGATGTTTATTTACTGTGTTTATTTACTGTGTTTACGATTCCTGATACGATTTCTTTGTGGAAAACATAATGTTGTGCGTGTGCGTGTGCTCGCTTGGGTGTATTGTTTATGGAGATGACACTGACAACGAAATTCTCTTTTTGATTCCCCAGTTTCATTCTTTCGCTCTCTGTCTGTCTGTCCTGTCTGTCCTGTCTGTCTCTGTCTCTGTCCTCTGTCTCTGTCTCTCTGTCTCTGTCTCTGTCTCTGTCTCTGTCTCTGTCTCTCTCTCTCCTCTCTCTCTCTCTCTCTCTCACTCACTCTCTCTCTCTTTCCATCTCTCTCTCTCACCCCCTCATCACTCCCACCCACCCCATCTCTCCCTTCCTCCCCTCACCCCTTTCTTCTCCCTCTCCTCTCCCTCTCCTCCTCTTCTCTCTCCTCTCTCCTCCTCCTCTCCCCTCACCTCCTCTCCCCTCCTCCTCACCCTCTTCTCCTCGCCCCCTCCACTCCTCCTCTCTCCTCTCCTCTCTCCTCTCTCCTCCCCTCTCCCCTCTCCCTTCCTCCCTCACCCTCCTTTCACCTCCGCCTAACCTCCCCTCTCCTCCTCTCCTCCTCTCCTCCTCTCCTCCTCTCCCTCTCCTCCTCTCCTCCTCTCCCGAAGCATCCCTCCCTCGCTCTCGCCGCCGCACTCGCCATCCCAGGCCCTCCGGATGCTGAGCGATGCTGGGGCCTCCACTCCCGAGATGAAAATGACGACCCTGAGGCGTGACAAGGTCTCTCGGTGGGGTGCCAAGGTGCCAGGAAGGAGAGCGGTGCCGCACAATGAGGGGATGTGGTGCAAAAGCGAGGGGAGGGGGAGAGGGAGGGAGGGAGGGAGGAGGGAGGGAGGGAGGGAGGGAGGGAGGAGGGAGGGAGGAAAGGACGATCCTGAGGCGTGATAAGGGTGGGTGCCAAGGTGCCAGGAAGGAGGAGCGGTGCCGCACAATGAGGGGAATGTGATGCAAGCGAGAGGGGGAGGAGGTAGGGGAGGGAGGGTGGGAGGGAGGGAGGGAGAAGGGGGGAGGAGAGGGAGGGAGGGGGGAGGGAGGAAGGAGGGGGGAGGGGAAGGGGGGAAGGGGGAGGGGAGGGGGGGGGGAGGTGGAGGGAAGGAGCTGAAGGGAGGGGTGGGGAGGAGGCAGGAGAGGGGGAGGGAGGATTGGAGGAAGAGGGAGGGAGGTGGAGGGGGAGGGGTGGGGGGCAAGGAAGGTCGTTATGCACCAGGGACTTTCCTATTCACTTCTTCCGTTTTTTTTTACACCAAATGGCAACAGGTTCATTTCCCTTCGATTTTCCTTTTGATAAGTTTCATGAAAATAATTCGTTATGCTTCTTCTCGGGCCCAAAAAAGCTCTCTTTTGAAGGCTTCAAAAAGAGTTCAAAACAGGGGCGTGGACTAAATGTTGGACACGCCCTCCTTGTGCAAGATGCCTCGCCTCCCCCCCCCACCCGGGAGGTCCCTACACACTGGATGGGGCTGATGGGGATGTGTGATGGAAGGATAGACAGTGTGTGTGTGTGTGTGTGCTGTGGTGTGTGTGTGTGTGTGTGCGTGTGTGTGTGTGTGTGTGCGTGTGCGTGTGCGTGTGCGTGTGCGTGTGCGTGGGTGTGTGTGTGTGTGTGTGTGTGTGTGTGGTGTGTGTGCGTGTGTGTGTGTGTGGTGTGCGTGTGCGTGTGCGTGTGCGTGTGCGTGTGCGTGTGCGTGTGTGTGTGTGTGTGTGTGTGTGTGTGTGTGTGTGGTGCGTGTGTGTGGTGTGTATATATACATGTAGTTATACACATGTGTATATATACATATATATATATATATATTATACATATATAAAATATATATCAAATATCGCACTGCATATCCCTTGCATACGCAGAAACAACCGTCTAGTTGTCAAATATCCGTCCTCTCTCGTGTCCCCTCCCTCTCGTCCTTCATTCCGTCCCTCTCCCCCCCTTCCTCCCTTCCCCCCTCCCTTTCCCCTCCCCCTCCTCCCTCTTCCCCTCCCCCTCCCTCCCTTCCCCCTCCCTCCCTCTTCCCCCGCCTCCCCTCTCCCGTCCTCTCCGTGTCCTGCCCTCTCGTTCCCCCTCCCTCCCCCCCTCCTCTCCCCTCCCCTCCTCTCCCTTCCCTCCCTCCCCCCCCCTCCTCCCCCTTTTCCCCCTCCCTCCCTTCCCCCCCTCCCCTCCCCTCCCTCCCTCCCCCCTCCTCCCTCCTCCCCCCTTCCCATCCCTCCCCCCCTCCCCCTCCCCCAAAACCCTCCTTCCCTCCCTTCCCCCCCTCCTCTCCCTTTCCCCTACCCCTCCCTCCCCCTCTTCCCCTCCTCCTTTCCCCTCCCCCCTTCCCCCTTCCCCCTCCTCCCCCCCTCCTCCTCTTCCCCTCCCCTCCCCCTTCCCCCCACCTCCCTTTCCTCTGCAAGACGCGAGACAATTGCCGGAACCTGGATGTTTCGGGCAAGAATTTTTGTTGTTATTCAAATCTCAAAAGTATTGCTATTGTGTCAGCTGGAGGCGAGAGAAGGGAGGGAAAGGGGGGAAAGGGGGGTGGGAAGGAGGAGGGGGAAATAAAGGAGGAGGAAGGAGGGGACGAATAAAGGAGAGAGGAAAGGAAAGGGGGGGGGGAGGAAGGAGGGGACGAATAAAGGAGGGAGGGAAGGAGGGGACGAATAAAGGAGGGAGGGAAGGAGGGGGCGAATAAAGGAGGGAGGGAAGGAGGGGAACGAATAAAGCAGGAGGGAAGGGAGGGGCGAATAAAGGTGGGAGGGAAGGAGGGAGGGAAGGAGGGAGGGAAGGAGGGGTGAATAAGGAGGGAGGGAAGAGGAGGGGGGTGAATAAAGGAGGGAGGGAAGGAGGGAGGGAAGAGGGGTGAATAAAGGAGGGAGGGAAGGAGGGGTGAATAAAGGAGGAGGGAAGGAGGGGGGCGAATAAAGGAGGGAGGGAAGGAGGGGGGCGAATAAAGGAGGGAGGAAGGAGGGGTGAATAAAGAGGGAGGAAAGGAGGCGAATAAAGGAGGGAGGGAAGGAGGGGGTGAATAAAGGAGGGAGGGAAGGAGGGGTGGAATAAAGGAGGGAGGGAAGGAGGGGGGTGAATAAAGGAGGGAGGGAAGGAGGGGTGAATAAAGGAGGGAGGAAGGGGGTGAATAAAGGAGGGAGGGAAGGAGGGGGAGGAGGGAGGGAAGAGGGGTAATATAGGAGGGAGGGAAGGAGGGGGCGAATAAAGGGAGAAGAGGGGGAAGGAGGAGGGAAGAGGGGTGAACATAAAGGAGGGAGGGAAAGAATAAAGGAGGGAGGAAGGAGGGGGTGAAATAAAGGAGGGAGGGAAGGAGGGGGCGAATAAAAGGAGGGAGGGAAGGAGGGTGAAATAAAGGAGGGAGGGAAGGAGGGGGGCGAATAAAGGAGGGAGGGAAGGAAGGGGGGCGAATAAAGGTGGGAGGGAAGGAGGGGGCGAATAAAGGACGGAGGAAGGAGGGGGCGAATAAAGAGGAGGGAAGGAGGGGTGAATAAAGGAGGGAGGGAAGGAGGGGGGACGAAATAAAGGAGGGAGGGAAGGAGGGGGGGAGGGAAGGAGGGGCGAATAAAGGAGGGAGGAAGGAGGGGGGAATAAAGGAGGGAGGGAAGGAGGGGGGCGAATAAAGGAGGGAGGGAAGGAGGGGAGGAAGGAGGGGAGGGAAGGAGGGGGAACGAAAAAGGAAGGGAGGGAAGGAAGGGGGCGAATAAAGGAGGGAGGGAAGGAGGGGCGAATAAAGGAGGAAGGAAGGAGGGGACGAATAAGGAGGGAGGGAAGGAGGGGGCGAATAAAGGAGGAGGGAAGGAGGGGGACGAATAAAGGAGGGAGGAAGGAGGGGTGAATAAAGGAGGGAGGGAAGGAGGGGGTGAAATAGGAGGAGAAGGAGAGAGAAGGAGGGGGATAAATAAAGGAGGGAGGGAAGGAGGGGTGAATAAAGGAGAAGAAGGAAGGAGGGGACGAATAAAGGAGGAGGGAGGAGGGGCGAATAAAAGGAGGGGTAAATAAAGAGGGAGGGAAGGACAGGAAAAAAGGAGGAAGGGAAAGGGAGAGGAACAAATAAGGGAGGGGGAAGGAAGGAGGGCGAATAAAGGAGGGAAAAGAGAGGGGACAACGGAGGAGGGAGGGAGAAGGCGAATGAAGGAAAGAGGGCGGATGGAGTGAAGGAGAGAGAGAGAGAGAGAGACGAGAGAGAGACGAGAGAGGAGAGAAGAGAGAGAGAGAGAGAGAGAGAGAGAGAAGAGAGAGAGAAGGAGAGAGAGAGAGAGAGAGAGAGAAGAGAAAGGGATAGAAGAGAGAGAGTGAAAGCAGAGAAAGAGTGAGAGATATGGATATGGAAACGAATAGAGGGATGGAGGGAAAATAAGAGATACACGTGGAGGAGGGGTGAAAGGGTGCTAGTGAAGGTGAGGGAAAATAAACTGACTATGAAAAAAACTGGACTCACAACACACACACACACACACACACACACACACACACACACACACACACACACACACACACACACACACACACAACACACATAACACACACACACACACACACACACACACACACATCAACACACACACACCACACACACACACACAATATATATATATATATATATATATATATATATATATACTATATATATATATATAATAATAACAAACATAAGCTTCGAACACAGCGCAGCCATGTGCACATCTCACAATGAAAAGCACCTCACACGCGAGTACACAAAACATCACCCACGAAAGACTCACGCACACGTACACATACACAAAAACATACACGCACACAAAAACCTACATACGGTACACCTACAACGCACACACATCATTCTTCTCCACACACACATTACACAGCTATGCCCATACACGCTCAACACCCGCACACACACTATAAAAGTGCATGTGGTGTTAGTCCGAGCAGGAAGGGTTGTCGTACCACTCTTTTTTTAACGAAACTGCAACAGGACAACATGACGACACCCCCCTATCCCCCCCCATTCCCCCTTTCACTCTTTCCCTCCCCACCCTTTCGTCGTCTTTTCCCTCCTCTCTCCTCGTCCTCTCCACCCCCTCCCCTTTCGTCCTTCTTTTCACCCCGCCCCCCCTCGTCCTCCTCCCCCCCCTTCGTTCTCTTTCCCCTCCCCCCCTCATCCTCCTTTTCTCTCCTTCTTCCCCTTCGTCCCTCTTCACCCCTCCCCTCTTCGTCCTCTTTCCATCCCCTCCCCCTTCGTCCTCTTTCCCTCCCCCCTCTCCTTCCTCGTCCTCTTCCCCCCTCCCTTCCTCTTTCCCTCCCCTCTCCCTCCTCGTCCTCTTTTCCACCCGCCCCCCCTCTGCCTTCCTCGTCCCTTTTTCACCCCGCCCCCCCTCGTCCTCTTCCCCCCGCCCCCTTCCCCCTCGTCCCTCTTTCCCCCCATCCTCCTCGTCCTCTTCCCCCCTCCCCACGCCCCTCGTCTCTTCCCCCTTCGTCCTCTCTCTCCCTTCTCCCTCATCCTCTTTCCCCCCCCCCGCCCTCCCCTCATCCTCTCTCTCCCTTCTCCCCTTGGTCACTCCATCGCCCAACCTCACCCCCTTCGTCCGTCTCCCCCCCCCCTCGCCCTCTTCCCCCCCCTCCATCCCCTTCGTCCTCTTCCCTCCCCTTCTCCCCTCGTCCTCTCCCCCCCCCTCGCCCCCTCCCCCTTCGCCCACTCTCCCCCTCCCCCTTGTCCATTATCCCCCCCCTCTTTCCTCCCCTTCATCCGCTGCGTCATTTTTTTTTTTTCGTGTCGATTTGACTGTGTTTGTCTGTTTGGTTTGTCTTGCTGCCTTATGGTCTGTCTGTTAGTCGGGTCTGTCTATTTGGTCTGTTGTTTGACTGTCTGAGTGAGTGCAGTAGTAGTGAAGTGAGTGAGTGAGTGGAGTGACTGGCTGACTGATCTGAACTGTCTGAGTGAGTGAGTGATGCGTGATGATGACTGTTGAGTTGAGTGAGTGACTGGCTGATGACTGTCTGAGGGAGTGAGTGACTGGCTGACTGAGCTGTCGAAGTGAGTGAGTGAGTGACGTGAGTGACGTGACTGGTCTGACGACTGTCTGAGTGAGTGAGTGACTGGCTGACTGACTGTCTGAGTGAGTGATGAGTGAGTGAGTGATGAGTGAGGTGAGTGAGTGAGTGACTGGCTGACTGACTGTCTGAGTGAGTGAGTGACTGGCTGACTGACTGTCTGAGTGAGGAGTGAGTGAGTGAGTGAGTGTGTGAGTGAGCTGAGGTGAGTGACTGGCTGACTGATGTCTGAGTTGTGAGTGAGTGAGTGAGTGAGTGTGAGTGAGTTGAGTGAGTGAGTGAAGTGAGTGAGTGAGTGAGTGAGTGAGTGAGTGAGTGAGTGGCTGACTGACTGACTGACTGTCTACATATCTATGTGTGCGTGTGTCTGTCTGTCCATGTCAGATCGTCTATGTCTGTCAGTCTGTTTGTTCGTACGCATTAATCAAAGATATATCTTTATCTACTTTTAAAATCTTGTTTTTGTGCGTGCGTGCGTGCGTGTGCGTGCGTGCGTGTGTGTGTGTGTGTGTGTGTGTGTGTGTGTGTGTGTGTGTGTGTGTGTGTGTGTGTGTGTGTGTGTGTGTGTGTGTGTGTGTGTGTGTGTGTGTGTGCGTGCGTGCGTGCGTGCGTGCGTGCGTGCGTGCGTGCGTGCGTGCGTGCGTGCGTGCTGTGTGTGTGCGTGCATGTGCGTCTTCCTATGCGTATAATGATGTGTAAAAGGTGTCGTTTCTGTGTGTATTCTCTGATGTGCACATGTGCGTGCATTCCGGTGTGTACAAGTGTGAATTCCTTTGTGTGTATCATGAGTGTACAAGTGCGCCATTTCCATGTACAGGTGTGCATTTCTCAGGTACACACGTGTGCGTTCCGATGCGTATCCTGAAGCGCAAACGTATGCGTTTATATGTGCATTCCCCGATGTACGCGTGTGCGTTTCTACGTGTGCATCCGGAGGTGTACACGCGCACTCCGTGACAAAGACCGGCGGACATCCTCACGCACACAATACAGAACAGTCACCATTGCATCATAATTTACACCGTGATATCGGCACAATGCTGAGCTGGTATTTTTTTGCAGATTTGATACAAAATACACACTGCAGTTGGCATACACAGGGCTGACTCGGCTGGAAATAATAATAATGCTTTGGTTCATGCTTTGAGGGGGGTTGGGGAAGGTTGGGGAAGGAGTGGGGAAGGGGAGGGGGAAAATTGGGAGAGGGAGGCAAGGGAGATGGAGGGAAAAGAAGGAAGGGGAGGGGTGGGAGGATGATGATGGGGGGTGGAGGGTAAAAAATGGGGGGAGCGGAGAAGGAGATGGAGGAAAGAAGGAGGAAGGAGGGAGGGCATGCGGGAGGATGGAGGGAATGAGTGGGGAGGAAATTAGGGACGGAGGGCAAGACACGGGGGGGGAGCAGAGGGAAGGATATAGGGAGGGAAGAAAGGAGGGACGGAGATAGGGAGGCTAGAAAGGAGAGATAGAAGGGAAGAAGGGACGTAGGGAGGGAAAGGGATAGGAGAGTAGCATGAGAGACAGGGAGGGACGAATGAGAGAAGGAAGTAGGAGGAAGAGAGAAGAGAGGGAGAGAATAGGAAGAAGGAAAAAAGGGTGGTGTGGACGGGAAATATCGAGAAAATTAGAGAAGAGAGAGGGAGAGAGGAGAGGAGGGGGAAAGGAAGAAATAGGAAGATGAGAGGAGAGAGAAAGAAGGAAAGATGAAGAGAGACGGAGAGAAGAAGTGAAAGAGAAGGTAAGAGATGAGGGTAGGATGACGACAGATGAGGAGATGAAAATGAGGGACGAGGAGAATGGAAGGAAGAGAGGAGAGATAAGGAGGAGACAATGAAAGGGAAGAAGGGAGGAGGAGCAGAGAGAGGTGAGTGGGGAGAGGGGAGGCCATGGGAAGAACAGGAGGCGAGAGAGCAGGAGAGGTATGGCGGGGAGTATGGCGTGAGAGAGTGAAAAAACAGAGAGAAGAGAAAGAGGTGGAGGAGACGAGGAAGAGCGAGCGGACGGCGACAGCGCAGATTGATACACACAAGATCAGTAAAAAGTACAGCGACGGCGAGCAAGACGAGTAAGAGCAAACACCCCTCCTTCGCAGCATGAGACGAAAGCATAAGCGCCCCTTACAAAACCGATAAAGCTATACGCTGCCCGAAGGAGCAGAGCGAGACGAGAGCCGCGCAGCGCCGCCTGCGTACACACAGGCGAGCAGAGAGAGCGAAAAACGACAGGTGACACGACATAGAGAAGCAAGCGCCCCGCTACACACGACAGAAGCAGACGATGAGCAGCGAGCAGCAACAACCCAGCGAGCGACGGGACAGCACGAAGACAACGCGCCGGCTACACACACAAACAACCCCCCCTACACAGGCAAAGCAAACCCCCCTACACACACACACAAACTAACGCCCCCCCCGGCCGCCCCCCTACACACACACAACACCCCCCCCCCGACTACACACACACACAAACAACCCCCCGCCCCCTACACACACACAACACCGCCCCCCCCTACAACACCACACACACACCCCCCCGCCCCACACACACACAAACACCCCCCCTACACACACACACAAAACAACCCCCCCCCCCTACACACACACCACAAACACCCCCCCCCCACACACACCACACAAAACAACTCCCCCCTACTACACAACACAAACAAACACCACACAAACATAACCCCCACACAATCACAAAGAACCCCCACACAGACTCGCCCCACAAACAACACACTTAAAACACCTCCTCCACCCCCCCCCCCATCCACCCTACACAAAACCACCACCCTTCCACACCGCCAACACAACCCTTCCTCTCCTCCACCCATCCACCTCCCCCCCCCTCCCTCACACACACATCTTCCACCCCCCACAGAAACACAACCCTTCCTCCCTCCACCTATCCACACATCCCACCCACTCATCCACGGCATCCACCCACCCATTTATCCCTCCACCTACTCCACCGAACCGATTCATCCACTCATCCACCCACCCATCAACTCATCCACCCATTTATCCACCCACTCAAACGACCCATGCACCCAACCGCTTATCCTCCCATCCACCCACCCACTTTTCCTTCCACCTATCCCACCGAACCGATTCATCCACTCATCAACATCTTGTCCACCCATGCATCCACCCAGTTATCACCCACCCCATCGACCCATCCACCTACCCCACTCTACCGATTCATCCAGTCATCCACCTCACCTCACCCACCCACCCACCCACCCCACCTTCTCATCATCACACCACCCCACCTCATCCACCCACCCCACCTCATCACCCACTAACCCCATCCCACCACCCCACCACCCATTCACCACCAATTCACTCACCCCCCACCACCATCCACCCCCCCTCACCCACCCCCACCCATCCACCCACCCTCCACCCCACACCCACCCCAACCTACCCACCTCACCTCAACCCACCCCCCCCCCCCACTCCTCCCCCAACCCCAACCCACCATCCTACAACCCCACCTCACCCACCTACCCTATTCTCACCCCCCCCACCCATCCACTCATCCACCCATCCCATCCCGTCTCAACCCCCAAACAAGATGGCGGAAGATGCGAGCGAAAGGTGAAGGTCAGCGAAGACTCTCTATGGGTGACCTTTTCCTGGCGGAGTGACCTTGGTTGACCTCGAAGCCTTTCTCTCCGTTTGAATATCATTTGCTGACGGGTGGCAGGAGGTCGACGATGGTGATGATGGTGGTGATGATGTGATGGAGAGGTGGTGATCGGATGGATGTGATGGTGGGTGATGATGGTGGTGAATGGAGAGGTCGAGATGGTGGTGGTGGTGTGGTGATTGTGGTGTGGTGTGATGATGGTGATTGTGTGTGGTGTTTGGTGGATGATGGTGATTGGTGGTGGTGATGTGGTGGACATGGTGATGATTGATTGGTGGTAATGTGGTGTGATGGTGTGGTGGTGATGATGATGATGATGGTGTAGGAGGTGATGGTGGTGGTGGTGTGATGTGTGATGGAGGGGAGGCGAAAGATGTGTGATAGTGTGAGAGGAGTGGTGTGGGATGGTGATGATGTTTGATTGTGTGTGATGATAGTGATGAGGAGTGTGTGTTGGTTGTGATGGTGATGGAAATGATGGAAATATGGTGGAGATGGGGAAAGAGAATGATGATTTGTGTGGTGGTGGTGATGATGTGATGATGATAGGGAATATGATGGAGATGTGAGAATAGAGATGGTGACGATGATGGTGATGGCGATGGGAGCACACAGTTGTGATTGTGAGTGTGAGGATGGTGAGGACAATGGAAATGTGTATGGTGAGGCTAGCTATGGTGAAAATGGTAAATCTAAAATCATAATGAAGATAATAACATGACACACACACAACGCACACATACATACAAACAAACACATACACACCGTTATGATAAATAAATAAATAAATAAATTATATATATAATATATATATATATAAATATATATATATATAAATATATCTGTCTATCTATAAATATAACAATACTAAGAGTAACATTTATACCTGATATTAATAACATCAATAATAACAACAGTAATATTCTATAACAAAAAAGAGAGAAAAAGTAACAAGCAAAAGGAAAGAGTAAGAATCAGTCAGAAGAGAAACAAAAGACATAGAGAAACCCAGAAAGGAGGGAGAGAGAACGAAAGAAAAGATAAGATAAAAGATGAAAGAAAAAGAAAGAAGAGAAAAAAAGAAAGCAACAGCAATAGACAAGAGAGACAGGACGAAAGGGAAGGAAAATAAATAACGAAAAACAACAAAGAGCGAGAGAAACAGAAATCTGAAATCGAAAAATCCGAAATGAAAATATGATATCCAAATCCAAAACAAAAATCTGAAATCTTAAATCAAAAATTAAAAATTCTGAAATCGAAAAATCCTAGATCGAAAATCTGGAATCCAAAACTCAAAATCTGGAAACTAAAACTCAAAATCTGGAATCCAAAACTCAAAATCTGGAATCTAAAACTCAAAATCTGCGAAAAATCCCGATATCTGAAAAAACCAAAATCTGAAATGAACTCCAAAATTCAAAATCCAAAAATCCAAAATTCAAATTCTGAAATCCAAAAATCCGATATCTGAAAACCGAAATCCAACGTTCAAAATCTGAAATCTGAAAAATCTGAAAAATCGGGTCCCAGCCCACCACGGATCGCCTGCAACGCGTCCGAAATCCAAAACTCAAAAATCCAAAATCTGGAACCCAAAATCTGAAAATCCTAGATCGGGTCAGCCACCACGGATCGCCTGCAACGCGCCCGTCACGTGATCGAAGCGACACGGGAAGCGCGTCATCTCGACCCTGACCTTTGACCTCCCCGGTTCGCGGTCTGCCTCTCGGTCTCTCGGTCATTCGGTCTCTCGGCTTCCTTCTCATTTCCCTTCGGCCCCTTTTTCGGTCTTGGTCCTTCGCTCTCTGGTCTCTCCGAACTCTGTTGAGCCTTTTCGTGGCTGTCTGTGAATTTGGTCTTTTGGTCTCTCTCTTGCCTCGTCTTTGGTCTCTCTCTGCTCGGTCTCTTGGTCTCTCTCTTGCCTCGGTCTTCTCGTCTTTCTCTCTTGCTTCGGCTTCTGGTCTTCTCTTATTTCGGTCTCTTTTCTGTCTCTTTATTCTCTCTTGTCTGTCTCTTGTCTTCGTCTTTTGGTCTATCTCGGTTCTTGTCTCTCTCTTGCCTCGGTCTGTTAGTTTTTCTCTTGTTCTGTCTAGTTATCTCTTGCTGTCTCTAGTCTTCGTCTCTTGGTATTCTTAGTCTGTTATTCTTTTTTTCGGTCCGTCTCTATCCCGGCTTTTCGGTCTGGTTCCCTCTGTCTTTATTGGTCCTTTTTCACGTCTGTCTCGGTCCGTTCTCGTCTCTCCCTCATCGGACTTTTGAGTCGGTCTCCCACTTTCTTTTTTATTTTGTATTATCCTTTTCTTTCGGTCCTTTTCTCTGGTCTCTCCTAGCCTTATTCCCCTTTCGCTTAATTTATTCCTTTTTGTCTCTCAGTCTGCTTCTAATTTTATCTTATTATTTTATCTATATTTGCCTGAACTCTGCTCTCTCTCTCTCTCTCTCTGTCTCTCTCATTCTCTCTTCCTTCTTCTCTCTCTCTCTCTCTCTCTCTCTCTCTCTTGTCTACTCTCGGTCTCTCTCACTCTCAACTGCTCTCTCTCTTCTCTGTCTCTCCTCTACTTTTTTTTCCATCCTCCATCTTCCTCCTCTCTCTCATTCATTCATCTCTCACTCTCATCTCGCTCTTCTCTCTCTCTCTCTCAGACTCTATTTTTCCTTCTCTCTATCTCCCCATCCGCCTCTTTCTCTCCTGCTGATATTAATTCTTCTTTGTTTCTGACATATGCATTCTCATCACGATCGCTATTATGTTTTTTTATTACATTTTCTCTTCTCTTCTCTCCCTCTGTCATTCTTTTCTCTTCTCTTCACTTTCCTTGTTCCCTTTCCCTGCCCTTTCCTGTCTCTCCTCCTTCCCCATCTCTCTTTCTCCCTCCCTCTCACTCCCTCCCTTTACCTATCCCCCTCCTCCTCTTCTCTCCCCCTCCCCCTCTTTCTCTCTCTCTCCCTCTCCCCTCTGACCCTCCCCCTCTTCTCTCCCTACCCTCTCCCTCTCCAACCTCCCCCTTCTGGTCCCCTCCCCCTCTCCCACTCCTGCCCTCCCTCTCCCCTCTCTTTTTCTCCCCTCTCTCACCCTCTCCCCTTTTCTCTCCTCCCCTCTTCTTACCCCCTCCTTTTCTCACTCTTTTGTCCCTCCTCCTCTTGTTCCGCTGCATTCACCCTATCATCACTCTTTCCTTCGCCCCTTTCACAATCTTCCAGGACATCGGTGCACAAAGGAACGGAAATTGCCGCGTCATCCTGTCTCTCTTCTCTCTCTCTCTCTCTCTCTCTTCTCTTCTCACTCTCTCTCTCTCTCTCTCTCTCTCTCTCTCTCTCTCTCTCTATTCTTCTCTCTCTTATCTATTCTGTTCTACTCTCTTCTCTCTCTCTCTCTCGCTTCTCTCTTTCTCTCCTAATCTCTCTCTTCTGCCTCTCTCTCTCTCTCTCTCCGCTCTCTTCGGAGGGAGAGAGAGAGGGAGGGAGAGAGAAACGAAATCATCATCCTTATCACAAAATAGAAATAAAAAATAAAACAATAACAAAAGACAATAGCAAGAAAAAAGGAGAACAAAAAAAAAAAGAATAATAACACTATCAACAATCATAAAAACATAATAATTAATCAACATGTAATGATAATAATCATAAATAATAATAACATAAAATATATTAACAAAACAACAATAATAATAAACAATAGTAATGATAAATAATTAAAATAATAAATAAAGTAATAATCAATAAAGAAAATAAATAATAAATAAAATAATAAAATAATAATAATAATAATAGTAATATAAGAACAATAACAAATAAATAACAATTGAACAATAATAAATAACAAAACAATAATAATATAATAAGTAACAATAACAAAACAAAATAACATAACTATAACAATAATAATAAATTACAATAACAATATAATAAAAATAAACAAAATACAATAACAATAATAACAAGTACCTACACAACAACAACAAATGAAAATATACAAACAACCAGATGTTCACAACAATCAGTTCAACGGATAAACTTAAAACAATTAAAGCAATAATAAAAAAAACAAACACAGACTCTCACCGACACCGAATTATTCTCATCATTAACGTGTAATTAAAACGGAATTAAGTGAAACCTCATTTTCCTTCTCTTGTCTCCCGTTCCGTTGGCATCCTCCTTCTCTCCTTTCTTCTGTTTCTTCTTCTTTTGTTTCTTCTCCTATTCTTTTTTTTTTCTTGCTTTGTTATTCATTCCTTATAATTATATTTGTACTTACTTTTTACACATCCTCACGTATTATAAAGTTTTTTTTTTTTCATATTCTCCTCTCCCTCCTTCTTTCTTCTTTCCTTCTCTATTTTCTATCTTCTTCTTATCTACCTTACTCTTCCATTCTTCACCTCCTGCCTTCTCCATCCTTTTTCTTTTTTTCTTCCTCAAATTTTCCCTAACTATCGTTCCACCCCTCACCTTTATCCACTTTCCTTCTCCGGTTTTCCTCTTCTCTTCCCCTTCAGTTCCCCATCCTCTTCCTCTCTCCTTGTCCTCCCCCCATTACTCACCTCTGCCTCCTCTCCCTTCCTCCTCCTCCCCCTTTTCACTCCTTCCTTCCCCCACTCTCCCCTTCCTCCTTTATTCCTTATACCTACTCTACCTTGCCACCTTCTTCTTCTTCCCTCTTCACACCTCCTTCCCCTTCCCCTACCCCCTTCCTCACAACCCCTCCCTCTTCCCCCTTTCTCCTCCCCTCCTTGCCCCTAACCTTCCTCACACCCCCTCTTCACCTACCCCCTCCCTCTTCCCTTTTCTCCCTCCCTCTCCTTCCCCCTACCCCCCTTCCTCCCCTACCCCCTTCCTCTTCCCCCTCCCTCCCCTACCCCCCTCCCCGCCCCCCCTCCAGCGAGCAGTGCACTTTTTTCTTCCCTTCTTTTCCCCAGCGTCTCCAAGGTTGGGCTGCCGAGAAGAAGTATCAGGTGCGCCGGGCCTTGGGGGGGGGGAGAGGGGAGAGGAAGGGGAGAGAAAGAACGCGAGAGGGAGAGAAAGAAGGGAAGGGTGGGAGAGGGAAAGGGGAAAAGGAGGGGAAGGGGGGAGAGAAAGAAGGGAAGGCGTGGGGGAGGGAGGGAAGAGGGGGAGAGGAAGGGTGTGGAGGGGAGGGAAGGGAGAGAAAGAAGGGGAAGGGTGGCGCGGAGGAGAAAGAGGCGGGAAGGGGAGAGAAAGAGTGGAGGAGGAGAACGCGGGAAAGGAGGGAACGGGGGAGAGTAAATGAAGGGAGGGGGGGAGGAAAGAGGGAAGGGAGAGAGAAAGAGGACGAATTGGAAGGAAAAGAAAGAAAAGGGAGAGGGGGAAGGGAGAAGGAGGCGTGAGTGGCAGGGATGAAAATTGGATGAGAGAAAGAAGGAAGAGAGGAGAGAAGAGAGAGAAACGAACGAGGGAGCTGGGATAGGAATGAGACGAAAGAGGAGGAAAGAGCATGAAGGATTAGAAGGAGGAAAAAGAAAGGAGAGGAGAGAGATAGGAGGGAAAAGAAAAGGCAGAGAGAGAGAAGAAAGGAGAGGAGAGAGAAGGAGGGAGAAGAAAGGAGAGGAGGGAGAAGAAAAGAAGATGAAGGATAGAAGGAGGGAGAAAGAAAGGGAGAGAAGAGAAGGAGGGAGAAGAAAAGAAGATGAAGGATAGAAGGAGGGAGAAAAAGGAGATGGGAGGATAGATGGAGGGAGAAGAAAGAAGATGGAAGGATAAGAGGGAGATGAAAGGAAAGAGGAGAGAGGAGAGAGAAGGAGGAGAAGAAAGGAGAGGAAAGAGAAGGAGGAGAGAAAGAAGCATGAAGGATAGAGGAGGAGAAGAAAGAGGAAGAGAAGAGAAGGAAAGAGGGAGGGGGGGAGAGGCGTCGATACAGATTGTAACAGACGTGGATGACTATGGATGCAAGGGAGACAGAGAGAAGGATAACGATGGGAAGCCGAGGGCCCGGTGCAAGAAGGACGGACAGTGAGGGGATGGGGAGGGCGAGGAGGAGGAGGAGGACAGGGTGGGGGAGGGGGAGGGGGAGGGGCGGAAGAGGAGGAGAGGAGGAGAGGTGGGGGAGGGGAGGAGGGAGGGAGAGGAGAAGGAGAGGAGGAGGAGAGAGGGTTGGGGAGGGGAGAGGGAGGGAAGTGAGGACGGGTGGCAAGGCAGGAGAGGAGGAGGAGGGAGAAATAGATAGTAGTAAAGACCAACCCCCCCCCGTCTCCCCTTCCCCTCCCCAAAACTACTGCCTCATTCAACTCAAATCTTCCCCTCTCCCTCTCCCTCCCGCATCTCCTACCAGCTCGGCCCTCCCTTCCCTTCCCCCCCTCTGTCATTGCTTTCCCTCTCTCTTCTACCTTTCCCCCCTCCCTCCCTCCCTTCCCACCCCTCCTTCGCTCCCTCTCTCCCTCTAATCCCACCCTCCCTCCCTCCCTCCCTCCCTCCTCCCTTCCCCTCCCTCCCGCTCCCTCCCTCCCTCCCCCCACCCCCTCACCCCTCCTCCCTCACCTCCCTCCCTCCCTCCCTCCCTCCCTATTAGTGTTTTTAAACCATTTCTTTCCTCCTCCGTCTTTGGGAGTTTGGTGCGATAAGAGGAAGAAGGAATGTGAGAATATCCGTTAGTTGGTCTGTGTGTATGTGTGTCATGTGGATGTAGTGCGCGTATGCTGTGCGTGGTGTGTATGTTGTATTGTGTGTCAGGAATGTGGATGTGGAATGTGTGTGTGTGATGTTGGTGTGTGCTGTGTGTGTGTTGTGTGTGTGTGTGTGTGTTGTATGTGTGTGTGTGCGTGTGTGTGTGTGTGTATGCTGTGTGGTGTGATGTGGATGTATGTGTGTGTGTGTGTGTGTGACTGTGGTGTGTGTGCGTGTGTGTGTGGCGTGTGTATGTGTGTGTGTGTGTTTGGATATGTGGATTGGATGTATGTGTGTGGATGTGTGTGTGTGTGACTATGTGTGTGTGTGTGTGTGTGTGTGTGTTGTGATGTTGTGTGTGTGTGTGTGTGGATATGTGCCATGTGGATGTATGTGTTTGTGTGTGTGTGTTTGTGTGTGTTATGTGTGTGTGTGGTGTGTGTGTGTGTGTGTGTGTGTGTGTGTGTGTGTGTGCTGGCTGTGTTGTGCGTGTGTGCTGTGTGTGTGTGTGTGTGTGAGGAGTGAGTGAGTGAGTGAGTGAGTGAGTGAGTGAGTGAGTGAAAGTGAATGTGAATGAGTTGAATGTGAGAATGAATGAAGTGGTGTGTGTATGTGATTGAGTGTGAGTGTGCGTACATGTGTAGGGTACGTACAGACAGACAAATCGATAGATAGACAGGTGGCTAGACAGACAGACAGATTAGCACTTGCAGATACATTCACACTCCTTGCGTGGGAGGCGAATATTCAAATGTATTAATATAACGGAAGTCGTGTATTTGTGTAAAACTTAACTACACAATTTTGCTTATTTATGATTTTTTTTTTCACACCCTCCGCCTCTCTCTCTCTCTCTCTCTCATTTTCTTTCCCTCGGCGTTCTCTATCTCTTCTTTTCTTTCTTTCTCTCTCTCTCTTTCTTACATCTCTCCCCTCCCCCCTTTCTCTTAGGACTCTCTTTTACTCATTCATTCATTCACAATATCTTCGATCTCTATCTCTATCCCTCTCCCTCTCTCCCTCCTCCTCCCTCTTTCTCCCTCTCCCTGTTCCTCCCCCTCCCCTTCTTCTCTCCTTCTCCCAGCCTCTCCCTTCCCTCTCTCAACCCCACTCCACCTCTCTACCTATCCTCCAGCCTTCCTCCCCCCTCTTCCCAATCTCTCTCCCTCTCCCCTCTCCCCTTCTTCCTCTCCCAAATCAACCCCACTCCACGTCTCCCATCCTCCCCTTCTTCCTCTCTCCCTCTCACCCCCACTCCACCACTCTAACCCTTCCATCCCCTTCCCTCTCTTCTCAATCTCTCCCCTTCCACCTCTCTGCCTATCCTCCATCTTCCTTCTCCCCAATCTCCCACCTTCTCTCTCTTCTCTCCCTCTCTACCTATCCTCCCTCCCACCTCCCCTTCTTCCCCTCCCTCTCACCCCCCAACCTCTCCTCCTTCCCTCCTCTCTCCCTCTCTCCCCAACCTCTCCCTCTCCCTCTCTTCCCCCCCTCCTCTCAACCCCCACTCACCTACCCTTCCTCCCCCCTTTCCTCTCTCCCCATCTCCCTTCCCTTCCTCCCCACCCCACCCTTCCCTCTCTCTCCCCTCCAACTCTCCCCAAACCTCTCCCTCTCTCCCTCTCTTCCTCCCCTTCCCTCTCAACCCCCACCCACCTCTCTAACCTTACTCCTTTCCCCTCTTCCCCAACCTTCTCCCTCTCCCCAACCTCTCCCCTTCTCCCCCTCTCCCCCTCCCCCTCCCTCTTTCAAACCCCCACCCCACCTCTCTACCTCCCTTTCCACCCCACCCCCAACCCTTTCCCCTCCTTCCTCCCCCACCCTTTCCCTCTCTCCCCACCCCTTTCCCTTCTCCTCCCCAACTCTCCCTCTTCTCCCAAACCTTCTCCCCCGCTCCCCATCTCTTCCCCTCCCCCCCCACCTTCTCCCCACACAATCTTCTTCCCCCTCTTCCCTCTCTTTCCTCCCCTTCCCCTCTTCAAAAAACCCCCCACGCCCAACCTTTTCTTTTCTTAGCCCTTTAACTTTTGTGCCTTTCCCCTTTCTTCTTTCCCCCCCAAAAACCCTTTCTCCCCCTCTTCCCCCCCCCCCAAAAAAAACCGTCTCCCTTCCCATCCC
>NW_020869060.1:734027-736527 GCF_003789085.1 Penaeus vannamei | reverse complement strand
CGAACCGAGGTGGATCTTGACGTTATCAATTCACTGTTTTTTCTTTATATCTTTGTATGTTTTCGTATATGTGTGTTTCCGTTGTGTTGATATTGTTATGTTTTATTGCTGGTGAAAGATGGTGGTAGTATTAGTATTTGTAGTGGTAAGTAGCTGGTAGTAAGTAGCAATAGTAGTAGTAGTAAGTAGTAATAGTAGTAGTAGTAAGTAGTAGATAGTATAGTAGTAGTAAGTAAGGTAGTAGTAGTAGTAGTAGTAGTAGTAGTAGTAGTAAGTAGTAGTAGTAAGTACAAGAGAGAGAGAGAGAGAGCGAGAGAGAGAGAGAGAGAGAGAGAGAGAGAGAGAGAGAGAGAGAGAGAGAGAGAGAGAGAGAGAGAGAGAGAGAGAGAGAGAGAGAGAGAGAGAGAGAGAGAGAGAGAGGAAGAGGAAAAGGAAGATATTCAATCATGAAATAAACACATCATCTATTACACATTGCCTTAAAACATCCAAAAAGGTTATTTTCCTCACCTCGGTTTCCAGACTGGCGAGAGCGCGCGCCTCCTTCTGGCTGTGTTCGAGGGCCACCTTTGACCTCTCTCCGCTGATCTGGCACTCCAGCTCCTCGTATAGCTTCGAGACCTGCGTGTTAGAGGTCATAGAAGGTCATATCATTTGGGTTAAGTCTTTTCCTGTGGCCTTTCTGTTGATATTAAGAAGGACGGCACATTTGGTAAGTATTTAAAATCAGGCGCAAAATGCCGTAGAGTTTTGCCCGTAAGTTCGTGTGTTCAGGTTCTAAAACACTGTTCTCTAATGTCATCATATCGCATGGAAATATACAAACATTAAACGTACATCAGCATATATATTGTATAGATTTTCTAATTCCTTCGTCTTTCTTACTTGATTCTTCTTAATCTCGACTTCCACCTGTGACATTTTGTTTTTTACTTCCCATTGGTTTCACTCCCTTCCTCTCCATTCCCACTTTCTTGATACAAAGACAAAAAAATAAAAAAAATAACACCAAAGACGTTAGTGCCATTTCAGGACTCTCTTACTGCCTCTTCGTATTATCTGATATTTTCTTCTATTTCTCTTTATCCTCTTACTTCCCTTTTCTCTCATTTCTCTGCTTATCTTTTCTCATTCCTACAATCTATTCCTCTTTCCTACACCTTCATTTCCATTCCCCTCTCTCCTTCTCTTCAAATTCTACACTCTTACTTTTTTTTTTCTTCCCTTCCCTATCTTTCATTGCTCTCCTTTCTTCTTTTCCCGTCCTCTTTCCGTCTTTCTCGTCTTCACTCCCTTTCCTTCTCTCCTCAACTGCCTCCTCCCGTCTTCCTTTCCTTTTCAGTTTCTGGTTATAATCATTCTCGCTTTTCTTATCTTATTCTTATTTTCCTCCTCCCCCTGGCCTTCTTTCTCTCCCACTTGCTATCTGTAATCTCTTTCCCCATTTCTCCCTTTTATCCTATCTCCTTCTCCGCTCCTTCTCTTCCTTCCTTCCTACTTTGTCTGCCATTTCCAGATCGTTGTCTTTCTCTTCCAAATTCCTTTAATTTCTCCTTTATTTCCTCTTTGCCCTCTTTATGTCTGTTCCATCCTCCTTTCCACCTTTCCTCCCGCCATTCCTCTTCTCCCTCTGCTCTTCCCTCCCTCCTATCCCTTTCCTTCGTCTCTCCTTCCTCCTTCTTCCCTCACCTCATTCTTCCTCCCCCTCCCTCCTGTCACCTCCTTTTAATCTCCATCCTCTTCCCATCCTCCTCCCATATCCTCTTCCTCATCCCTCCCTCCTCTTCCTCACTTCCCCCTTACCCCTTCCTCTTCCCATTTTCCTCATCCCACCTCCCTCCTTCACCCCCTTCCTCATCCCATCTTCTTCCCCACTTCCTCCTTCCCTCCCTCCCCCCTTCCTCCTCTCCTCTCCCCTCCATCCCCTCCTCCTCCCTCTCCCTTCACCCCCTTCTTCCTCCCATCCCCTCCCTTACCCCTTCTTCCTCCCCTTCCTCCTTCCTCTCCTTACCCCCCCTTCTTCCTCTCTCTTCCCCTCCCTTAACCCCTTCTTCCTCCCTCCCTCCTTCCCTCTCCCTCACCCCCTTCTTCTCTCTCTTCCCTCCCTTACCCCTTCCCTTAACCTTCTTCATTAACCCCTTCTTCCCCCCTCCTCCCCTCTCACCTGCTTGTTATAGTCGTCCGCCTTGGCCGCGAGAGCCGCCTCCAATCGCGTGTGTTCTTGCTTCATCCTCGTTAGTTCCTGCATGAGAGCCACCACCAGACGTCCCAGCCCGGCGCCGTGGGAGGGAGAGTTGTCACCCCCTCCTCCTCCTCCTCCTCCTCCTCCTCCCGCCCCCGTCTTCCACCTCCTCCACACCTGCCCTCGCGCCGCACACCTGTCTCCACACAGCCTCTAGCACCACTGAGCTTGAGAGGGAGAGGGAAGAGTGAGAAAGGGTGGACGAAATGGTTTGGGCGAGGAGGGGGACCTGAAGGATTCGTGGGAGGAAAGCTGCTT
>NW_020869060.1:724027-729027 GCF_003789085.1 Penaeus vannamei | reverse complement strand
AAACAACAATAATAAAGAAAAAAAATAGTAACTATAATAACGATGACAATAACTATGATAATACTATGATAATAACAATATAACTGAATTAATAATATATTGATAAAAGTAATAATAATAATACCAATGATATTGATAGTCATAATATTGATAATGATAATAATTATAATGATAATGATGATAAAAGTAAGTAATAATAATAATATTCAAAATAATAATAGCAATAATATTCATAGAAATCATAATGATAATGATATTGATGATGATAATGATGATAACAATATTGATAATAGTAATAATAATAAATATAGTAATCATAATAACACTGAGAATAATAAAAATGATGAACACATTAATGATGATAATAGTATCTATAGTAGAAATAGCAATGATAATAGAAATAGTGATAATAATGATACTAATGATAATAATAATGATGATAATGGCAATAATGATAATAATTATAACCAGAATTACCCAGAGAGTGACAATAAGGTTAGTGATTAATGGAAATATTTAAACTTGATGATAACGAAAGTAATGATGATGACAATGATGATAATGACAGTGATAATGGTAATAACAATAATAGTAGTTATGATGATTGATGGAAATGAGATTAATAATAACAATGATGATGATGATGATAATGATAATAACGATAATAATCGAATAATGATAATGATAACAATAATAATGATAATAATAACAATAGTGATAATAATAATAATAGTAATGACTATAATAATAAGTAATATGATAATAAATAATAATATAATAATAATAATAATAATAATAATAATAATAATAATAATAATAATAACAGATAATGATGATAGTGATGATGATAATAAAAACAATTATAATAATAATATTTGCAATAATAAAGATTATAATAATGATGATGATATCAAATATAAAAACAACAATAATGTAGTGATAAGGATAATAATAATAATTACAATAATAGTAATAATAATAATAATAACAATAATGATAACGATTATAATGATAACATTACTATTATAATAATCATAAATATAGAAATAGCATTAATAAAAGTAATGATAAAGACAATAATAATAATAATAACAATAATAGTAATGATAATGATAACAATGGTAATAGTAATAATAATAATAATAGTAATAATGATAATGAAAATCACAATAATAATGATAATGATAATGATAACAATAACATCAGCCTCAACAGTGCTGATAATAATGATAATTACAATAACAATAGTAAAAACGATATTATAGGAATGATAATAATGATAGCAGTAACTAAAGTGATAGCAATAATAGAAGTAGCAGAAGCAACAATGGCCATGATAAGAATAATAATGATGATAGTGATAATAATAATAGTAATAGTACTACTACTACTACTACTACTACTACTACTGATAATAATAATGATAGTAATAATAATAATATGATAGTAATAATGATAATAATAATAGCAGTATAATAATGATAGTAATAATAATAATAATAATGATGATAATGATAATAATAATGATGATAATGATAATAATGATAATGAACATGATAAAAATAATAATGAAAATACGTCTAGGTACTGTCGAGGATTTAATCACATATTTAAAACCGTTAGGGTATATTTATGTGTGTGTGTGAGTGAGTATGTAGTGAGTATGTGTGTGTGTGTGAGTGAGTATGTGTGTGTGTGTGAGTGAGTATGTGTGTGTGTGTGAGTGAGTATGTGTGTGTGTGTGTGTGTGTGTGTGTGTGTGTGTGTGTGTGTGTGTGTGTGTGTGTGTGTGTGTGTGTGTGTGTGTGAGTGAGTATGTGTGTGTTGCTTGTGTGTGCAGCAAGCGTATATGGCATGAAAGAAAGAGAGGGAGAGTGAAGTTTACAAGTGTGCACAGCGGCAAAGAAAAAAGCAACAGCGTAAAAGGTGAAAGTGAAAGGTACAGAGAGAGAGGGAGAGAAAGAGAGAGAGAGAGAGCGAGAGAGAGCGAGAGCGAGAACGAAAGCGAGAGAGGAGAGAGAGGAGGAGAGAGAGCGAGAGAGCGAGAGAGAGAGAGAGAGAGAGAGAGCGAGAGCGAGAGAGACAGAGACAGATAGACAGATAGAGAGAGAAAGTGGGTGATATTTACAGGTGTGATCAATGATGTTCTATCTGATAGCATCACAACGGACCCTCATGTCACTCCCCAACCACCTCTTCTCTTCCCCTATCTCTGCCTCCTGTTTGTCTCTAACCGCTTCGCTACGAATCTACATCTTACGGTGTATAGCTTGTCTTCCTTGTTTGTCTAATCTACTTCGCTGTAAATGCTTTTCAGGCGAGTGTTGACGAGGTATTGGCTCATCGGCGAATAAGTGGAGATTCACATTTGGTCCATTTTTCGTTCTCATTTTATGTCATGGCATTCCGATGGTTGGCGTCACTCCGACGGCTGGGGCGAGACTAACTAGCGATCAGTCTTTCGCTTCTTGGTATGGTTAATAACATCCTACTTGGGATACATTTTCCCAGGCTTTCTGTCGTGTCCTGATTCCCGAAATATCCCACCGGGTTTTAAAATGTTTAAAATGTTTCCCCGGAATTTCGAACTTACAGAGTACCGCTACCTTTCCGCTGGCGGCTTGAAGGCTTGATAAACATTGGACGCACACACACTTACTCACAAATCCCTCTCAATAGCACCCTCAGCCTGTCCCACTCGAGCACACCTCACTGGCACTTGCCCCACGGCACACTGGATGCGATGGTGGCTCTCCTCATCACCCTTTCCCCTCCCCCTCCTCTCTCCTTCCCTCTTCCTCCTCCTCTCCCCTTCCACCCCTCCCCCACCTCTCTCTGATCACCAACTTCCTCCCCCCCTCCCCCCTCCACCAACCCACCCCGCTCCTAATCCCAAACGCTAACTGCTTTCCTTTTATTTTCTATTTACACCTATTTTACATGTGACATTGCCCTGTTTAAAAGGGTGGAAATCAACATAGCAATAGAGAGTCTATTGATCTGACTGTGTAGTAAGTGATTCGTCTTCAGGATCGGTTCTGGTGCATCGACATTCAGCAGTAGTGCCCATTAGACGGCGATGTGTGTGAATGTGTGCATGTGTATCAGTGAGTCATTTAACTTGCCGCAGATGTTTATCTCCTCGCTCGCCTCTCTCTGTGAGCGTATGTGCTAATATATATATATATATATATATATATATATATATATATATATATATATATATATATATATATATATATATATATATATATATGTGTGTGTGTATGTGTGTGTGTGTGTGTGTGGTGTGTGTGTGTGTGTGTGTGTGTTGTGTGTGTGTGTGTGTGTGTGTGTGTGTACATATACATTCATGTATACACACATATACTCGTATACAAACAAACACACACACGCATATATGCATATATATGCATATATATACATGCATAGGCCTATATACATTCACGTCCATATATATGCTAATATATATTACATATATATATATATATATGTAAATATATATATATATATATATATATATATATATATATATATATATATATATATATATGTATAGATATGCATGTATATGTGTATATCTACCTATAATCATATATATGTAAGTGAATGTATATACATGCATATATATGCATATATGCGTGTGTGTGTTTATATACGAGTATATGTGTGTGTAGACATATATGTATATGCATATGTTTACCTACAACAAAAAACATTGCGTAACCAATGTCATCCTTTTGCAATGGGTGATTGTTATCTAGCTGTGGCAATACCTTCACTCTCTTTATCCACTCTCTCTCTCTCTCTCTCTGACTCGTCTCTCTCTCTCTCTCTCTCTCTCTCTCTCTCTCTCTCTCTCTCTCTCTCTCTCTCTCTCTCTCTCTCTCTTCTCTCTCTCTCCTCTCTCTTCTCTCTCTCTCTTCTCCCTCTCCCTCCCTCCCTCCCCCTATCTCTCCACTCACTCTCTCTCTCTTTCGCTCTCTCTCTCTCTCTCTCCTTGCTCTCTCTCTCTCTCTCTCTCTCTCTCTCTCTCTCTCTCTCTCTCTCTCTCTCTCTCTCTCTCTCTCTCTCTCTCTCTCTCTCCTCTCTCTCTCCCTCTCTCCCTCCTCTCCTCCCTCCTCCGCTCCCTCCCTTCCACCCTCTCCCTCCTCCCTCGCTCCCCCACTCCTTGGCAAGAAAACATCTGTATCGAATCAGTAGTAAGCTTGGTCCTCCTGCAGGTGTCGGCACAGGTGTGTAGGACCGTAATCCGCAAATTTACCTTAGGATCATCATCAGGGTAGAGTGAGATTGACTAAGGTGGGTGAGGGTAAGGTGGGAGGGAGGGGACTGGGTAAGGTGGGGAGGGTTTGGGTAAGGTGGGGGAGGTAAGGGGGTTTGGGTAAGGAAGGGGGTTTTGGGTAGGTGGGGAGGTAAGGGGGTTAAGGTGGGGGAGGTAAGGTAAGGTGGGGGAGGTAAGGGGGTTTGGGTAAGGTGGGTAAGGGTTTGGTAAGGTGGGGGAGGTAAGGGGGTTTGGGTAAGGTGGGGGAGGTAAGGGGGTTTGGTAAGGTGGGGAGGTAAGGGGGGTTGGGTAAGGGGGGTAAGGTGGGGGAGTAAGGGGGTTTGGGTAAGGTGGGGGAGGTAAGGGGTTTGGGTAAGGTAAGGTGGGGGAGGTAAGGGGTTTGGTAAGGTGGGGGAGGTAAGGGGGGTAAGGGGGGGAGGTAAGGGGGTTTGGGGTAAGGTGGGGGAGGTAAGGGGTTTGGGGTAAGGTGGGGGAGGTAAGGGGGTTTGGGTAAGGTGGGGAGGTAGGGGTTTGGGGTAAAGGTGGGGGAGGTAAGGGGGTTTGGTAAGGTGGGGGAGGTAAGGGGTTTGGGTAAGGTGGGGGGGTAAGGGGGTTTGGGTAAGGTGGGGGAGGGTAAGGGGGGTGGGTAAGGTGGGGAGGTAAGGGGTTCCGAGGGGTTTAAGGGAGTGTGTTAAGGTACGTAAAAAGGGTGGGGAGGGTGATAAGGGTTGGTGGG
>NW_020869060.1:714027-721527 GCF_003789085.1 Penaeus vannamei | reverse complement strand
ACATACACCCCCAACACACACACACACACGCAAACATACACATACACCCCCAAACACACACACACACACACAAACATACACATACACCCCCAAACACACACACACACACACAAAACATACACATACACCCCAAACACACACACACACAAGCAAACATACACATACACCCCCAAACGGACACACACACACAAACATACACATACATCCCCAAACACATGTATGCACCCACACATACAATTGCATACACATAGACGTATATCTCTTAATCTATGTATTATATATAAGTACATAAGAATGTTTATTCCTTCCTTCCTGTCACCAGGTTTTTTATTTTATTTTTTATCTATATATCTTTATGTGTTTTTTTCTTATGATTTTTTTTTTTTTTTTTTTTTTTTTTTTTTTATGATGATTATGATGATGATGATGTGTGTTTTTTTGTTTTATGCTTTTTTTTTATCTTGTTTGTGTAATGTTCAATAATCATGATTCACTCGAAGATGAATGCTGCGCAAGCTACAGAAATAGATGAAGAATTCTTCTGAAATATATTTCATACCAGAACATTATAAGGAATCCCCTCTAAGAATTTTCATCCCAAAAGCGTTATACCTGAACATTTTCAGGAAAAGGTCCAGAACCATAGATCAAAAAGGAAATTATTCCTCGTGTAAATAAGAGAATTCAAGATGGTTTCCAAGATGGCGGGCGACACGTACACCAAGAGGTCAACTACGACACACGTTTCAAAAGCGTTTCAAATCCATTTATTAATTACGTCTGTAAACATAAACACATATGTATGCTTTATAATGTAACCTATATATATATATGTGTGTAAGACTACTGTCAAAAATGTGAACGAGAGTCTCCTCAGGAGCACTCGCGGTTGTGACAGTCTTGCACGAGTGATTTGTCTGGAATTGCATTTGTATTAATAAAGTACTAACCGAATGAAATTTATTGTAAGTGTTCAGTCTGCCATATTATAGTGTTTTTTTTTTTTTTTTTTTTTTTTTTGCTGTTTGTTTTTTTATAGTGAGAGAGAGAGAGAGAGAGAGAGAGAGAGAGAGAGAGAGAGAGAGAGAGAGAGAGAGAGAGAGAGAGAGAGAGAGAGAGAGAGAGAGAGAGAGAGAGAGAGAGAGAGAGAGAGAGAGAGAGAGAGGAGAGAGAGAGAGAAGAGAGAGAGAGAGAGAGAGAGAGAGAGGAGAAGAGAGGAGAGAGGAGGAGAGTGAGAGAGTGAGAGAGAGAGAGAGAGAGGAGAGAGAGAGAGAGAGGAGAGAGAGAGAGAGAGAGAGAGAGAGAGGAGAGAGAGAGAGAGAGGAGAGAGAGAGAGAGAGAGGAGAGAGAGAGAGAGAGAGAGAGAGAGAGAGAGAGAGAGAGAGAGAGAGAGAGAGAGGAGAGGAGAGAGAGAGAGAGAGAGAGGAGAGAGAGAGAGAGAGAGAGAGAGAGAGAGAGAGAGAGAGAGAGAGAGAGAGAGAGAGATAGCAGCAAATTCAAGATCATATCAAGTCAAGCCACATGTAATTTGACCATAAATCCAGTTATGACACGTATAGCCCTAACACAACACAAGACAAGTATGTATTTGTGTGTGTGTGTGTGTGTGTGTGTGTGTGTGTGTGTGTGTGTGTGTGTGTGTGTGTGTGGTGTGTGTGTGTGTGTGTGTGTGTGTGTGTGTGTGTGCAAGGCCCTCCCACGCACCATCGGAGGCAAAGTCTATCTAAGTCCTTCCACAGACCTTGATCTGAGTGACCCAATCAATAAAAATCCCAATTAAAAAAAAAAAAATGAAAATATATACACACACCTGTAAAATTACCACATCATCTTCTCACGAGAATAGACTCCTGTTCGACTACAATTCTCCTTGGCCATGAACTATTTACGGGATGACTGGAATACGCTGTTCCGGATTTGGGGATCTAACATATAGGCCATTGTTCTTGATCCATGGAAATCTCAGCTTTACGAATTCGTCCCAGGATAAGAATGAGATCCTGGTAGAGATAAGAAGGGCGAGGGTGCCGCCTCTTAAAGAAAGACAAGACAAGACAAAATGCGGAGTAAAGAAGGGAAATAAGAGTGGGAGAGGGAGAAGAGTGTTGAAAAGGAAATAAGTATTAGTATAAAAGACGGGGGCGAAACCCATTGCATGGTATTATATATATATATATATATATATATATATATATATAATATATATATATATATATATATATATATATATATATGCATTTATAATCGGTTATGGCGAGTGTGGAGGAGTGGGGTAAGTAACTGACTGGATTTATTGACTGTAATGCTGACGGTTAATATGGAGTGATATACTAATATGACAAACGTAAAAAAAACTTTTTTGTTTGTTTGTTTGTTTTTTATGTATTTTAGGGTTTTTTAAGAGTTATGTGTTTTTTTTTATTGATTTGTAAAGTAACATAGTGACTTAAATTAAAGAGAGAGGTTGGAATAGAGAGAGATATATACAGAGAAAGATAGAGGAGAGGGAGAGTGAAGAAGAGGGAAATAGAGAGAGAGGAGGAAAAAGGAGAGAGAGAGAGAGAGAAAGAGGGGAGGACAGGTGGTGATTAACATGTGCCAGTATGTAATTTTATTCCGTATACATATATATATTTTTTATCTTTATGTTAGACTGGATATTTTACAAAGATACTCCCTTTAATCTCTTTTTTGTTTATCATATCTATTATCATTCCCTTTATAAGCATCTTAACATATCTGGTATATTCACATGCAAACCAATTGCACAAGTAATGACCTACATAGACGGTTACTCAAATTTTTGTTTTGGGGAACGATACTATTATACACAATACTTACGTCAAAAATCCTATAATCAAAAGATATACAACTTTTCTCCTCCAGAAACCACTCTGTGCCACTGAGCCCATCTGATGACGTCATCGATTTCGTCACTGGCGTCACAGAAAAAGATAAAGACTGTATCACATGAACCACCGTTTCGTATTTCGGTGTAATCGATTTTTTAACGGTTTCCTTCGTAGTTTTGTACTCTGGTTTTACGAAAAAGTATCAACAATGATACAGTTTTGTAAATCTAGAGGCTAGCTTTCGAAAAAGGAGTGCAGACTGTTACGTTATAATCATATAACCAAGTTTGTTTTTGGTAAAGGTACAGTTAAGTACAATTTTCACCAACCAGGGGACTGTCTCTCAGATACGACGATCTTAGCAGCTTAGCTGGATACCTGTTATATACCTCTTAATCACCAGATCTTCCACGCCCATACACCCACCGACGCGGGCGAGCGGCGGACCAACGACCGAGGACCAGCTCCGCCAGGAACGCGAGACCGGCCAGCCCAAGACCCAGACCCAGGATACACAGAGGCCCTTGCATGTGGTAGAGGGTGAGGGTCCGGTCGCCGCCCCCTTGGCCGACGGTCTCCTCGGCTCCGCGTTCCTCCTTCTGCCTCCGGAGGCTCTCCACGCGCGCTTCCTCCATCGTGTCTCTGTGCCACTTGAGGAACAGGCCATTCTGGAGAGGCACGGGGCGGGGGGGGTTATGATGAAATTGATAATATCAGTAAAAATGATGATAACAAAAACAGTGATAAGAATGAAAATAGTAGCAGTAGTATTAGTAGTAGTATTAATGACAAGGATAATGATCATGATAATATTAATGATAAAGATAATAAGAATAAGAATAAAAAGAATCTCAATCATGTTGATGTAACTGTCAATGATTTAAAATTACAGTATTGATATCATGGCAATGACAACAACAACAATGGAAATACGAAACGTGAGATTGGTATCGATGCGAAAGACGAACAAAAACGACTCGGCAGTATTCACGAGCGACCTCGTCCCACCTCGACGAAAGCCGTGAGCAGGCGATCCAGCTGCCGCTTGTACGGAGCCCCCTGGGGAACGATCCAGCCGGCGGGAACCGTGTCCACGCTGCCCTTGCCCGTGTAGAGCGTCGGCCCGCTGGCGGCGCTGCTGAAGTTCGAGGCGATGGCGTAGTCCAGGAACATGCGGTTGGAGATGACGGCGTGGCTGTCGGGAGAGCGGGGTTGGGGCTCTCGTTACGCGTTCGTTTTTGGGCGTTTTGCGGGCGGACGGGACTCGCTTTCGTAAGGTTTTGGAATGGATCCTGTCCATTCTTTGGGCCTTAATTTAGGGGAGTATGTAGAGCATCACTGTGGGCAATGTATAGCTCACATATACACATTATATGGAAGCTTCCTGGAAGATCATCGATATATGCTCATGTACATAATTAAATTCATTGCAACGCTATATGTAACACAGCATGCATATCCTGACGATTTTTTTTAACTTAAACCATATAAAAGAAAAAAAATGCATAATGAAAAGACATAAAGGCCATGGACAGACCCCCAAAGAATCTGTTCTGAAGGAGAAGACAGAACAAACAAAGGAAATCCAATTTTAATTCTCGTTTCCCAAAGGACTTATATCCTACTTCTCCTTCGCCGCCAGCTCCAGCGCCTCCTCTATGGAAGGCCCGACGAAGAGGAGTTCCCCGACGGCCCTGTAGACGCTGCTGGGAGACGACAAGTAAAAGTCCTTCCAATACTTGCCGTAGGGAGGGATGTTGATCCTGTGGAAGGCGCAGGAGGCGACGCGTGAGAGAGGGAAGGAGAACTTCACAAAGAAAAGGATGTGGTTTCTTCGTCTGATGTGCCATCTTCATTAGAATTTATCATCTTTTTATTCATTTATTATAGATTATTTCATCATTGCTATTTCTTAATGTGATTCGTGTCATTCTTTTCTCTCTTTTTTTTGTCTTTTCTTGGTGTCTCGATTTAGGCTTATCTCTTCTTTGCGTGTTTACTGCTTTGTCATCTTTCTGAGCTTTTTTAATTTGCATGTGTTAACGACCATGATAATAAAAATGGTGATAATTATAACATAACAATCATTACACGTAGTGATCATGAAATTTATTATGTTGATAATTGCTCAATTGATGATGATAATGCCAATAATAATGTAAGAAGATATGATAATGACAATATAAATGCTATTTGTAATGACAAAATTAATGATAATAACAATAATAGGTATAGTAAAGTTATTGCGATGATGATGCTAACAGTAGTGATATTGACACTAATAACAATAGTTTGTAGTAAAAATAGTACACAATCATCGCCATAAGAGAGTGATGTAGTTATATTAGTGACCCGCTTTTGATAATGATAATAATGACTATAGTAATGAATATTGTGAAAAAGTCATAGCTGTACCTTACTTTTGATAGTAGTTATATATACCTTCATTAACATACCACAGCCAGTCAAAGATCACTCGTTCATCCTCTAGTTCTCCTCACAGACCTCTCGCCTTCTCCCACACTCACCTATCCACCGCTTGCACGAGCTCCTCGACGGTCTCAGGGCGAGGAGGCTGCGAGCGAAGGATGAGGGCGGCCATGAGGTTGGTCCTGTAGGCGACACCAACGATGAGGGAGAATGCCAGCCACGCGTTGATGACGAGTCGGGTCGCCGTGGCGGTGAGGCGCCGTTGAGCGAGGTCTTGGCCCAGGAGGGTCTTGTAGAGCTGCAGGAGGCCGTTGCCGAGGGTGGGATACCAGTCGCCTCCGAGGCAGTGCATCTGTCGAGGGACAGGGGTGTTTATCGGTACGATGTGAGGGCGAGTAGATGGTATGATGGATCCTTGGACGCCCGCAGAAGGAAGCATATAGTGTATAGATAACAGTCGGTGGTGGGCTACCGATTACACACACACGCACACGCACGCACGCACATCAGGATACCTACGAGTCTGAGAGCCAAGGCCACGAGACCCGTGGCGACGACGACGGCGGCCCAGACCTCGCCCGAGAGCGGGGTGACCAGGCTCGCCCAGGGAGGGGTGGGGGCGGGCGTCCTCATGGCGAAGACGCGGTGGAGGAAAGTATACCAGCGGGTGAAGTCATATCGCTCCAATCTCTCGGGCAACATAGAGTGAATCAAGGGACACAGGAACACTTCCCTCCCTTCTACCAGCCTGTCAATCTGCAACGGAGCGCAGAAAAGAACTCTTTCTCTCTTTGTGTGCGTGTGTTTACATACGCTTGAGATATGAATCAAACATCACTAAAGACACTAAAGACACTAAAGTGCAGAAGCCTTCCGACCACGCCCTGACCTCCACAAAGTCTCTCGCCTCGACTTGGCTGACGGTGAAGTTGAGCGTCTCAGCCACCGTCTTGAGGGCCAAGTAATCCGTTCCTGAATACACGGTGGCGTTCGCCCCGCCCTCCGTCGCCGTCTGCGTCTCCATCCAGTTGGGCATCCACGGCCGCACGGTCACGGGCACAGCGGCGCCGTGGAAGCTGGCAAGAGGAATCATTACATATTATATATATATATATATATATATATATATATATATATATATATATAGTATATATATATATATATATATATATATATGTATATATATATATATATATATATATATATATATATATATATATATATATATAATATATAATATACATACATACATATATACATAATAATATATATATATATATATATATATAATATATATATATATATACATAATATACATATATATATTATATACATATATATATATATACATATATATACATATATATATATATGCATATATATACATATACATATCTATCTACTCATTTGTTTTGAAACAACGACAAAAGCCAGTCCTGACGGCGTCTCCGTCAGACTCCTACTTCGAATACTTTTCCTGGAAGACGGAGGCGCCGGGGCTCAGCACGAGGCCGGAGTCTGGAGTCCAGGAGCCCCCCCTGGCCGTCTGGTGGGGTCCGTGGGGTCCGTAGGGCAAGTGTGTGTAGAGGCCGTACCTAGAGCGCAAGGGAGAAGGAGAACATACCCTGAGGGAACGACTTGGAAAATTAGTGACGGTGGTGTTAGCGGTGACTTGAGGACACGACCTTCCCCATCGTGAATAAAAAAGCGATATTCTCAAAGATCGCGCTCGATTTCAGAGTGAGCGAGCATCCCGAGTTAAATATCCAAACACTGAAACGGAGAAAATGATCCTAGAAGACGAGGCAGAACAAAGACGCACTACGTTAACTCCCATCTTTACCTCCTCCTCCTCCGCCTCCCCTCCTCTCCTCTTGGCGTTCCTCCGCGTTTACGAGCAAGACGTTCATCATGGAGAAGGCCCAGTGGTCGCTCAGGAGGTCACGGAGCTCCTGCGGGGCGAGGCGGGTGACCAGCAGGAGCCGCGTGTCCCACTGCAGGAGGCGGCACCGAAGGGAGACCTCGGCGAAGGCGGCGAGGAAGCCCGGATCCGCGCTCGCTACCACCACGACGGCGCCCCAGGAGGTGGTCGCGAGCTGAGGGGAGGGACGCCTTCGGGTTCAGGGTCTAAGGAAGTCAGACCTTCTTCAGGTTTGCCTTTCATTGGGTGTCGATCTTTTTTCGTGCGATGGTGAATGGTGTAATCGTTATCAACATC
>NW_020869060.1:696527-709027 GCF_003789085.1 Penaeus vannamei | reverse complement strand
TTTTTTTTTTTTTTTTTTTAATATCGACTTAATTGAAATAAGAATTTAAAAAAAAAAAAAAAAAAAAAAAAAAACGTTCCGCTGTCGATTCATGTCACTAATCCCCCCCCCATGACGTTAAATTCGTTAAATCCGTAAAAAAAAAAACGTACGACACAACTTTTTTTTTTTTTTTTTTTTTTTAATATCGACTAACTGAATAAGAATTTACAAGAAAAAAAAAAAAAACGTTCCGCTGTCGATTCACGTCACTAATTCCCCCCCCCCCAACATGGACGTTAAATTCGTTTAAAAAAAACGTACGACACAACTTTTTTTTTTCTTTCTTTTTTTAATATCGACTTAACTTGAATAAGAGTTTAAAATTAAAAAAAAAAAACGTTCCGCTGTCGATTCACTGTCACTAATCCCCCCCCCAAATGGACGTTAAATTCGTTAAAAAAAACGTACGACACAACTTTTTTTTTTTTTTTTTTTTTTTTTTTTAATATCGACTTAACTTTGAATTAAGAGTCTACAAGAAAAAAAAAAAAAAACGTTCCGCTGTCGATTCATGTCACTAATTCCCCCCCCCCCAAATGGCGTTAAATTCGTTAAAAAAAAACGTACGACACAACTTTTTTTTTTTTTTTTTTTTTTTTTTTTAATATCGACTTAACTTGAATAAGAGTTTAAAATTTAAAAAAAAAAAAAACGTTCCGCTGTCGATTCATGTCACTAATTCCCCCCCCCCCAAAATGGACGTTAAATTCGTTAAATCCGTTAAAAAAAACGTACGACACAACTTTTTTTTTTTTTTTTTTTTTTTTTTTATATCGAATTAACTTGAATAAGAGTCTAAAATTTAAAAAAAAAAAAAACGTTCCGCTGTCGATTCATGTCACTAACCCCCCCCCCCCCATGGACGTTAAATTCGTTAAATTCGTTAAAAAAACGTACGACACAACTTTTTTTTTTTTTTTTTTTAATATCGACTTAACTTGAATAAGAGTCTAAAATTTAAAAAAAAAAAAAACGTTCCGCTGTCGATTCATGTCACTAATTCCCCCCCCCCAAATGGACGTTAAATTCGTTAAATCCGTTAAAAAAAAAACGTACGACACAACTTTTTTTTTTTTTTTTTTAAATATCGACTTAACTTGAATAAGAGTTTACAAGAAAAAAAAAAAAAACGTTCCGCTGTCGATTCACGTCACTAATTCCCCCCCCCAAATGGACGTTAAATTCGTTAAAAAAAAAACGTACGACAACAACTTTTTTTTTTTTTTTTTTTTTTAATATCGACTTAACTTGAATTAAGAGTTTAAAATTTAAAAAAAACGCTCCGCTGTCGATTCATGTCACTAATTCCCCCCCCCCCAATGGACGTTAAATTCGTTAAATCCGTTAAAAAAAAAAACGTACGACACAACTTTTTTTTTTTTTTTTTTTTTTTTTTTAATATCGACTTAACTTGAATAAGAGTTTACAAGAAAGAAAAAAAAAAACGTTCCGCTGTCGATTCATGTCACTAATTCCCCCCCCCCCAATGGACGTTAATTTCGTTAAATTCGTTTAAAAAAAACGTACGACACAACTTTTTTTTTTTTTTTTTTTTATAACCACTTAACTTGAATAAGAGTTTAAAATTAAAAAAAAAAAAAACGTTCCGCTGTCGATTCATGTCACTAATTCCCCCCCCCCCCCAAATGGACGTTAAATTGGTTAAAAAAAACGTACGACACAACTCTTTTTTTTTTTTTTTTTTTTTTTAATATCGACTTAACTTGAATAAGAGTTTACAAGAAAAAAAAACAAAAAAAAAACGTTCCGCTGTCGATTCATGTCACTAATTCCCCCCCCCCCAAATGGACGTTAAATTCGTTAAATCCGTTAAAAAAAAACGTACGACACAACTTTTTTTTTTTTTTTTTTAATATCGACTTAACTTGAATAAAGAGTTTACAAGAAAAAAAAAAAAAAAACGTTCCGCTGTCGATTCATGTCACTAATTCCCCCCCCCCCCCAAATGGACGTTAAATTCGTTAAATCCGTTTAAAAAAAACGTACGACACAACTTCCGTTGATGATGCTTAAATATTACCTTCCATGAGGAATGAGGTATTACGTAAGTGGTATTTGCTGGATTCCATTGTAATAACTAATAATAATAAATAATAATAATAATTGTAATAATAATTGTAATTGTCCGTGCTTTGCCACTCGGAAAGAATTTAATAAGGCTTACCCGGACTTTGATTATGAGAGAGGGAATGGGAGAGGGAGTGGGAGAGGAGAGGAGGGGGAGGGGGAGGGAGAGGAGGGGAGGGGAGGGGAGAGTGGGAGAAGTGGGAGTGGGAGAAGGGGAGGAAAGAGACAGGTGAGGGAGGGGAGTGAGGAGAGGAGAAAGGGAGAGGGAGAAGGAGGGAGAAGGGGGAGGGGAGGGGGAGGAGAGGGAGTGGGAGAAAGGGACAGAGGGGAGAGGGAGAAGGAAAGGGAGAGGGGGAGTGGGAAAGGGAGGGAGAAGAGACAGGGTGAGGGAGAGAGAGATAGGTGAGGGAGAGACAGGGTGAGGGAGAGGGGGAGGAAGAGATAGAGGGAGAGGGAGTGGGAAAGGAGAGGCGGAGTGGGAGTGGGAGGGGGAGGGAGGGAAGGGAGAAGGGGAGAGAGAGAGGGAATGGGAAAGGGAGAGGTAGAGGGAGTGTAAATGAAAGAGAGAGAGGAGAGAGAAATAAAGAAAGGAGAGGGGAATGGGAGGGAGGGAGGGAGAGGGAGTGGGAGAAGGGAGAGAGAGAGTGAGAGGAGAGGGAGAGGGAGAGGGAGTCAGAGGAAGAGGGAGTAAATAATAATAATAATAATCATTATTATTGTTATTATCATTATCATTATAACAATAAGAAAAAAACTTTTATCATTATTATTTTCATTATCATTATTTTCATTGTTAGCATCATTTTTATTATCATAATCATAATAACGACAATAATGATAATGATAATAATAAAGAAATTTATAACACTAATAATAAAGATAATAATAACAATAATAATAAAGATAATAATAACAATAATAATAAAGATAATAATAACAATAATAATGAGGAGGAGGAGGATAAAATAATGATAATGATTAGCATCATCATGATTACAACAATAACAATACTGATAATAATAACAATGATAGTTATAATAACGATAGTGATAATAAAGCATTATAATAAATGCAAAACTAAGAAAATCACCAACAACACCAGCCATCATAACAGCAAATAAATAGATGATTAAAATAAAAACTAATTCCAACGCTTAATATACATATTAATCATAAAAAAACAATAAAATTTACCATTGCCCGAAGACCTTAATCCGATATACTCACCAAGTCGACGGTTCCCACTGAATGACAAGGCAAGTTGCTAGAGGGTTGACAACATTGATTATTCACAGAAATTGGGGGCATGTGTTCATAGACACACCCACAGAACAAACACTTAAACTCCCAGTAACTCGTACGTGCTGCCCATCCACTCTTTGTTTGTAATTTCTGTTAGTTTTATGGTTATTGCGGTTAGTACGGCACCTCTAAACTGTTCTTCTGTTGACTATTGAACTGTTGATATTATTCCTTGCAAATTTAATGAAGTTCTTTGTCGTACTTAGCACTTTATACAGCGGTCTGGGTCACTGTTGCTTATTTAAATCATTCTTTTTCCCCTTAGCAATTTTTATTCTGGATATACAGTAGATAATACCGTTAAATATAAGGTAGTTGTTTAAAGAGGTCTGATATGTTCGGAGTTATGATCATAGAAAACATTATTATTGGGGAGACTCAAGTATTTTGTTAAATAGCTGGATTGGCTTTTAACGTGGGCACCACCCTATGTACACTGTAAACGCAAATACTAGGTCAGATTATATGGTTGGTTGTTATTGTAGTTTGTACTGTTGTATGTAGAATAATGCCTATTTCGCTGTATGTTGCGTGCTAATGTCGTAATGTGGATTGCTGTTTCCTGGTATTAGGGGTCGGGGTAAATCTTCCCCCAAGACCGATTCCCTCCCTCAAGGTCTGATCTACCCCCCCCCCCCCACATACACACAATTACACACCGAATGCCATCACTCGTACGATTTTTTTTTCTTTCTTTTTTTTACTACATTACACCTCTAAAATTCTGATCGTAACCTTAAAATGCTCCTAAAATAATTATATTTCAAATATTTTCTCAGGGACTAGCAGCCGCCAGAACTGGTTGTGCTCACGTCAATCGCCTACTCCCACCCCCCACCCCACCCCACACCCCACACCCCACCCCTCACCCACACCCACACCCCAAGAAAAAAGTTGAAATAACGCCCCTGTATGAGCTACGCCCAACATGGTGTAATATTGCACATCGCATGCTGATGAGGTGAACGTATCATTTAATACCCAAGTACTGCACACTGCAAATCTTAATGTGTATTGTTCATAATATACTGTAAATATATATTACAAGCTTAAGAATAACGCTATTCTTTTCTTAATATTTCTCAAGTATAAAATAGAAGCTGACGAACCTTGGGTGTTAGTGTGTGCCATTGTAATAAAAAAAAATACTGATATTGTAACATGTGATTCATAAACTCATCCAAAATGCCAAGCAATGTCAAGAAGGAGGCTTTAAAAAATCTAATTTTCGAAAGATAGAAAAAAAAACAGACAAGAACATCACCAAAAGAGGTTCTGTGAATGCTTCCCCGATATTTTTTTTAATAAATAGAAAAAATCCTTTCATTATCCATTTTTTGAAACAACGGAAGTACAAAATTCATAAACATTTCTGCGTTTTTGGTCGACTGAAAGTATGTATGTCCAGCTGTCTCCCAGTTTATCTTTGACACTTTTTGATAGACTGATTTATCTACTTGGCTAAATAATGCCTTCAAGACTAAGAGAATGTCTCATGGTATTAAATTCTATCTTGTCATTCTATGCCTATCCAGAAAATACTTAAAGATTATGGTTATGCATAATTGTCTCTGTAATAGTTATTATCTTTATTCAGATTATATTTGCAAATATATATATAATAATATATATATATTATATATATATATAATATATATATATATATATATATATATATATATGTGTGGTGTGTGTGTGTGTGTGTGTGTGTGTTGTGTGTGTGTGTGTGTGTGTGTGTGTGTGTGTGTGTGTGTGTTTGTGTGTGTATGTGTGTGTGTGTGTGTGTGTGTGTGGTGTGTGTGTGTGTTTGTGTGTGTTTGTGTGTTTGTGTGTGTGTGTTTATGTGTGTGTGTGTGTTGATGTGTTGTTGTGTGTGTTGTGTGTGTGTGTGTGTGTGTGTGTGTGAGTGAACGTGTGCCACAAAGGCGACAGGTAACTGCAATGCCACGGTTCCCACCACACCAGTCGCTTACCGCCCATTAGCCACTCCTCTCATTATCAAGAGCGAGGCAGTAATTGGCCCGAGCGAAGGAAATCGATTCCCTAAGACGGCATCGCCCACGAAACTAAAATAAAAATTCGTTGTACTTCGGCAAATAGTGCTTGTAGTAGCTCGGGGAGGCGAAGGCGCGAGGGGCTCTCTGCGCGGCGGGACTTGCTGTGGCGAAATAGCGGTGCGTCTTGGTGTTTGTAGTGAATTTGCCTTTTTCCTATTGTTATTATTGTGGATTTCCCTTTTCCTATTGTGAATTTCCCTTTTCTTATTGTGATATCCCTTTTGCTATTGTAATTTGCCTTTCCTTATTGTGATTTCCCTTTCCTATTGTTATTATTGTGGATTCCCCTTTTCCTATTGTGAATTTTTTCTTATTGTTATATTGTGGATTCCTTTTCCTATTGTTTTTGTTTCCTATTATTATTTGGATTCCCGCTTTTCTTTTTTTGTTTTAAATTATTGAGTTATTTGACCGGTTTTTTAAAACTGTGCGAGGCCCGTCCCAGTGAATAGGCATATCTGATTATTCATATCTATCTGACTGATAGATATACATTTATCTATCCATCTATCCGGTAAATATACTAATAGAGATAATAAAAAATATAAATATTATAATATAATAAATATAATAATAAATCTGTTTATTTGTATATGCACGTTTGTATGATGAATATTCTTTGGGTCCGTTGGTTAGGTGTTTTATTGCCATTATTATTTTTTTCCTTTTGCATATTTTTTTTTTTTTTATTTTCTATTTTATCATTATATATATTTTTTTTTGGGGGGGGAGGGGGGAAGGTCTTGGTGTTTCGTTGCAGTGTTTCATTATCGTCCAGACCAATATACACTGTTGCTCAACACTGTATCTGAAACAGTTGTTGAACAAATCCAAAAATGTATATGATTTGTACATGATTTCATACCCACGTCTAGACCAAGATACTTTGTTGAGCAACAGTCCAGCAACAGAGTATCTGAAGAGTTGCTCAACTGTTGCGCAACAATCTAAATTTGTTTCGTAGTGATTGCTCCGGAGTTCCTACACAAGATTTAGCGTATTATATTATATATAATATATACACACACACATACACACACAAACACACACACACACACACACACACACACACATATATATATTTATATATATATATATATGATTCAATTCAGCTACATGATAGACTACTAATAGTTGTTTTTTTTTCTGACGTTATTAAGCTATGTGAGTAATTGTAGATCCGTAATTTCTATTTTGTTAATTTATGTAGATATTGTTTTTTTCAGGTTCAAAATCCGGACACCGATAAAGACGCTTGGACTGATCGAGGTACTTAATCCCACTCCCAATTTGTGGGAGATTAAGTCTAGCTTCCTCTGGACATTTCAGCATCAGTCGCGAAACAGTTCAAATACAGATCGGTGCCAGTCTCTCTCGAGTGTCTCACAACAGTCACTGAAAGAGTCGCTCGTGTTGTAGAGATTGTAGAGGCTCACAGGAATCCAGCGACACTACAATCGTCACGATCGGTTATGCGAAGGTATTTCTAATTAATCCTCACCGTAGACCTTCACTCAGGTACGAGGGGGAACTGCTCTAAATATTTCCAGATGCTGGTGCTGACCATGGAGTTGATAATCATCGCAATCCTATTCCTGGATTATTCCGCATTGACCGGGTCACTTCGTTTACAAAGTAAGGAAAACAGCCTCGCTGCATATGTACTTATTGTGTATATGTATACCTATTAACACACACACGCACATAATTCAGATATTTCGGTATCAATTGTGTATTATTCTAATGGCACTTTATGTACTTTCACAGTTAAATTCTATACTTTATGATATAGTTCATGCATGTCCCTCCTATGGCGCTGCTTCGTGCGTAACCTCCCAATCGCCAGCAGCTTCTGACGACGGGTTCTCCTCCTCCGCCGGCGGTGTTGTGGGCGCCGTCTTGAGGGCCTCTCCCCGACCTCGCTCCTCCGTCATCCTCTTCACGGACGGCGCCGCCTCCTCAGCGCGCATCTCGGAGGTGCGGGCGATATTTCCTGTCTTTGTGATGAGAATCGAAGATGGAGTGGAAGGAGTGGGAGTCTGCCTCATGCGTCTTTCGCAATGTTATAAAAACGGAAATGAATAGCTAAACTAGCAGATAAGCAATAGGTGTTGTTTGTGGTCATGTGTTAGAACTGGTTTAAGGAAAGTGCCACAAAATATTAAGTGCACAAACAAGTAGGGAGATAATAAGTAAAATGAAGCAGCAAATCAGTATCATCTAATATTCTTATTCATCCAATATGCTAACAAGAAACCACATAATTGGATCTTGTTACGAAAAAACAATCTGAACATGTATCATCCACACATTTCACTCCAAGGACGCAGAAAGAGTCCAGGTCAATAAATGCTCGATTGTGATTAAATTCGTGGCGGGCTGGGGAGTCGTACGGGGGCGTGTACGTAACACTCGATGCATTCATGAACAGGGGCGTGGCCTGGGTCTTGGAAAGGGGAGGGGCCAGCTAGGTGAAAAATGGGTTAAGTTCACAGCACTTCTAAAGAAAGGGCCTTGGCTATTTTTTTTTTTTTTTTTTTATTTATTTTTTTTTTTTATGAAACCTTCGTTGGTTTCATTTGTGTTTTACCGACGGGAAGCACATGCCCCTGATCGCCCGTTGGTGAAACACATGCTTCATTATCATCATTATAACTGTTTTCTTATCATCACCACCATTAGCAACATTATTCTCATCATCGTTTTTGTTATTTTCATCATTGTTGCTGTCCTTTTTTTTCTTTTTTTTTGTCATATGCTTGACACTTTTGGGGGGTAATAATAACAGAAGACAAACTATCAAAAATAACAAAAGAAATGGAATGTTTTTCTTTCACGTATTTCTTTAATAAAGAGTAAAGATCCCAGGAATTTCGGGAATCAAAGCTGTCATGAGAAGGTCAACTATAAGAGCTTGACAGGCTTTGAAGTTTGCTTATTAATGAAGCACTAATACTTAGACAACAAATATAATAAGCAAAGCAAAGAAATAAGAGAAAACAAAGAGCTACAAGAATGAGATATTTTTTACTCACTTGATAGTCGAGTCACAACCATTAAGCAAATGGAACAGAGCAATTTGGGACTATTTAACAAGCTGTTTTATAGCAATCTTTTGCGATTATGATAAGTTACTCGCGTTAAGGTTCTTGTCACCTGTAAATATTTGTAAAAAAAAAATAATAATAATCTACAAATAACTTCTGCATTGATATATTTATTCTGAAAGGTTGTACGGAAAGGTTTTAATCCTGCAAATGAAAAGTTGAAAACGAGAATCTCACTAGACGAAAAAAAAAAGAAAGAAAGAAAACAAATAATTTAATTTTCATTTTACTAAGTTACATGGGAAATAAGAAAACTAATAAAAAAATATATAATAATTTTAATTACTAAGTTACTATGAAAAAAACAGGAAACCTCATATTAATAATAAGATATATGGTGGGCAGTCTGGGGGGTAGAAAAGGGGAAAGAGATACCCGGGGAGAATGCGCATGTCAGGAGCCACCTCCACGAGGAGGTACTTAAGAGAGGAAGGAAACACAGTCGGGCAATCCGAGAGAGAACAGAGAGGAAGGAAAGAAATACGAGACGAGAAATAACGATATAATGGAAAGAGACAGCAAGATATTTGGCCCATGTAAATCTTTAGTCTATTTGTAATTAAATATAAAGTGTTCCATTTCACCCTCTTCAGAACACATATATGGAACAATCCCACAAACAAACCACACATCCCAAGTAACATACTATTCTACTGACAGCCACTTCTCAGCCCCACCAACACCCCACACATTCACCAACCCACTTTTCCACACACACACACCAATCTCTCGACTCAGACCACGCCGGAGTACACTCATGGCAACATGATGTGTAGATTAAAAAAAAAACTCCAACACATCGCAAATACAATAATCTCTTAAAATTTCTCATTGTTCCAATATGTGCTACTCAATACCCTGCCCCAAATGTCCCACACCAATTCAGAGAGCCCACGAGACACCAACAACGTACACACCGTTCAGACCGACATCATGCACACTAGAACATACACACAATAACACAGTGAGGCGAGCACTAGCGCCACCACCCCTTCTTAAGAAAGACACTATACCGCCAAACTATACAAGTCCCCATAGACACCACCGGTCACTCACTAAACCAGTCCGATTGACACCCTGACAGACACTATAACTGCTATAAATACAACAACCAATCGAAGACCTCCATCCACACACAAAGTACACCCAGCCCCACCCGTCGTACTCATCCACCCAAGACACACACCAGCGCACACGACAAACAAACCACCCTACAACACAGCCGAAGACCCACAAAATAATACCTCCCACGACAATACAACTCCACGGTGTAACGGACTCCCCACTTACCAACAACAAAAAACCACATCACACCCACCCCACGCAGACCGCAACGCACCACCGACAAACCAACAAAACACGCCCCGCCACACCATACACACATAACTATTACACCCCACGCAACCAAACAACCCAAATAAACCCAACCACAACATAAAACCAACAGCCAAACACCCCCGAGACACACACCCAACCCTTCTACAAACAACCTCACCACCTAAGCCCACAAACGAACACTCCCCAACACTCGACCCCCACCACCCCACCAAACATCCAACCCCAGACCTCACAAGCACGAACAAAACACACCACCACCCCCACAAAAACACACCAACCAACACCAACACAAACCAAACCACGAGGGCGGCGTCAGCTATTTCCAAGTCGCAGCAGGAGCCACCAGCCACACAACACCCAACACACCAAAGCCGCACACCCATCTACTACACCCACCACAACCTCTTACCTCCCAATCAAACAGCAACCCAACACACGTTCCGACCCATCCGCGTGCCCACAGCCCCATACCCACCCACAAAACTCAACACCACAAACCCAACATACCCAACCGCACCACCACACAACACCAACAACCAAAACACCACCCCACGCCCACCCGTACACCCCCAGCCGAACACACCCAACACAAAACACCACAACCACCACAGCCGCTCCATAGTGCCCACGAACACAACAACAACGAGGTGGGAGGAGACTGGTCCTTTGCTTCGCACGGCCGAATAATGGGAGTGAGTAAATCCCAATTTGGAGTATTCTTAGGTGTTACGTTTCACCTAGAGACTTCCGACCCTGCGAGTTAAAGACGAAGTGAAGACGAAATTAAATAGCATTTTTTACTAATATGACGAGAGACTAGGAGTTACCGTTGAGTTCTAGTCCATTAAATGCATTGCCACATCAATACAAATAAGAATTTTACATCGTGCTTCACAAATTACTAATGCACCGACCCATGGCGTCATTTTACACATAATTAGTGAGGAAAGTATAAAAAAAAAATGACACGTGACCATCGCCTAGCCAGAAAGAGCGATCTTGCTCCTCGACAAAATAGCCACAAAACTACAAAACAAAGGCACTCGGTAGTGCTGGTTAAGCAGACCGGACTCCTTCGCCTCCTTCGCACGGGGACCTACCCATCCGGGCGCCCCCTCCCTGACAGTGGACTCCACTGGACACGCAGGCTTCTCCTGCTACTCCACCCGCCTCGCCCACCGAGGGAGCTCCGTGCCCTTCCTGAACGAACGCACTGGCCTGTCTCACATCATGACCGAACACCATGCTTATCACCTTGGTGCAGAACACCGAGAGGAGAAGGATAAAGGAGGAGCTAGGACTGAGGTGCGCCTACATCAGCAAACTCATCTTCCTCTCTTGTCGCACAAGAAATAACCACCTTCCTGTTCCCACACTATCCCTTGCCAATCAACAAACCAACGTCCTAATAATAAGTACTGTATAGACCTAAATTACACCGGCAAACCAACTCGCCGTCAACTACTAACGAGCGCCACGGTTCGAAGCCCGCCCCCCTATCGATACCCCACCCTTCTACGATACAAAAGAACGTCCCGAAACCACAGGCGGAGTGACCCAATGCCGCCTAAGAATCACACCTTTTTCACCTCTCCTCTCTCCCCCTTCTCCCACGAGCGCACAACATCTTATCCACGGCCACGTGCCCCTTACAGCGCCCGAGACCGCCGCCTTGCTGCTAGGGCTCAGGTTACTGGGCTGCACGGACCCGCATGGGGGTTTTCTCGAACAACCCTGCTCACCTTCTTCCCGAAGAGAAAAATTCAGATATTAAGGGCAGAAGTTTACACACTTCCTACGTCGTCATCTTTTTAATTTTCGATAGTGTATCATTCTCTTTGCATTGTATCACTATTATCAATCATTAGATTCAACTATTGCTTTCAATCCATCGACAGCGACGACTGAACCTTCAATGCGAGAAAATTACTAAAATTAACCAACCCATCTACAAATATTAATTCTATCCTCCACTATTCTATCACCATCGCCTATATTAATCCTTAACGACCCACACACACACGACGCGCCACACTCCCCCTAACTCATAAACCATCACCCACCGCTCATAACACACCTGCTTCAAACAACCTCACTTCACCCACCATCCCAACCCCTCAACCACCTAATCCACACTACTCAACCACCCCTAATCACACCTCGACTCAACAACCCACTATCACCTCTACCTACCAAACCTACCCGACCAGACCTCTACCACCACCTATATCCAAAACACCTACCCTCACACCACAAACCACCTATCCACAAACACTCACGCATCCCACAATAACCTAAAATCCCACCTCCTCAACACACCCTAATCCAACCACTACTCATAACCATCCACACCTCCACACACCTCACATCCACTAAAACCCTATCCACCTACCCACCACCAATCCCACCTATTCGCACCAGCCAACCTATCCAAACCGCCCTAACGCACCACCTATCCACACAACTCCACACCCACCCTACCATCCACCTTACTCACCACCCTCAATCCCAACCCCTACTCACACCACCTATCCAACCTACTTCCATAACCCTATCCACCTACTCA
>NW_020869060.1:690559-696427 GCF_003789085.1 Penaeus vannamei | reverse complement strand
TCTTTAATAAAAAGTAAAGATCCAGGAATCTCAGGAATCAAAGCTGTCATGAAAGGTCAACTATAAGAGCTTGACAGGCTTTGAAGTTTGCTTATTAATGAAGCAATAATACTTAGAAAACAAATATAATGAGCAAAGCAAAGAAATAAGAGAAAACAAAGAGCTACAAGAATGAGATATTTTTTACTCACTTTGATAGTCGAGTCACAACCATTAAGCAAATGGAACAGAGCAATTTGGGACTATTTAACAAGCTGTTTTATAGCAATCTTTTGCGATTATGATAAGTTACTCGCGTTAAGGTTCTTGTCACCTGTAAATATTTGTAAAAAAAAAATAATAATAATCTACAAATAACTACTGCATTGATATATTTATTCTGAAAGGTTGTACGGAAAGGTTTTAATCCTGCAAAATTAAACGAGAATCTCACTTGACAAAAAAAAAAAGAAAGAAAGAAAGGAAACAAATAATCTAATTTCATTTACTAAGTTACATGGGAAATAAGAAAACTAATAAAAAATATATATATAATTTAATTTACTAAGTTACATGAAAAAACAGGAAACCTCATATAAGAATATATGGGGGAGTTGGGGTAGAAAAGGGAAAAGAGGGGGAGATGGATGTCAGGAGAGGAGGGGTAGAGAGGGGTAGGGGAGGAAGTCGGGGGAGGAGAACAAGAGAGGAAGGGAAATACTGAAGAGAAATAAGGATAATGGAAGAGGACAGAGAGATTTTCCCATGTAACTTTAGTAAATGAAATTATATATATATATAATTTCATTTACTGTTAGAAAATAAGAAAAATCCAATCCCAAGCTAACATTATTCGTGACTGACAGCTCTTTTCAGCCTGCCAATTACGACCGAGTTCTGAGAAAACCTTTTTGTCAGGCCGGTCTCATTTACATTGACTATGTGTAGATAAAAAAAAAAAACTTTATATGCATTACATAAAGATTTATTGTTATGTGTATATACTGTATACATTGCGCGGGTGCGTGCACAAACATACACACATAAGTGGATAGATTAAGATATAGGCAGTATACATCTATAGATATAGATGATTAGTTACGTGATAGTCAGGTAGATGGATGTAGAAGTAGATGCAGAGTGAATGATGTATTGATATAGAGGTAGATGCAGAGTGAATGATGTGAATATATAGATGTGAGATGGTGATGATGTGGAAGAGTAGAAATAAAAAAGAGAAAGAAAAGACCTTCCATCGCATTTGGTTAACATCTGAACGACTTTCCTGCAGGTGGTCGCCGGCGATGAGGCCACGAGGGGCGTCAGCGTGTTCCAAGTGGCAGCAGGAGGCCCGGACGCGAACTCTTCCCAGTTCTCAGAAGTGATCGCTCAAGCCTACAAGGTGGGGGTGGTCCGTTTGACGCAATATGGGAGTAATCAATTGGTATTCTTGGTTGTTTACGTTTCTAGAGTATGCCCGTTAATGTATAAGGTGAAGAAATATAATAGCATTTTACTAATATGAGATAGGATAGCCGTTGAGGTTATATTAATGCATGCAATCAATAAATAGAATTTTACATGCGTGCATTCAGATTACTAATGCACCGACATGTGCGTCATTTTAGACATGATATTAGTGAGGAAAGTATAAAAAAAAATGACAGTGAATCCCTGGCAGAGGCGTCTGTCCTCGAACGTGGTGGTGGTGGTGGTTAGCGAGGAGCGGGACTTCCTCGCCTCCTTCGCAGGGGCCTCCCTCGGGCGCCCCCTCCTGCAGTGGGACACGCGGCTCCTGCTACTCACCCGCCTCGCCCCGCAGGAGCTCCGTGCCCTCCTGAGCGACCACTGGGCCTTCTCTATGACGAACACCATGCTTATCAACTTGGAGGAACACCGAGGAGGAAGGAGGAGGTAAAGGAGGAGCTAGACTGAGTGCGCACTCGATCACTCGATCTTCCTCTTCGTGTCGCAAGAATAACACCTGTCCTGTTACCCACACTCCCTTGCCGAATTCACACAAGGTCTATATAAGTACTTGTATAGACCTTAAATACACGCAAACAACTGCCGTCACTATAACGAGCGTTCGAAGCCGCCCCCTATTCGATACCCCACCCTTCTGAACGATACAAAAGACGTCCGAATACCACAGCGGGAGTGACCGCAATAGCCCTAATAATCGACACCTTTTTCCCTCTCTCTCTCTCCCCCTTCGTCCACGAGGCACAAGCTTTACACCCACGTGCCCTACAGCGCCCGAGGACCCCGCCTGCTGAGGGTCGGTTCGTGGGCTGCCGACCGAGGGTTTTCGAACCGCTCAGCCTTCTTCCCGGAGAAATTCAGAAAGTAAGGGAAGTTTTGTTTTTGTTTCGAGTTTCTCTGTATCCTTTTATTTGTGATATGTATCATTCTCTTTGCTTTATCACTATAATATTATTATTCACTTTGCTTTCATCATGACAGCGACGATGATTATGGAGAAAATGATAATTAACATGACCATTACAACTATTTATCTATCCTCCACTTATCTTCACCCATTCGCTTATAACCTATCCACCTACTCACCACCTATCCACCTACTCACCACCCACCTACTCACCACCTATCCACCTACTTACCGCCTATCCACCAACCTACCCACCTACTTAACACCTATCCACCTACTCATAACCTATCCACCTACTCACCACCTATCCATATACCTACCACCTCCACCTATAACCTATCCACCTACTCACCACCTATCCACCTCCTCATAACCTATCCACCTACTCACCACCTATCCACCTACTCACCACCTATCCACCTACCTCCACCACCTATCCACCTTCATTCCTATCCCCCACCACCTCCCCGCCGAAACGACTAGCTTCCACGGCGCCCGAGTAAACGTCACAGGCAAGCCTTGGCCGCCCAGCTGGATCGAGAAGGACACGACAACAGAAAACGGGAAGCGGAAGACACGTTACTCGGGCACAGACTACCAGGCCTTATTAGCGATCGCGAAGGCTCTTAATTTCACGTTTGATATCATCCCGACGGCGAATTTCATCGAGGTGGGTGTGTGTTTGCTCGGGTTTGTGATTTTTTTTTAGGGGGGGGGGTTGGTTGGTGGTGTGGGCCGGTGGGTGGGGGGGGGGATCTTTGTTTGTGTTGTGGGTCGTGGGTTTTAGAGAGACTGATTTACACTTTGTTTACATTTTTATTTCAATGTTCTTTTGATGTGTGCATATAGTTTTTTTTTCTGGATATTGATAAATATTCCCTATACAGTTTGCTGGTTGTTGTTTTGGTGTTATGTTCTTGTTTTGTGATTGCTTTGTGTGTTCTAGGATTGTTTATGAATATTTTCTCTCCTTTTATCTGTTTGTTTCGTTTATATTTTCTTTCGTAATTATTATCTCTCTGCTTTCTATAATAACAACAATAATAACAACAACAACAACAAATGACAATGATAATGATGCAATGACGATAATGATAATACAGAATGTTCCCTCCCAGTTATAACACAGATGTTTATAAACCTTGGAATCCTTGTAAAAACATCAATGTCGGTGATAAGAAGCGATGCTAATAATGATAATGATAGTGTATGATAATGATGATGAACAAATTGAGGATAATAGTAATAATGATGATGATTTTAACAATATTGATAATACTGATGGTGTATGTAGAGAAAGTACGAATGAGAATGAATATCTTTATAATGCTAGAGATGTATTGGACCGGTTTCGAAGATGTATTCGAAACCAGTCAAATACATCTCTTGTATTGTGAATATATTCATTCTCATTCATACCTTTTTCTACATCTATCAACGTGAATGCGGTTCACTAACGATGAAATTGATAAGTGGTAATAACAAAAATAAAACAACAATGATGACAGGAGGTAGAAGGAATAATAATAACAGTAATAGCGATAATGAAAACAGTAAAGTCGGCAGCATTCACACGACGACCCATTGCAGGTGGTCGAGCGAGTGATGGACAGGACCTCCTTCATGGCCGCCAACGGTTACGTCGTTCTGCCATCACGCCTCCAGCAGTATGGATTCACGCGGGAATACGGGATGACCTCTCAGACCTTCGTCATGGCCACGCCCTCGCTCGCCCCGAGATGGGATAACTTGCTCTTCCCTTTGTCGTGGGAGGTGTGGGTGGCGGTCATTGCAGCTCTGGTGGTCTTGGCCGGGGTGCTGAAGATGGTGGGTGTGTCTGTTGTTGTTGTTTTGGGGGGTTTGTGTGTGTGTGTGTTTCTGGTTTCGTTTTTTTTCTTTTCTTTTCTTCTTTTTTCTATGTGTGCATTCGCGTGTGTGTGTGTATGTAAATATATGAGTATGAGCGTGCTGTCAGTGGCGAGTGACGCGCCTTCAAAACCCCTTTCCCAGCTTGGCCACATCGGACGCGCCACGTACCCCGACCTCAGCCAGTCAGTTCTGGAAGTCTACAAGATCCTCCTTGGCCAAGACTTCAGCCAGTGGCGTGCCAGAACGACCGCGAGTCGCCTGGTGGTCGCCACGTGGTTGGTGGTTGCTCTGGTCGTGGGCGTGGCGTACAGGGGCAACTTGACGGCCTCTCTCACCTCGCCCATGTACCCACCGCGGCCTGAGACGGCTGCCGAGATGGTCAGGGTCGTGGAAAGGTGTGTGGACGAAGGGGCACGGCGAAATGAACGTTCTGAATACCTTTCGAAATATTCATTCAACTTCTCAGATGATCATGGTTATTATTTTACCGTGATTGCATATACTCATACATATACATGCATCTAACTGTACACCTACACGTCCTGTCATAGGATCAATATTCCGCCCTATGGAGCAGACTGGAAGAAGTTTTACGAGGCCTCCAACTCTGAGGTTTTTCAAGCCATCGCGAAGCTGCTTTACATCGGTCCGTCGATGGAAGAAGGACTTCGGTTAACAACAGAAAAAAAGTAGGCTGACTTATGGTTATTGGCTTAATTCCTTATCTTTCTATGGCTGTTTAATTCATATTTTTTTGTCTTTGTTAACTAGTCTTCCATCTTTGTCTTGCATATACTGGTATATACATCAATTAACGATTCAGATAAGCAAAGGACTGCAACGCTGAAAACAGAACCGACTCCATAAATGTTTCCTTCCCTAGCCACGCAGTCATATCCAGTCGCTCGTTTCTGGACTACATCATAAATCAGAATTTCACGGACGCGACAGGCAAGGCGAAGCTGTACATGGCGAAGACAAACTTGGACACGGTTTTCATTAGCTACCCGATTCCTCACGGCGCCCCATACAAGCCCCAGCTGGACCGTCTCCTCCTCGCCTTTGTTGAGGTGAGTTTTCAGCTGTGTTCAGTGGAGGGCCGGAGGTTCAGTGGAATGCCGGAGGTTCATGTATTCATCTGATTATTTTTGTTGGTCGTGTGTTGTAATCCCGAGTAGGGTGCATGCACAGAGAAAGCAGTTCCGACCCGCTGTAGTGTGGCAGCCCCTTGAATGAACTAAATACTGGGGAGTAAGTAGTAGGCTGAATAAAGTATCACGTTTATCGATATCCTTTGGGACATAAAAGGACTATGCTTATGAAGTATCCTTTCGCGAATGCTCTATTTTATTCCAGAATTTTCCTGATTTCAGTCCTCAGCCTATCCACCACATTCCTGTTGGCGTGGTGCTTATTCCATTTGTTCCACACTGGCTGTCTCATAAACTTTGGCTGTCAGGAGCTCAACATCCACCCTGATCTCAATAGCGTCCACTCACGCGGGTTGAGCAGGCAAGAATGATCCGAGCAAACAGGAAAGCGGATTGAAGCAGGTTGCTGGCGCCGACATGCTTGAACCTGCTTCCTCTGTGCATGCCCACACTTGTTTATATGGTCTAATTCTTCGT
>NW_020869060.1:653059-685559 GCF_003789085.1 Penaeus vannamei | reverse complement strand
ACAAATATATTCTCATTCTATAACCCTCTTTATCTCTCGCCCCTCTTCGCAATATTTTTATTATATATTATTAATATTATATATATATATATATATAAAATCTTATATTAACTACCATATATGCTCCTCTATACCTCTTTATTTATATATTACATTCATTCTCTCTCTCTTCTATTACTCTTATATACTCTTACTTATACTCTCTCTCTTATTACTTTACATCTTATATATCATATATCTATTTAGTTTATTTTCTTTTCTTTTTTACTTACATCGTATTATCTTCTTCTATATATTCTCTCTCTCTCTATTTTCACTTTATATTATCTTCTCTTTCTATTTCTCTTACTCTACTACTCGGTTTACTCTATCTACCTATTATATTATCCTCTACTAACTCTCTCTTCATTACTATTAATCATTTCTTATCTCTATACTTATATTCAGTCTCTTACTATACTCATACTTCTTCATATCATTCATCTCTTCTACCTATCGTCTCTATTTTCTAAGATCTATACTCTCTCACTAATTGCTTCATTCATCTTCATCTATCTATATCCATCCTCTTCTCTCTCTCTTCTCCTCTCTACTCTCTCTTTCTCTCCTCTATCTCCTATTTCTCTTCATCTCTCTTCATCTCTTCATCCTCTCTTACTATCTCTTATCTATTCCCTCTTATTCTCTCTCCCTCTCTCTCATCTTCTCTCTCTCTCTCTTTCTCTCGTTACTTCGTCTCTCTCTCTTCTATCTCCTCTCTCTCTTTTTATCTCCATATTATCTCTTACTTATCTTCTTCTATATGATACTTCCCTATTTTATAGTACCTACTATCTCATTCTCTATTTATCTTTTCTCATCTCCCTATTACCTATTTATCTACATCTACTTCTCTTACTCTATCTAATTTTACATTCCTCCCTTTCTATCATACTCTCTTTCATTTCCTCTGCTCTCTTCTCATCTTACTCTCTCTCTCTTCATACTTCATCTCTCTCTACTCTCTTATCTACTATTACTTCTCTAACCTTATACCTTTTCTCTCTCTTCTCTCTCACTTCTCTATTTTCTCTCTTCTCTCTCACTTCTTATCTCTTATTCTCTTTATCTCCTCGGATCTCTATCCATATCTCCCCTCTCCCTCATATACTCCCTTCATCTCCCAATTAATCTCCCTATCTAAATATCATTATCTTTACTACCTCTCTCTCTCCCTCCATTCTCTCTCTCCCTCTCTTCTCCTCTTCTCTCCACTCCCTTATCCCTCTCTCTTCATTCATACTATCTACTCTCTCTCTCTAACTCTCTTTCTCTAACTTCTTCTATCTACTGTACATACATATCTCTCTAACTTATTAACTTTTATTCTTTCTTTTATTATACTCTCTTTCTCTCTACTCTCCCTACCCTTTCTCTCTATCTCTACCTCTCTTCATCTCTCTCTCTCCTCTTCTCTCTCTCTCTCCTCTTCTTTACTTCTTCTCTCTCTCTTCTCTCTCTCTCCTTCTCATTTATCTTCTACTCTCTCTCTTCTTTCTCATCTCTTCTCTCTCTCTCATCTCTTCTCTCTCTTACATCTCTCTCTCTCTCGTCACTATTTCTCTCTCTCAATCTCTACTCTATCCACTTCTCTCTCTCATCTCTCTCTCTCTCTCTCTATACTCTCTCTATCACTCTCTTCATTCCATCTCTCTATCCTTCTATATATTATCTCTTTATTAATATATAGATCTTATATTATATATTACTATATATATTATTAACTAACATTATTTCCTACTCATCTCTCCCTTCCTTCTCCTCTCTCTCTCTCTCTTCATACTCTTCATCTCTTCGTCTCATCTATCTCTTCTCTCTCATCTCTCTCTCATCTCTCTCTCTTCTCTACTCTCTTCAATATCCTCATCTCGCTCTCTAATTATCTCCTCTCTCTCTCTCATAAATCACACTTAACTTATCATACTCTCTCTATCTCCACTTCATACTCATCTCTCTATCTCCTCTCTTTCATCTCATACATAAAATACACCTCATCTTCTACAATTCTTATCATCTCAAATTCTCATCATCTCTCATATCATATACTAGCTCAATCACATTCAACTTCACCTCATTCTCTCATCACTCCTCCTTCATTTTTCTCTTCATAAATTACCCTCTCTACTCTCTCTCTATCCCTCTCTCTCTTACTCTCTCTCTCTCTCATTCACTCAACTTCTTCACTCCACTCTACATTCATAAAGCTACTAACTCTATGACAATATTATCGAACAGGTCTACACTCATATAATATCATAACTACAACTCCATTTCACTTCTCATCACACTCTCTCTCGTCTTACATTCATACTACATACAACATCTTATTACTTTATCTCTCTCTCTCTCTCTACTCTCTCCTCTACTCTCTCTTCTCGTGCTCTCTCTCTCTCTCCTTACCAAAATCCCAGAAAAGTGAGCCATAGAATACCAGTCGCATATCATCGCCTATGCAGAGAAGCTCGGAGATGTATAAATGGAGGTAGCGTCATTTATAGAGCCCAACGAACCGCTCGGCCGACCCACCCGACACCGGTAAACCCACTCCCGACCACCCGACTCCACCCGGGACCCCTTACTCATGGTCTTGTCGTACACCGTCCGGTCCCGTGAGGTCTCCAAGCTTGTAGGTGGTGATTATTCCCCCTCGATATAGTCATACATATACTATATATATATATATAAACCCCTTCGATTATATCATTAATTATATTATATATTGTAGTATTAATAATAACATATTAGTTATTATAAATATTATAACTATATAATTAACGTATCTAGGCTCGAGTAGATGTTTTCTGTCGTCATCGGGGTAAGTGGGCCATGCGCGGCAGGGTATGGGCGGCGGGCATCATCCCCTGTCTGGCGTCCATGCCCCCGGAGACGCTGCTGGTACGCGGGGACTTGATGTTGGCGAAGGCGATGGGCACAGGCGCCGCCGAAAGGCTCTCGGCGGAGGAGGAGCTGTCGTTCGGGAATTTATTTTGGCTCGGGCGGGGCGGCTTGGTGGGGCTGGGCTGGGGGAGGGGCGGGAAGGAGGTCCTGTTACTCTTTGTCCTTCATACAGCAATGGCAGCGCCAAGGGAATGCTTTATTTTACCCTTATTTTTGCTAGGGACCATTGACTGTGTATCAAAAGATATAGATCTCTTACACAAAAGAGGATACGTCTAAATAAAGGTTTAATAAAAAAGCTACGAAAATCTTTCGACCCAAAGGAACCAGATCCAACCTTGTTCTGCATGACCTCGACCTCCTCGTAGGTGTGCCCTCCTATGGTGATGACGGGCGCGTCGGAGGGCTCGGGCGGCGTGACCTGGCCCACCGGGAGGGAGGGCGTCAGGCTCAGGCCGGAGGTCCTCGTGCGAGCCTTCTCCTTGGTCACCATGGCGTGGATCTGCCGGCCCTGTGCGGGGGAGGCGGGGGTGAGACGCGACCAAAGGGGAGGTGCAAACGGAGGAGGAAGCGGCTACGGCGATGACGGTGCTCATAATACAAAATGAGACAAAAAGAATGAGGAGGAAAAGTAAAAGAGGGAGACATGAAGGGCGTATCAAAGCAAGAAATGATTGACAATGATTCTATGAAAGCAAAGAAACTTTTCCATACATGACATTTCCATCGCAAACTGATAATGATAGAGTACTAATTTTTGAGAATGACATTCCGAAAATGACAGGAAACCAATGCGATTTCAGGCGATAGAACTGAAATATTGAAGTGAATGCCTCTGTCGGCTTTCTCGGCGAAGCTGAGTACAATATGCTGATTACCTAAAGGGCCCTAACCTATTTTAGATGGGTAGAAGAGGATCATTTGCGACAAAAGAAAAATAATTAATTCACTCAATTCAAATTACGTTTATAAAGCAGACAAGAATCTTGCATCTTGTGAAAGCCATGGATGACCATTATATACTAAAATCTAGCGATGGGAAAAGACACAGAGCAAAAAAGATTAATGGAGAGTATATATATATTTAATATACATATATAATATATTCTACGTGTAATGCAGGAACACAGCGTGAAGCAGGAAGCCGTGACGCTGCGAGACACCGGCGCCTCAACGGGTAATAGCACTCGCTCTCCCGCCCTTGCAACTGTTGGGTGACGAAGCGAGAACACCTCTCCCCAGATCAGCTTATTAAGCGTCCCCGCCTCCAGGTGTGGAAGATGTTGATTATTATTGTAGTCCGATAGACGCCGCATTCTGCCCATGGACCAAGCGCATCACCCGCTTTGCCCTCGGGGGCTTGATGAGGCGTTATTGTGGGCTCACTCATCCTCTCTATCAGCATCGTAGATAATTTGGCTCAGTCCCCGCTCGAAGCTTCGACCGAGTCTCCGCATCCCCTCGCAGTCACCATGGAACTCGGCACGACTGGGGGGGATTATTCTTTAAGAGGTTAGAGGAGGCGGGTCGTCAGTGGAGAGAGGGATTGAATTGAGCGTAGGAGTGGATGGAGAAGGGCTTTGGGGAGCGGCTGGAGTTGGTATGGGAAGAAGTAGGTTGCAGGAGGGATTTTGAAGTGTAGAGGTAAGAATGGTAGAGTTATATTGGCAACTGGTGATTGGGAGGGGGGGGGGTGGAACTCTCAAGAGGACTATCTAAGTGAGAGGTGGGTAAGAGAGGATTAAACATTAGAATGCGTAGGGGAGTATAGAGAGGTAGGGAGGGGCGAGGTTAAAGGTATTGGTACTAGGTTTAGAGCTGGATTTACGGGAGGAGGTATAGGATTAAGAGAGAAATTTTAAGGAAAGTGGGGAAAGGAGGAGGTAGGGAAGGAAGGAGAGTGGGAAGAAGACAAGACATCTAGGATACAACGCTTATACAGGTCCTACGTCCAGGTCCATGTGCAGACGGTTACAATCGATAAAAAATAGTAATATCAAAAGGAAATCCAGAAAGTAAAGACATCGCCACTGCATTACCTTCGTCGGCAGACACATAGATATCGTTTTCGGACACCATTTCCTCTGCTCTGACACTGGCGGCGGAGTCGGCGCTCTGCTGCGGCTGGAAGAAACACGTCCTGGATCATCTGCAGGAGGGAAGGGAACAGATATTGTCTTTCAGGTGTCCTCTTGTTGCCAGCCACCACACGCCCAAACCCAGATGAAATGTGAGTGTGTATGTTGTTTTGGCCAACAGCTGATTTGCGATGATTAAGTACAGCTGTCCATAGTCAAAACATAAGCGGGCGACTCGCAGAAAACAGTTGCGATAGGCAATATATGCATGTATAATTGATTATGAAAGTTCTCTCAGTGCCGGATAAAATTCTAGAAGGTAACCGGATTGATCATATGGCCGGCCTTTTTTATATGTCATTTCCTGTTATAAGTAGTGATATTATGCCATATAATAATGATATATAACACATACAACACACACACATCACAATACACACACACACACACACACTACACATTCAACACACTACTACACACACACACACACACACAACACACATCACAGCACACTTTCTTCATGTGTGGTGTGTGCATTATTATATAATATATAAACGCGTGTGTTCGTATTAAATACCTGAAAATATCAATTTACATATAGAACGAGAGACACATAGTAAATTCCCCTTTCAATAAAGTTCCACAATCATTAATTCTGTTCATTTGGTGAACATATTTTTTATCTCCTTTTACGACAATGCAATTTTCAGAATAACTGCGGCCATCATGTGAAGTGTGTTTCTTAGTAGTACTGACTTATAATGGATATAATTTTCCTATATACATAATTTCTTCTCTGATAAATAATTACATAATGTGACTTCACTTACCCCCCACCTTTAGGCTCCTTGATTCAGCATGAATAGCAACTCATCCATATATAGAGTGAGATTCACTCCAATTTACTTTCTTTTTTCACGAAATGCAGTTATGTTGTCTCCAAGGTTCATATCAGCTTGCACTGACATCCCTCAAAATCTTATCGATTCTCGGACACTTCTTGTTCCCGCCATTATTATTATAGTTAATAAATTCCCTCTCTAAATGTTTTATGTATTAAATTACGTAATTGTTTCATCCTCATGATTGTTAGTTAATCTTATACGTATATGTTCCTCCTACTGACTTGATGTATATGTTAAACTTTCCGTAACTGTCTTCCAATCCCTCTAATTTTATGGTTAACTTTCGTATGTTCCTCCATTCTTAATATAGGTATAACTTTTTACGCAATGTTCCTTTTTATATGATTATAAGGTTAACTTGCTTTGCTTGTAATTGTATCCTTCACCTCTATTATAGTTATAGGTTAACAATAATTTACTGATTAATGTTCCTTCACTCTTGATGTTAGTGTTTACTTTACGTAATGTTCCTCCCTCTCTTAGATGTATAGTTAACTTACTACGTATATGTCCTCTCCCTCTAATGTTAGCTGATTAACTTTCTCCGTAATGTTTCCTTACTTTAATGTTAGGTTAACTATTCCGATAATGCTCTCACGTCCCTCTAAATGTTATGGTTAACTTTTTATATTATTATATTTCTTCGTAATGTTACCCTCCCTTATTATATGATTAGTTAGTTTAAACTAAACGCTAATTGTTCTCACTCTCCATCTAAATGATTATATATGTGTTTAACTATACGATAATGTTCCTCCTCTGATGTATAGTTAACTTTAAAGTAATTCTCTGCGCCTCGATAGTTTAGGTTTAACTTTACGTAAATGTTCCTCCTCTTATGTTTAGGTTAACTTTCCTAATGTCTCTGATTAGGTTTACTTTCTGTAATGTTCCTCCCTCTAAATTTAAGAGTTACTTTCCGTAATGTTCCTCCCTCTATTGTTTAATATGTATAACTTTCCGTAATGCTTTTCTCACTCTACCTCTGATGTTATGTATAATACTTTTCCGTAAATGTTACTCTCCCTTATCATAAATGGTTAGCAGTTAACTTTCCGTAAATGTTCTCTTAGTTAGTTAACTTTACGCTAATGTTCCTCCCTCTAATGTAGGTTACTTTACGTTAATGTTCCTCCCTCTAATGTTAGAGTTAACTGTTTCCGTAATGTTCCTCCGCCTCTAATGTTAGGTTAACTTTACGTAATGTTTCCTCTCTCACTCCATAATGTTAGGTTTTGAATACTTTCTCGTAATAGTTCCTCCCTCTGAGTTATGTAACTTTCCGTAATGTTCCTACCCTCTTAATGTTTAGGTTAAACTTTTTTCCGTATATTGTATCCTTCCCTTGATGTATAGTGTATAACTTTTACGTATTGATTTTCCTACCACTCTGATATAGTTAGGTTAATACTTTACGTTAAATGTTACTTCTCCTCAAATGTTCAAGGTTTTAACTATTCCGTAATGTAGTTTTCCTCCTCTCTAATAGCTTAGGTGATACTAACTATAATTGCGTAATTGTTTCTTTACTCCCTCTGATGTATAGGTGTAACTTTCCGTAATGTTCCTCTCCCATCTTGATGTCTAGGTCTAACTTTCCGTATTATGTTCCTACCATCTGTATGATTTAGAGATTATCTTTCCAGTAATGATTTCCTCCTTCTAATGGTAGGTTAACTCTTTACGTAATGTTTCCATTCACCTCTTACAGTGTTTAGGTTAACTCTTACGTAATGCTTCTCCTCCTATCTAATAATGTATTAGGTATAACTTTGCGTTATGTTCCTTCCTCTAAATGTTAGAATATTAACTTTCTCTACACGTATGTTCCTCACTCATCAATAGATGTTATGTGATTAACTTCTACTATTTACGTAATGTTTCCTCCCTCTTGATATGTATAGGTTAACTATCTTTACGTAATGTTACACTCTCCATTACTATTTGTATAGTGTTTAATACTTTCACGCTAATGTTCCTCCCCTCTATATATGTTTATAGGTTTAACTTTCCCGTTAATAGTTCCATCCTCTCTAGATGTTATAGTGTTCAACTTTACGTAATGTTCCTCCTTTCTAATGATTAGCGTTAACTTCCGTAATGTTCCTTTCCCTCTCTTGTGACTGATATAAGGTTACTTTCCGTAATTTTTCCTCCCTCTGATGTTAGGTTAACGTTTACGTAATGCTTTACCTCTCACATCTAATGTTATAATATTTATGAAAAATAGCGTTAACTTTCCGTAATTTGTTCCTCCCTCTGATTTAGGTTAACTTACGTTAATGTTCCTCTCTCTAATTATGTATATAGGTATTAACTTTCGTTAATGTTCCTACCCTCTTCTTATTGTTTAGTGTGTTAACTTTTTCCCTAGTATTGTTTTAACCATCTCTCCTCTGTTAACTGTCTAGGTTAACTTTACGTAAATGTTCCTCCTCGATGTTTTATATGTATAACTTTCACTTATATTATGTTCCTTCCCTCTTAAATGGTTAGGTTAACTTTCCGTAAGTTTGCTCTCCGTCTGATGTTAGGTTTAACTTTGCACAGTGAATGTTCTCCCTCTGATTTGTATAGGTTACTTTATATTATGTAATTGTTACCTTCCCTCTTGATGTTTAGGTTAACTTTCCTTAATGTCCTCCTTCTTTAGTGTTAATAGCGTTAACTTTACGTAATGTTTTAACCTCCCTCTAATGTTCTTAGGTTTAACTTTAATCGTACATGTTCTCCCTCTGATGTTAGCGTTAACTTACGTAAGTTTTCCTCCCTCTGATGTTATTAAGTTATAATCTGCGTTAATGTTCCTATCTCCCTCTGATGTTAGTGTTAATATTTACTCTCACCATACATGTATCCTCCTTCTAACTGTTAGGTTAACTTTACGCTAATGTTCCTCCCTCTGATGTTATAGCGTTAACTTCAGTTAATTGTTCGCTCCCTTCTGATGTTTAGTTTAACTTTACGTAATGTTCCTCCCTCTGATGTATAGGTTAACTTTCCGTAAATGTTCCTTCCTCTAATGTTAGTTAGTTTAACTTTTCCGTTCAATGTTCCTACCTCTGATGTTAGCGTTAAACTACGTAATGTTCTCCTCTGATGTTAGGTTAACTTTCCGTACCTAGTGTTAGGTGTTAACTTTCCGTAATGTTCCTCCCTCTAATGTTAGGTTAACTTCCCGTAATGTCCTCTCTAATGTTAGGTTAACTTTAATGTTCCTCCCTCTAGTAGGTGTTAACTTTACGTAATGTTCCTCCCTTAATGTTAGTTAACTTTCGTAATTTCCTCCCTCTAATGTTAGGTTAACTTTTCCGTACCGTAATGTTCCTCCCTCTAATGTTAGGTTAACTTTCCGTAATGTTCCTCCCTCTAATGTTAGGTTAACTTTCCGTAATGTTCCTCCCTCTAATGTTAGGTTAACTTTACGTAATGTTCCTCCCTCTATGTTAGGTTGTTAATGTTCCTCCCTCTGATTGTTAGGTAACTTTCCGTAATGTTCCTCCCTCTGTGTTAGGTTAACTTTAGTTAATGGATGTTAAACTTTCCGTAATGTTCCTCCCTCTGATGTTAGGTTAACTTTCCGTAATGTTCCTCCCTCTGATGTTAGGTTAACTTTACGTAATGTTCCTCCTCTAATGTTAGGTTAACTTTCCGTAATGTTCCTCCCTCTGATGTTAGGTTAAACTTTCGTAATGTTCCTCCCTCTGAATGTTAGGTTAACTTTACGTAATGTTCCTCCCTCTAATGTTAGGTTTAACTTCTTGGTAATGTCCTCCCCTCTGATGTTAGGCTTAACTTTACGTAATGTTTCCTCCTCTATGTTAGAGTTACACTTTACGTAATGTTTTATACCATACATAATTATAAGATATATATATATATATACTATTATATCATTATGTTTATAATATATACTATATCATATATGATAATATATAGTATTATTATATATATATATTATTATATAATATATATATATATATTTGTATTATACTATTATATATGTATAATATATACTATACACTATATATATCCAGTATATTCTCTCCTTGTACGTTTTTTGACGTTAACTTTGCCGTATATGATATCCTTCTCCCTCTAATGTTAGGAACTTTCCGTAATTCCTCCTCTAATTTTATAGGTTAACTTTACGTAATTGTTCACTACCCTCATTAAATGTTTTAGTATTTTATTAACTTTATCTTATAATGTCCTTTTCCCTTGAGATGTTTATGGTTAACTTCCGTATATGTTTCCTCTCTTCATATATGTTGAGGTTAACTTATAATACGTAATTGTTCTCTCTCATCCTTTCTTAATGTATAGGTTAAACTCTACGCATCTGTTCTCGCCCATCTGATTGATTATGAGGTTAACTTTACCGCTTAAATGTTCCTCCCTCTAATGTTTAGGTATAACTTTATGCGTAATGTTCTTTCTCCTTCTAATTGTTAGGTGGTTAAACTATTTTCCAGTATAGTTTCTCTACCATCTAGTAGTTTATGGTTAATATTTCCGTTAAATGTCCTCCTCTAATGTTAGTGTTAACTCTTGTTACCGTAATGTTCCTCCCTTCTAATGTTAGTTAACTCTACGCTCAAATGTTCCTCCTCTTGATGTTAGTTAAACTATCGTAAATGTCCTTCCCTTAATGTATAGGTTAACTTTGAGTAACCGTAATTGTTCCTTCCCTCTAAATGTTATTAGCAGTTAACTTCCGTAAATGTATTCCTCCCTCATAGCTGTTAGGTTTACTTTCTAGTAATGTTCTCTCTAATGTTAGGTTTACTATTTGTGCGTTAATGTTCTCCATCCCATCTTAGATGTTAGGTTAACTTTACTCAGATTAATGTTACTCATCCCCCTCATAATGTTAGGTTAACTTTCCTTAATTGTCCTCCCTCTGATGTTAGTAGTTAACTTCCTAATTATTTATAATGTTCCTATACTCCTCTCTTAATGTTAGGTTAACTTTACGTAATGTTCTCTACCTCTATATTAGGTTAACTCTTATCCGTTAATGTTCCTTCCCTCTAAATTATTAGGTTAAACCTTTTCCGAATATAGTTCCTCCTCTGATTGTTAGTAGTTAATCATTTACCTTAAATGTTACCTCCCTCTGATGTTAGGTTAACTTTCCGTATATGTTCCTCCCCAATGCATATGTTATGGATTAACTTTACGTAAATGTTTCCTCATTCTAATGTTAGGTTAAACTTTCCGTATCGTTTTTACTCCTCCTTCTAATGTCATAGTTAACTTATACGTTATGTATCTCACTCCTCTTAATGTAATATGAGAACTTTCCTAGTAATGTTCTCTCTCCTCTAATGTGTAGTGGTTAAATTCTTTACGTAAATGTTCTTCCCTCTCATCATACTGATGTTAGTTATAACTTTACGTAATGTTCTTTGATGTTAGGTTTTAACTTTCCGTAATGTTCCTTCTGATGTAAGTTAACTTTTAGTAATGTTCCTCCCCTTCTATGCTTAGTTAACTTTACGTATGCTTCTCCCTCTGATGTGTAGAGTTAACTTTCCGAATGTTCCTCCTCTGATTTGATTATATGGTTAACTTTACGTTATGTTTCCTCCCTTTCTCATTTTAGGTTAACTTTCCGTAATGTTCCTCCTTCTATGTTAGGGTTAACTTTACGTAATGTTTCCATCCCTACTGATGTTTAGCGTTAACTCTTAGTAATGTTCCTCCCTCTGATGTTTAGGTTAACTTTACGTAATGTCCTCGCCTCTGAGTTTTAGGTTAACTTTCCGTAATGTTCCTTCCTCTAATGTTAGCTTAATTACGTAATGTTCCTCCCTCTGATGTTTTAGGTTAACTTTACGTAATGTTTCCTCCCTCTGATGTTAGGTTAACTTTCCGTAATGTTCCTCCCTCTATGTTAAGGTTAACTTTACGTAATGTTCCTTCCCTCTGATGTTTATAGGTTAACTATTACGTAATGTTCCTCCCTCTGTAGTTAGGGTTAAACTTTATCCGTAAATGTTCCTCCCCTATATGTTAGGTTATTAGACTTTACGTAATCTTTCTCTTAAATGTTAGGTTATACTATTCTGTAATGTACCTCCTCTTAATGTTAGGTTAACTTAGTGACGAATTCCATTTCCTAGTCTAATGTTATAAGAGTTAAGCCTTATAGAGTAATGTTCCTCCCTCTATGTTAGGTTAACTTTTCCGTAATGTTCCTCCCTCTGATGATAGTGATTAACTTCCGTTAATGGTTCCTCCCTCTGATGTTAGGTTACTTTTATTCGTAATGATTCCTCCTTTTCTAATGTTTTAGAGTAATTATCGCGTAATGTTCCTCTAATGTATAGTGTTAACTTTCTCGTATTGTTCCTCCTCTTGATGTTAGGTTAACTTTACGTAATGATTTCCTCCCTCTGATGTTTAGGTGTATAACTTATATTACAGTTTATGTTCACTCTGATGTCTAGTTACTTTCCGTATAATTGTTCTCCCTCTTGATGTTAGGTTAACTTTACGTAATGTTCCTCTGAGCTTAGGTTAACTTTTCACGTAAGTGTTTCCTCTCCTACTAATGTTAGGTTAACTTTTACGTAATGTTCCTGCTCTAATATGTTAGAAGTTAACTTTCCGTATTTAGTTCCTCCCTCTGCATGTTTAGTGTTAAACTTTACGTAATAGATTCCTTACCCTTTAATTGTTTAGGTGTATAACTTTAACGATAATGTTCTTTCTTACTCATATTATTATAGGTTAACTTTCTCTGTATAATGTTCCTCCCTCTATATAGTTAGTGTTAAACTTTACGTAATGTTCCTAGCCTCTAATGTTAGGTATACATTTCCGTAATGTTTCCTCTCTCTGACTGTTAGGTTACTTTTACGTAATGTTCCTCCCTTTAATGTTATGGTTAAACTTTACTCTATTATATGCTTCCTATTTTTGATTTAGCGGTTAAAACTTTCCGTAAGTGTCTCCCTCTTATATATGAATATTAGGTTAAACTTTCTCGATAATAGTTTCACTCCTGCTCATGTTAGGTTTAACTTACGCTAATGTTCTCTCTCCATCTAATGTGTATTAGAAGTATGTATAAACTTTTATATATAATTATGTTTCCTCCCTCTAATGTTTAGGTTACTTTTCCGTTAAATGTTCTCCTCCCTATCTAATGTTTGGTTTTAACTATATCACATAATGTTATCTCCCTCTTGATGTTTAGCTGTTAACTTTTGCGATACATGTTCCTCCCATTCTAATGTTTGGTTAACTTCTTACGCTAATGCTTCCTTATCCCTCTTGATGTTTAGGTTAACTTTGCGTAATGTTCTCCCTCTAATTGTTTAGGTTAACTTTCTTTAATGTTCCTCCTCTGATTGTTAGGTTTAACTTTCCGTAAATGTTCCTCCCCTCTGATTTAGCGTTAACTTTTCCGTAATGTTCTCCTCCCTCTAATGTTAGGTTAACTTTACCGTAATGTTCCTTTCAATGTTAGTTGTATAACTTTCCGTAATAGTTACCTCTCACGTTAAGATTTATCAGCGTTAACTTTTCCGTATTGTTCCTCCTCTAATGTTATGAGGTAATTAACTTTTCCCGTAATGTTCGTTATCACTCTGATGTTTAGGTTAACTATTACGTTAATGTTTATCAACTCCCTCTTAAATGTTTTAGATATGATTAACTTTCTCGTTAAATGTTCCTTACCTCTGATGTTATGTTAAACTTATCCATAATGTTCCTCCTCTATTAAGTTTAGGTTTAACTTTACGTTAATAGTTCCTCCTCAGATGTTAGTGATTATACATATTACAATAATGTTCCTCCCTCTAATGTATAGGTTATCATGACGTAATTTCCTCCTCTTAATGTTAGGTTAACTTACCGTATTGTTCCTCCCTCTTTAAATGTTGGTTACTTTATACGTAATTTCCTCTCCTCTGATGTTAGAGTTTAACTTTCTCCATGTATCTCTCACTCTAAAATTAAGGTTTAGACGTTATTATCTTTCCATAATGTTCCTCCCATCTTATGTTAGTGATGTAACTTTACGTAAGTTCCTCCCTTAATGTTAGGTTAACCCTTTCCGTAATGTTCCTTCTAATTGTTAGGTTTAACATTATCCGTAATGTTCCTCTTAATGTTAGGTTAACTTTCCGTTAATGTTCCTCTAATGTTAGGTTAACTTTCCGTAATGTTCCTCTAATTGTTATAATAGAGTTAACTTCTACTGTAATGTTCCCTTCTAAATATTGTTACTGGTCATAACTTTCCGTAATGTTCACTACTAATGTTAGGTTACTTTCTCGTAATGTTCCTCTATATAGTTAGTGATGATTATACTATATTATCGATAATGCTACCTCTCCCATTCTGATGTTAGGTTAACTTTACGTAATGTTCCTCCCTCTGATGTTAGGTTAACTTTACGTAATGTTCCTCTAATGTTAGGTTAACTTTACGTAATGTTCCTCTAATGTTAGGTTAACTTTACGTAATGTTCCTCCCTCTGATGTTAGGTTAACTTTCCGTAATGTTCCTCCCTCTAATGTTAGTTATTAAATGTAACTTTTACGTAATGTTCTCCTCCCTACTAATGTTAGTTTATACTTTTACCGAAATGTTCCTCCCTCTAATGTTAGCTTAACTTTACGTAATGTTTCCTCTCCCTCTAATGTTAGAGTTAACTTTATTTGATATGTTCCTCCCTCTAATGTTAGTCGTTATACATTTCCATACATAATTGTTCCTGCCTCTGATTGTATTTAGGTTAACTTTACGTAATGTTTCCTCCACTGTTGTTAGGGTTAACTTTCGTAATGTTCTTCCCATCTTCAATGTGTTTAGGTTAACTTTACGTTTTAAATGTTCCTCCCTTCTGATGTTAAGTTAACTGACGTAATGTTCCTCCCTCTAATGTTAGGTTTAACTTTCCATATGTTACCTCCCTCTGATGTTTAGGTTAACTTTTCGTAATTGGTATTTCCTCACCCTAATGTTTAGTGGTTAACTTGTATATTACTGAGAATTTACCTCTCCCTCTGATGTTAGGTTTAACTTTTCCCTAATGTTCCACCTCTCTCTAAAATGTTAGAGTTACTTTGTCAGTAATTAGATTACTCCTTATTCTGATGTATAAGGATTAAATCTTATCTCGTAATAATTGTTCCTCCCATCAATATAATGATTTATTTAGGTTTATACTTTACGTAATGTTTCCTCCCTCTTAATGTTTAAGGTTAACTTTACGTAATGTTCTTCTCCTCTCATATATGTTAGGTTAATATTATTACGTATATGTTTATCCTTCCCTCTGATGTTAGGTTTAACTTTACGTTTAATGTTCCTTCCCTCTGATGTTTAGGTTAACTTTACGTAATGTTCCTCCCTCTAATGTAGTTAATTTCCGTATTGTTCCTCCCTCTAATGTTAGGTTAACTTACGTAATGTACTTCACCTTTCTATATTGTAGGTAACTTTACGTATTATGTTTATATCTCTATTTAATATTAGGTAGCTATTTCCGTAAATGTTCCTCCCTCTAATAGTTTAGGATTTATATCTTTCGTAATGTTCCTCCTTCTATCATTAGAGTTAACTTTCCGTAATGTCCTTCCCTATCTTAATGTTTACATAGGTATTAACTTTACGTTAATGTTCTCTACCTCTAAATGTTATTAGCTTTGAATTAACTTTTCCGTAATGTGTTCCTCCCTCTAATGTTAGGTTAACTTTTGCTACGTAATGTTCCTCCCTCTATGTTATAGGTTATATTACTTTATGCGTTAAATGTTTCCTCCTTTAATGTTACTATGGTTAAACTTATTATCCGTAATGTTCCTCCTCTGATTAGTGGTTAATTATCTCGTAAATGTGTTCCTCCCTCTGATGTTAGTTAACTTGACGTATGTTTCTCTAATGATAGGTTAACTCTTATCGTAATGTTCCTCCCTCTGATGTATAGGTATTAACTTCCGTTAATGATTCCTCCCTTCTAATTTTATGGTTAACTTTCCGTAGTTCACTTCATCTGATGTCTAGGTTAACTTTACGTAATGTTCCTCTTAATGTCTAGGTTAACTTTACGTAATGTTCTCCCTCGTATGTTATGATTACTATTTCTCACGTAATGTTCCTCCCTACTAATGTTTATTAGTATTAAACCTTTCCTGTTAATGTATCTCTCATCCTCTGATAGTTAATAGGGTTACTTTAGTTAATGTTCCTTCCCTTCTTGATGTTTAGGTTAATACTGTATTCCTTTAATGTTCCTCTCCTCTTTAATGTCTTATTTAGAGTAATCTTTCCAGTATATTTACTCTCACTTACTGATGTTGATTGATTAATAAATACAATAAACGTAATGTAATCCTACCTCTGATTGTTAGTGTTAACTTTACTTACGTTATAATGTTCCTCTAATGTTCATATGGTTAACTTTCCGTAATGTTCCTCCCTTCTTAGGGTGATTAAATGATTAAACTTTATCACGTAATGTTCCTCCTCTAATTTATAGGTTAACGTCTTATACGTATGTTCTCTCCCTCTGATTATAGGTTAACTTTTATATGATATTGATCCTCCTAATATTAGTCTAGTAACTTTCCGTTATAAATGTTTCCTCCACTCTATGTTAGTATTTATGAGTTAATCTATTCCGTAAATGTTCCTCTCTCACTCTAATGTCTATGGTTTTACATTTTACGTAATGTTTTCCTCCCTTGATTGATTAGGTTTAACTTTCCGTAATGTTCTCCCTTACTGATGTTAAGGTTAACTTAACGTTAATGTTTCCTCCCTGCATGTTAGGGTTAACTTTACGTAATGTTCCTCCCTCTAATCGTTAGTTAACCTTTACGTAATGTTCCTCCTCTGTATATTGTATTTAGAGTTAACTTTACCGTAAAAAATGTTATGGTTTTATTGACCTCCCTCTATAAGTTATGGTTTTAAACTTTTACGATATTATTTCACTCCTCTATGATATTAGTATTTAACTTTCTCTAATGTTCCTCCCTCTATTATTGTTAGGTTAATACTTTTCCGTTTAATGTTCCTCCCTCTGAATTGTTAGGTTAACTTCCGTAATGTTCCATTCCCTCTCATATAAGTTAGTTAACTTTACGGTTAATGATTCCTCCACTCATAATGTTAGGTTTAACTTACGTAATGTTCCTCCCTATTCTATTGTAGTTAGGTTATATTTACGTAATTGTTCCTCCCTTCTGAATGTAGAGTTAACTTTACGTAATGTTCCTATCCCTCTATTGATTAGAGATATTACTATCTCTATACGTAATAAGTTTCCTCTCCTCTCTAATGTGATAGCGTTAACTTATTACGTAATTATTTCCATCCCTCTAATGTTAGTGTTAACTTTACGTAATGTTCCTCCTAATGTTAGTAACTTCAATTGATGTTTATCTGATGTAGGTAACTTTACGTAATGTTCCTCCCTCTAATGTTAGGTTAACTTTCCGTTAAGTTGTCGTAATTGTTCCTCTACGTATATGTTCCTCCCTCTGATGTTAGGTTAAACTTTCGTAATGTCCTTTCCCTCTTAACTTTCTTGTAATTGTTCCTCCTCGATGTTTAGGGTTAACTTTACAGTAATAATGTTCCTCCCTCTAATGTTAGGTTAAACTTTCCGTAATGTTCCTCCCTCTATGTTTAGGTTTAACTTTCCCGTTAAATGTTCCTCCCTCTGATGTTAGGTTAACTTTACGTAATTTTCCTCCCTCTAATGTTAGGTTAGTTAATGTCTTCCTCCGGTAGTGTTCCTCCTCCTCTGTTTAGGTTAACTTTCCTAATGTTCCTCCCTCTGATGTTAGGTTAAACTTTCCGTTAATGTTCCTCCCTCTGATGTTTAGGTTAACTTTCCGTAATGTTCTTCCCTCTATGTTAGCGTTAACTTTCCGTAATGTTCCTCCCTCTTATGTTAGGTTAACTTTCCGTAATGTTCTCTAATATTAGGTTAGTTAACTTTCCGTAATGTTCCTCCCTCTAATGTTAGGTTAACTTACGTAATGTTCCTCCCTCTAATGTTAGGTTAACTTTCCGTAATGTTCCGATGTTAGCTGTTAACTTTCCGTTAATGTTCCTCTCTGATTGTTAGAGTTTAACTTTCGTTAATGTTCCTCCCTCTAATGTTAGGTTAACTTTCCGTAATGTTCCTCCCTTCTAATGCGTATGTTATTACTTTCTAATGTTAATTAAGGTTTAACTTTCTCCGTAATGTTCCTTCCCTCTAATGTTTAGGTTAATCTTATCCTAATGTTCCTCCCTCTATGTTAGTGTTAATCTTTCGTAATGTTCCTCCCTCTGATGTTTAGGTTAACTTTCCGTAATGTTCCTCCCTCTAATGTTAGGTTAACTTTTCGTAATGTTCCTCTAATGTTAGGTTAACTTTCCGTAATGTTCCTCCCTCTAATGTTAGGTTAACTTTCCGTAATGTTCCTCCCTCTGATGTTAGGTAACTTTACGTAATGTTCCTCCCTCTGATGTTAGGTTAACTTTTCGTAATGTTCGTTAATGGTTCCCCGTAATGTTCCCTCTGATGTTAGGTTTAACTTTCCGTAATGTTCCTCCCTCTGATGTTAGGTTATTTACGTAATGTTCCTCCTCTAATGTTAGGTTAACTTTCGTAATGTTCCTCTAATGTTAGGTTAACTTTCCGTAATGTTCCTCTCTAATGTTAGGTTAACTTTACGTAATGTTTCCTCCCTCTAATGTTAGGTTAACTTTCCGTAATTTCCTCCCTCCGTAATGTTAATGTTAACTTTACGTAATGTTCCTCCCTCTGATGTTAGGTTAACTTTCCGTAATGTTCCTCCCTCTAATGTTAGGTTAACTTTACGTAATGTTCCTCCCCTCTGTGTTAGGTTAACTTTACGTAATGTTCCTCCCTCTAATGTTAGGTTAACTTTACGTAATGTTCCTCCTCGGGTTAACTTTACGTAATGTTCCTCCCTCTAATGTTAGGTTAACTTTACGTAATGTTCCTCCTAATGTTAGGTTAACTTTACGTAATGTTCCTCCCTCTAATGTTAGGTTAACTTTACGTAATGTTCCTCCCTCTGATGTTAGGTTAACTTTACGTAATGTTCCTCCCTCTATGTTAGGTTAACTTTACGTAATGTTCCTCCCTCTAATGTTAGGTTAACTTTCCGTAATGTTCCTCCCTCTAATGTTAGGTTAACTTTACGTAATGTTCCTCTGATGTTAGGTTAACTTTACGTAATGTTCCTCCCTCTAATGTTAGGTTAACTTTACGTAATGTTCCTCCCTCTGATGTTAGGTTAACTTTCGTAATGTTCCTCCTCGTTAGGTTAACTTTACGTAATGTTCCTCTCTGATGTTAGGTTAACTTTACGTAATGTTCCTCCCTCTAATGTTAGGTTAACTTTCCGTAATGTTCCTCCTCTAATGTTAGGTTAACTTTACGTAATGTTCCTCCCTCTGATGTTAGGTTAACTTTACGTAATGTTCCTCCCTCTAATGTTAACTTTACGTTAGGTTAACTTTCGTTAATGTTCCTCCCTCTAATGTTAGGTTAACTTTCCGTAATGTTCCTCCTCTAATGTTAGGTTAACTTTACGTAATGTTCCTCCCTCTAATGTTAGGTTAACTTTCCGTAATGTTCCTCCCTCTAATGTTAGGTTAACTTTCCGTAATGTTCCTCCCTCTGATGTTAGGTAACTTTACGTAAGTTCCTCCCTCTGATGTTAGGTTAACTTTAATGTTCCTCCTCTAATGTTAGTTAACTGTAATGTTCCTCCCTCTAATGTTAGGTTAACTTCCGTAATGTTCCTCCTCCTTTACGTAATGTTCCTCCCTCTGATGTTAGGTTAACTTTACGTAATGTTCCTCCCTCTAATGTTAGGTTAACTTTCGTAATGTTCCTCCCTCTAATGTTAGGTTAACTTTCCGTAATGTTCCTCCCTCTAATGTTAGGTTAACTTTACGTAATGTTCCTCCCTCTAATGTTAGGTTAACTTTCTAATGTTCCTCCCTCTAATGTTAGGTTAACTTTCCGTAATGTTCCTCCCTCTAATGTTAGGTTAACTTTACGTAATGTTCCTCCTAATGTTAGGTTAACTTTACGTAATGTTCCTCCCTCTAATGTTAGGTTAACTTTACGTAATGTTCCTCCTAATGTTAGGTTAACTTTACGTAATGTTCCGATGTAGTTAACTTTCCGTAATGTTCCTCCCTCTAATGTTAGGTTAACTTTACGTAATGTTCCTCCCTCTGATGTTAGGTTAACTTTCCGTAATGTTCCTCCCTCTAATGTTAGGTTAACTTTACGTAATGTTCCTCCCTCTGATGTTAGGTTAACTTCCGTAATGTTCCTCCTCTCTAAATGTTAGGTTAACTTTAATGTTCCCTCTGATGTTAGGTTAACTTTCCGTAATGTTCTTAGTCATTCCCCTGTAAATTCTGCACTCTTTTGCGCTAGGCCTATTGCATCTGGCCAGGTATTCTTCCCATTGTTTCAGCTTAGGTTAGTTAACTCCTCCTCTCCCTCTGAATCTCCCTGTTCTCGTTCCTTCTTCTTTGTCCTCTCCCTCTCTCTCCTCTTCTCCTATTTTCCCTCTCGTCTCCCTGCCCTCCTCCCTCTCTCTCCTCCTTCTCCTATTTCCCTCTCGTCTCCCTGCCCTCTCCCTCTCTCTTCCTCTTCTCTATTTCCCTCTCGTCTCCCTGCCCTCTCCCTCTCTCTCCTCTTTCTCCTATTTCCCTCTCGTCTCTCCCTCTTCTCCTCTTCTCCTATTTCTCTCGATCTCCCTGCCCTCTCCCTCTCTCTCATTTTCTCTCCTCCTCCTCCGCATTTTCCCTCTCTCTGCATTTTCCTCGCTCCTTACTCACCATTAGTTTTTCAACGATTCAAAGTCATGAGCTTTTTTAAATACTCTTTGTTTTTCTATTTTTTCTTTATTAATAATTGTCTACTCCTTCTCACACGAACTTCCTCTTTTTACTATTCATATCTTTTTGTGATAGTCACTGGCTAATCTTTTTTTTTTACTTCTTGTTTCTTTATTTTTTTGTGGAAGAAAAATGAAGGAGAGCGGGAACTTTCGGAGGAGGACGGAAGGATGAGAGAGAAGGCGAATTGGGAGGGAGACGAAATGAGAGAGAGGGAAAGGAAGAAGGAGGAGAGAAATGAGAGAGAGGGAAATGGGAGAAGGAGGAGAGAGAAAATATCGAGAGAGAAGGGAACATAGGGTAGGAGAGAAAACGAGAGAGAGCGAAATGGGAGAGAGGAGGAGAGAAATAAATGAGAGAGAGGGGAATAGGGGAAGGAGGAAACAGGAAATGGAGAGAGGGAAAAATGGCGACGGGAGGAGGATAGATATATATGAAGAGAGAGGGAGAGGGGCCAGGGAGAACGAGGAGGGCATATATAGGCTAGAAAGGAAGTGATAGTATGTAGTGGTAAGTATGTTCTAGGGTAGACGAAGGGAAATAGGAGAAAGAGGGAGAGAGAGGGAGAGGGGCAGGACAGGGCGTAACCGATCGAGCTAGAGGTATAATAGGAAGAAAAGGGAGAGAGAGGTATAGGGCAGGGAGAGAGAGGGAATAGGAGAAGGAAGGAGAAGAGATGCTTGTTATGAGTGCGAGGGAGATCTTATATAGGGATAATGAGAGAGTTATTGTATAGAGGGTGTATGCTATTTATAGTGATAATATGATAATTATGTGTTTATATGAGTATATCTTTATGTGTGTGTAGATTCCCAAGAAGGGAGAAGGAAGTTTAAACTAACCTAGCTGAACACCATGAGCGAATATCCACTGGCCAAATTGCACATAGTGCTCTTATCTCAATTTATTAGAGTGCAAGAAATTTACAGGGGAATGACTAAGTAACACTTACGGAAAGTTAACCTAACATCAAGAGGGAGGCACACATTACGTAAAGTAACCTAGACATTAGAAGGGAGGAACATTTATGGAAAGTTAAACCTAACATCAGAGGGGAGGAACATTACGTAAAGTTAACCTAACATCAGAGGGAGGAACATTACGTAAAATTTAACCTAACATTATATTTAAGGCAACATTTGGAAAGTTTAACCTAACATCAATTTGGAGGAACATTACGTAAAGTTAACCTAACTTAGAGGGGAGGAAGCCATTCTCTCTGGAGTAACCTAACATCAAGGGGAGGAACATATCGTAATAGATTAACCTTCTAACATTAGGAGGAACATTACTAAGTTAACCTACATTAGAGGAAACATTTACGTAAAGTTAACCTAAACATTAAGGTTATGATTACATTATTTCGTAAAGTACCACATAACATAAAGAGGAGGAACATTACGTAAAAGTTAACCTAACTATGCAGAGGGAGGAAACATTACGTAAAGTTACCCTTTAAACATTAGAGGGAGGAAAACATTACGTAAAAGTTTTTATATCTAACATATTAGATTTGTGTGTATGATATCATTATGTGAATTATTTATCTTCTATAACATTTATATTTTGAGGAACATTAACGCAAAGTTAACCTAACATTAGAGGGAGGAAAATGTACGTAAAGTAACTCTATCATCAGAGGGAGGGAACATTTACGGAATAGTTTAAACTCTCCCTAACATCAGAGGGAGGAACATTACGGACAAGTTAACCTAACATTAAGGGAGCGAAATTACTGTTTTGTAATAGTTAAAATTGCTCTTATACTTACCCTTTCTCTCTAAACGATTTTCTCTCCGTTCTCGTCTGCCCAATGTGTACCAACTCATCACTCTCAACGTTAATTTTCTCATCCTCCTATTATCCATTCAGATCTCGGTCAGAGTATATTCTATCTCACTACGGCTCCATTACACCTTATATTCCCTCATCTCTCATTTTCCTCACTCCTTGCTGCCCAGTTCATCCCTCTCTCTCATTCTCTCCTCCTCCCATTTCCCATCTCTCTCATTTCTCTCCTCTTCTCCCATGTTCCTCTCGTCTCATTTTCCTCTCCCTCCTTCTCCATTACCCTCTCTCTCCATGTTTCTCTCTGCCTTCTCCAATGTATCTCTCTCTCATTTTCACTCTCCTCTCTTCTCCCATATTCCCTCTCTTCTCATTCTTCCTCCTACCCTTCTCACTCCTTTCAGCCCTCCGTCTCTCACGAGTTTAATACTCATCTTCCAACCGCTTCTGCGCGAATTAATCGGCCTCTCTTACTTCATTTATCCTTCTCCTCCTCTATCACCCATATTACGCTCATCTCTCAGTTTTCTCTCCTCTTCTCTCATCCTTCTCCCATTTCACCTACTCTCTCATTTCTCTATTTATCTCTCCTCCTTCTCCCATTTCCCCCTCTCTCATTTTCTCTCCTCCTTCTCCCATTTCCCTCTCTCTCATTTTTCTCTCCTCCTTCTCCCATTTCCCTCTCGTCTCCCTTTCCCTTACTTACCCTGACCCAGGCATTCCTTTCCGCATTGCTGTCGACGGAGAAGTCATTCACTTGGTCCTTGATCGCGACCTGAAAGGAGTGAAATCATTTTAACCATTTTAACGAGAAGGGAAATTGCAAGACTTTATCAACACAGCTTTAACATGAGATTATTATAATCTGAATATATCATAGGTTAAATGATGTAATTCTAAATCATATACGACATAACTTCAACAAAAATATGCATTCAAGTTTGACAAAACTTTAACAAAACATATCTAATATGGTGTAAAGCTTAAACATACTAATCTAGTAGCGTTGGACATACATAAGAATTGTAAATAGTCATTAATGATAACACTTCTATTAGCTGCAGTCATTTCTGTTTCAGTGACGCTAAAGTTAATAACTTATAAACAACAATAACTATATATATATATAATATATATATATATATATATATATATATATAAATATATATATATATATATATATATATATATATATATAAGGCTAAAGAACAATAGGTGAAAAATAAAGAAAATGTAAAAATTAAAGGGGGAAAACCAGCAAAGAGAAAGAGGTAAGAAGAGAAAGGGAAAAGAGGGAATTATAGAAAAGGAAAAGGAAAAGGAAATTAAATAAATGAATGACTGGAATGAATATATAAAAAATGGGAGATGCAGGCGTGAAGAACAGAGGCAGACTGACAGGAATAAATTAAACAAAATCCCTAAATTGCAAAAGAATATCCCTCCTCCAAAAAGAGAGAGAGAGGAAGAGTAAAAAAAAAAAAAAAAAAAAAAAAAAAAAAAAAAGAGAAGAGAACGAAGAGTAAAAAGAAAGAGGAGAAAAAAAAAAGAAATAGAGAGACAAAGAGTAAAAAAGAAAGAGAGAGAGAGTAAAAAAAAAGAGAGAGAAACAAAGAGTAAAGAGAGAGAGAGAGAGAGAGTAAAAACAGAGAGAAGAGAGAAGGGAGGGAGGGAGGAAGAAAGAGAGATACATATATATATATACATATATATATATATATATATATATATATATATAATATATATATATATATATATGTAATACATTTGTACACACTATACACACACACACCACACACACACACACACACACACACACACCACACGACACACACACACACACACACACACACACACACACACACACACACACACACACACACACACACACACACACACACACACAACACAACACAACAACAACAACAACAACAACAAATCTCTACTGAAACGGCCCAGAGAGCCTCCGCACCTGAAACGACAGCGGCCCGCAAGTTGCCACCTTCGTGACCTCCGATGCCACGATGACCTGACACGGCGGACCTGACACCGAAGCTTTCCCGTCCGAATAGAGCTCCAGCCGGGCCACACCGCTCCGGGATGTCCTGTAGAGCTTGGCGTAGAGCTGCTTGAATTTCTGGTTGGGGGAGGAAGGGGAGAGAGAGAGGGAGAGGGGGTGGTTAGGTGGGGGGTGGTAGATTGTGGAAGGGGGGGGGACGAGGGAGGAGAGAAGGTAGGGGTCTTTTTTGTTTGTCTGTCTGTCTGTCTGTCTCTTTCTTTCTCTGGTCTGTCTCTCTCTCTCTGTCCCTCCCTCCCTCCCTCTCTCTCTCTCTCTCTCTCTCTCTCTCTCTCTCTCTCTCTCTCTCTCTCTCTCTCTCTCTCTCTCTCTCTCTCTCTCTCTCTCTCTCTCTCTCTCTCTCTCTCTCTCTCTCTCTCTCTCTCTCTCTCTCTCTCTCTCTCTCTCTCTCTCTCTCTCTCTCTCTCTCTCTCTCTCTCTCTCTCTCTCTCTCTCCTCTCTTCTCTCTTCTGATGATAACAACGATGATCATAAAAATGATAATAAATAGAGATTATTATAACAATAATGATTATAATGATAATCGAGAAATATCATAATGAAGGTGATGACAAATAATGAAAAATAAAGATGATTCATCATTATCATGGTTATGATCATGATCATAATAGTAATAATATTGGTAATAATGAAAATAATGATTATAATTATTACTGTTATTATTATTATCATTATAGTAATAATGATGTATCTGTGGGGCTTCTCTGAGTTTTTTATTTGTCGGTTTGTGTATGTGTGTGTTCGTGTGTGTGTGTGCGTGCGTACACTGATAGTATTAATAATATTAATAATAATAATAACAATAATAATTATTATAATTAATAATAATAGTATTGATAACAACAATAGTAATTATACTGGTAATAACTATAATGATAATAATAATAATGACAATATTAATAATAATAATAACATGAATAATAATAAAGATTATGACAATAGAAACAGATAGCTAATAGTAAGATAATAGTAATAATAACGATGATAATAATAATAACGACAAAAATAATAACAATAATAGTAAAAACGTATCTACTAGAAATATTAAAGGTAATGATAATAATGACAACTCAAAGAGCACATCTGTCGGCCAAGATAATAGAAATATTAAAGAATTACATTAAAATCACCTTTTTCTCAAGTACACTCATGACATCCGTAAGGTTAATTATAATAGTTACCCCTAAGCCAGTGTAATAGGGGTAACTAATGCAATCTAAAAATTCATATCATGACCTGGATTCATATCATGACCGGGTCACCACCAAATTTTAGTGGCATTAAATCATATATATTGATAATGATATTGATAATAGAATAATAACAATAATCATCAATGATAATAATGATTATATTAACAATAAGGATAACAATAATGATATAATTGTCATCAATAGTATCAATGACAATAAAATATAATACTAATACTAATATTAATACTAATGATAATAATAACAATAATGTTAACAATAATTACGATAGTGAAATTAATTAAAAAATGATGATAAAGTTAATAACAATAATAATAATAATGATGATGATGATGATAATTATCATCATCATCATCATCATCATCATCATCATCATCATAATCATAACAATAATAATAATAAGGATGATAATAATAATAATAATGATAATAATAATAATAATAATAATAATAATAATAATAATAATAATAATAATAATAATAATAGTGATAATAATTACAATAATATTGACAATAATGATAATGATAAAGATAGAATAATAATGACACCAATAATTATGATAACACTTATAATAATGATGATAATAACAATAACAATAATAACGCTGAAATAATGATTACTATAGTAATAACAACAATAACAATACTATTATACAATGATGATGATAACAATAATAATAACAGTAATGATAAAAATTATATTAATCATGGTAATGATGACAACAATGAGGATAATAATGATGAAAATGATAATGAGATAAGGAAAATGATAAGGACAGTGATGATAACAAGAAAAAAAATAATGACATTAATGATGACAGTCATACATATGACAATAGCAATGGTAATATTAATTCCGAATATATCAGCAATAATAATAGAAATATTTTAACAAAACTAATAAAAGTATATAGTAATATGAATAATATATAAAATACAAAGATAGTGATGGGGATATTAATGATTATAGCAATATTTTTCTATAATGATATTAGTAGTAATAATGAAATGATATCAACGGTGATAATAACAGTAATATTATCAACAATTATGGTGATAATAGTGATATCAATAGAAATAATAATGACGATAATTGCAATAACAATGATGATTATAATGATAGTAATAGAAATAATGGTAATAATGATAACAATAACAACAACTATGAAAATAATACCCAAAACAAAATTGTAATTCTAATGATCATAATATGAATAATTATGATAATGATAATAAAGATGATGATATTTATAATAGTAATGATAATTATAAATAACTGTAATAATAATAACAACAACAATAATGAGCAAAACAATAACAATAATGACGATGATTATGATAATAATAATAATGATGATAATAATAATGATAATAATAATAATAATAACTGTAATAATGATAATAATAACAATAATAAGCATAACAATAACAGTGATGATAATAATAATGATAGATATAATAACAACAATAATAAATAACATAGTAATGACAATGATTATCATAATAGTAGTTATGATTAGAACAATTATAATTTCATCATAATTGAAGATTATATACATAATTATAATAATATTAATAACAACAATAATAAAACTAAATTACAACGATTAAAGCAAGAAAAAAATAATAACAATAATGATAATGATACTACTAATAATGACAATGATAATGATAATGATAATAATAATCATAATAAAAGTAATATCAATAGCAATGGTAGAATTAATAAAAATAATACTGATGATAATAATATTAATGATATATATAATATTGATATTAATAATAAAACTATTAGCGATCTGCTGATAATGATAATAATGATAGTAGTAATATTAATGATGATGATGATAATGATAACAGCAACAACAATAGCAACATTAATGATAATAATAATAATAATGATAATAGTAATAATAATAATAGTGATAATAATAATAATAATGAAAATAATAATAGCAATAATAACAATAATGATGATGATGATGATAATAATAATAATAATAATAATAATAATAATAATGATAATAACATAATAATAATAATAATAATAATAATAATAATAATGATAATAATAATAATGATAATAATAATAATAACAATAAAAAGAATAATAACAATAATGAGAATGATAATCGTATAAATGATGATAATAATAATCATAATAATCATAATAATAATCATAATAATGATAATAATAAAAATTAAAATAATAATAATGATAATAATAATAATGAAAATAATAATAATGATAACAATAATAATAATAATAATAACAATAATAATAATAATAATAATAATAATAATAATAATAATAATAATAATAATAATAATAATAAAAATAATGACAATATTGATAAAAGTGATAGAAATGATAATAATAATAACAATGACAATAATGGCAATAAAAATGACAAAATTAATAATCATGATAATAATAGTAATGAATAATCACAATAATGCTGATTTTAATAACAATGACGAAAATAAATAATAACAATTATCAATATTATTATCACTATCATAAAAATTCTAATAACAGTGATAATATTAATGATGATAATAATCCTAATTCCATGATCATTATTATCATGATTATTATTATCATGATTTTTATTATTACTACCATTATCATTATTCTTATTATTATTGTAATTATTATTATCATTATTATTATTATCATTATTATTATTATTATCATTATTATTATTGTTGTTGTTGTTGTTGTTATCATTATTATTATCATTATTATTATTATTATTATTATTATTATTATTATTATTATTTATTATTATTATTATTATTATTATTATATTATTATTATTATTATTATTATTATTATTATTATTATTATTATTATTATTATTATTATTATTATTATTATTATTATTATTATTATTATTATTATTATCATCATCATCATCATTATTATTATTATCACTATTATTATCATCATCATTATTATTGATATTATCATTAACATCATCATTAATATTATTGTTGTTGTTGTTATCATTATTATTAGCATTGTTATTATTATCATTATCATTATTATTATTATTACTACTACCATTTTCATCATTACTATAATTATTATCATTAATCATTATTGTTATTAACATCATTATTATTATCATCATTGTTACTATTACTATCATTACTGTAATACCAATAACGTTGATAAAGATCATAATAATTATTACTACTATTACTACTACTACTAATAATAATAAAGTTAATGATAATGACAATAGCAATAACATTAATAACAACAACAACAACAATAATAATAATCATAATGATGATAATAATGATAATAATGATAAAGATAATAATAATAATGACGATAATAATAATAATAATAATAATAATTATTATTATTATTATTATTATTATTATAATTATAATAATAATAATAATAATAATAATAATAATAACAACAACAACAACAATAATTATTATTATAATGATAATAATAATAATGATAATATTGATAACAAAAAAAATAATAATGATAATAATAATAATAATAATAATAATAATAATAATAATAATAATAATAATAATAATAATAATAATAATAATAATAATAATGATAATAATGATAATGATAATAATAATAATAATAATAATAATAATAATAATAATAATAATAATAATAATAATAATAATAATAATAATAATAATAACAATGGTGAAAACAGTAATGAGATAAGAATGATAAGAATGTCAATAATAATGTTATAATGATAATGCCGATACTGATAATGATAATAATAACAATACTAATGATGTTGATAATAATGTTAGTAATAATGATGATAATAATAATGATAATGTTAATAATATCAGTAACAGTAACAATAACAATAATAATAATAATAACTATCATTACTGTAATACCAATAACGAATTATTAACAGGAACAGCTTGTGATCGACCAGCCGTTCGCGTCTTTTTACCTTCAGGATCCCTCCACGTTGAAGGATAATAATAATATAATGATAAATATAATAATAATAATAATAATAATAATATAAAGTTAATAATAATATAATAAAGTTAATAAATAATAAATAAATATTAGTATTAATAAATATAAATATAAATATTAATTATAATATAATAAAGTTAATAAATAATAAATAAAGTTAATAATAATATAATAAAGTTGAAGGACCACGTTGCTTTACCTTCAGGATCCCTCCCTTTATCCTGCTGTTGACGTGACCACGTTGCTTTACCTTCAGGACCCCTCCCTTTATCCTGACGAGACCCCGTTGCTTTACCTTCAGGATCCCTCCCTTTATCCTGACGAGACCACGTTGCTTTACCTTCAGGATCCCTCACCTGACGTGACCACGTTGCTTTACCTTCAGGATCCCTCCCTTTATCCTGACGAGACCCGTTGCTTTACCTTCAGGATCCCTCCCTTTATCCTGACGAGACCACGTTGCTTTACCTTCAGGATCCCTCCCTTTATCCTGACGAGACCACGTTGCTTTACCTTCAGGATCCCTCCCTTTATCCTGACGAGACCACGTTGCTTTACCTTCAGGATCCCTCCCTTTATCCTGACGAGACCACGTTGCTTTACCTTCACCCTGATTGCTTTACCTTCAGATCCCTCCCTTATCTTGACGAGACCCCGTTGCTTTACCTTCAGGATCCCTCCCTTTATCCTGACGAGACCCCGTTGCTTTACCTTCAGGATCCCCCCTTGATCCTGACGAGACCACGTTGCTTTACCTTCAGAATCCCTCCCTTTATCTGACGAGACCACGTTGCTTTACCTTCAGGATCCCTCCCTTTATCCTGACGAGACCACGTTGCTTTACCTTCAGGATCCCTCCCTTTATCCTGACGAGACCACGTTGCTTTACCTTCAGAATCCCTCCCTTTATCTTGACGAGACCACGTTGCTTTACCTTCAGGATCCCTCCCTTTATCCTGACGAGACCCCGTTGCTTTACCTTCAGGATCCCTCCCTTGATCCTGACGAGACCACGTTGCTTTACCTTCAGAATCCCTCCCTTTATCCTGACGAGACCACGTTGCTTTACCTTCAGGATCCCTCCCTTTATCCTGACGAAACCACGTTGCTTTACCTTCAGGATCCCTCCCTTTATCCTGCTTTGGACAAGACCGGTTTTGCAGGGCGATTCGGTCAGGACTTCAGCGGCGGTCGTCTTCGTCGCCATCGCGGCTTTTCAGGCTCTTTGTCGGTCTCTCTGTCCCTGTCTTCAGTTGTGTGTTGGGAGAGTTCTCATGCCCTCACATCGCTGCCGCCGCTGGGGGGGGGAAGAAAGAAAAGTGATACGTATTGTCATTTGAATTTTCATTATTATTGTTATTACTATTGCTGTTATTATTGTTATAATGATGGTGATGATGTAATGATGATGAGGAGGAGGACGAGGAAGAGGAGAAAAAGGAGGATATATATGTGTATCTATCTATCTATCTATCTATCTATCTATCTATCTCTCTCTCTCTCTCTCTCTCTCTCTCTCTCTCTCTCTCTCTCTCTCTCTCTCTCTCTATATATATATATATATATATATATATATATATATATATATAATATATATATATATATATATATGGATATAAATATAAAGATAGGTGTAGGAATAGATATATAGGTGCATTCTTTATATGAAAATTGCATCAACTTGTCAGAAACCACGAAAAGGAGACTGGCAAGCTGTTGGCAATATGCAATACCGATTCTTCTTCTGCAAATTCAGGATCTTACTTATCCATGTATCAGAAAATAATACACAAACCACAACTTACTCTTACGAACGGAGAGATCCTTCCGATACTCAGGAAAGTGGCTCCAATGTCCCCTCTTAACAATCTCTTTCAGCCCAGCAACACTCTCTACTACACCGCTCAGACATTACTATACACTAACAAGCATATCTAGTTAACCTCAGAGTCGAGGATGTGCGTCATATATATAGATAAAACAGTGTTACCAAAGCGAAGCCTCTCGCCCAATTTGGCAGAGAAGTGTTTTTTTCTTATGGATTAAAGTTGGTACATGTAGGTCTACCGCATTTTCATCGTCAGAATGTATTAATAAGGATTTTGGGATAATGTTTATTTGCTGTTACAGGAATCCTAAGAACCGAAAGAACGTACTGCCAACTATAACGAACAGGATATCCGTAACATGGTGCCTGAGGTATGAAACTTTCTTGGAAGTATTAATCAAACTCTAGAAAATTTTAATTTCGTGGTGAGACTTGGCTCAGTAAATACTCAGTATTTTGCAAGATACCATATACCCATTTACTAAGATTTTTCCATTCCATTTTGTTCTCGTATCCCTTTAATAAAATGTAAATGAAATTGTGAAAAAACTCAACAGCAACACTAATTACTTTTCAAATCCTTATCCTCTTTGCCCCCGACTTTGATTATGGTTCTGATACCGGCTCTTGAAAAATTTCTGTAAACTCAAAAGAGGCATTTTCATCTATCTTGAACGTGATCTCTCCCTCCTCTTTTCCTACTTTCCCCCCCTCCACTCTCGCTAATCCATAAAGTTCGAAGAGATTTTTTCACGATTCTGTTGAGCTGCAGGGAT
>NW_020869060.1:635559-645559 GCF_003789085.1 Penaeus vannamei | reverse complement strand
CAGAGTATCAGTGGTAATCAAAGTAGTAGGAAAAAGTAGAAGTTATATTAATCCTTGAGTATGTGACAGAACACCATATGGCAAATTCATTCTAAGTGATTAATAAAGCATCTCCCTCCCCAAAGCTTTTTGAGTGTAACCACAGTATTTGAAAGACAGACTACACAGCAATTCCTTTCCCAAAGTTTTTTATTTATACATATGCAGTATTTTAAAGTTTGGTGACGCACAGATAAGCTATATCAGTGTCCGCAATCCTTTTTCAGAGGCACCTCAGAATGATTGGACATCATATGAAGCCTTTAACATTGTCTTGTTTGAGTGGACACAGGCTTTGCGTGCCAGTGGGGCTTCCAAGAACTTTCAGGAGACGGTGTTCAGGCTGTGGGTCACATACCTGCAGCGGATGGAAGTGGCTTTCATGCCATTGGAGGGAAACAAGACCTGGAAACCTAAGGCATCTATTATTGAGACCCCAAGGTGTGTTATTTTTTCATAGCTTTTTCTCAAATCTTTTTTTCTTTTCTTATTTTTAACATACCTTTCCCATCTTTATTTCATCTCCCTTTATTTCTTATCCCCTCTTTATAACAAAATTGATGAGATACATACTCATCAGTAGCAGAAAGATGAGTAGAGTGCAACCATAGGCTTACCGTATATTTGTCTTTCTTCTATTAATATAATTAGTATCTATAGTTCTCATAGTTAGTATATATGCTTATTCATTATGTATTTTTTATTTCATCTACAAAACATAATTCTGTAAACTTTGACTTTTTGAAAGAAGCAAAATGAGGCATCCAAATTTGTTTTCACAAATTGGAACATAATCCTCTTCTTTATTCCTTTCTTTTTTCCTTTCCTTCCTCCTTTCAACCTTGCAATTTCATACTTCCTTGCTTTTGCCTTCTGCTTTCCATCTTTCCTCTTTTCTCCTCCATTTCTCTTGCCACCTTTCCATCATTCTGTCATTCTATCCTTCCCATTCATTTTTTCCATCCCTGCATTACTATTAGATTTTTCATCCTTCTCCACCCTTCTCTCCATCCATTCTTTCTATCTTCGTTCCCTGCTTTTATTCATTCCCACCTTCCTTCCTTCCTTCCATCCATCTTTCCCTTTTGTCTCTCTGTCCACCCATCCTTCTATCTCTTCTTTCTTTCCATCTCATCTCCCTCCACCTATCATCCATCCATCTATTTTCCCTGTCTTTCTTTCCTCTTCCTATCTATCCATATCCCATACATCTTTCTCTTCTTTCCATCTTAATTTCCTTTATCTATCCTTTCCTTCTCTCTCTTCTTCCTCCCACCATTATCCTTCACTTTTTATCCTTCCTTCCTGTATCAGTCCTCCTATTTTTTCTTTCCATTTATCCTCTTCCATTCTTTCTGTCTTTCTTTCCATCTTTCCTTTCTACATACATCTTTCTGTTCCTTCCTTCCTCCATCCATGCTTCCTTCCAATGTGTATCATTGTTTTCTTTCCTTCATCTCTTCCTCACAGAGATGTACAGCTGATACACAGTGGGCGAGAGCAAGTGGTTTCAACCCCGTTGGGCCGCCAACGAAAGACCCCCCAAAAAGAGGAGTTGTTGAATAGGTTAAAGAATAAGGTTGGTGATAGATTGGTGTAACGTGAAATTTAATTGTGATTAATAGTAGTAGCAGTAATAGAATTAGTAGTACTATTAGTTGTTGTTGTCTGTAGTAGTAGTTGTAGTAGCATTACTATAGCATCAATATTGTTATTATTAATGGTAACATTATCAACATCATTATCATTATTATCATTATTCATATAACTACAAATTGCAGGGATGAATCCTAAAGAAATATGATCTGTTACATTTGAGTATTTGTGACATATTGTATACAATTAGATTAATTAAACATTTGTGACTTATGACAGGTGGAACACAGGAAATTAAAGAAAGTGAACGAGAACACCTTGAGTAAATATCTAACATCCGAAATGAGTAAGTCGATCATAGAAATGGAAGAGGAATCGTCGGACTCTGAGACGGGGATGAATAACACTAATGGCGTAAGTTACAGTTTTGAACCATTCACTCTCTCCTTTGTGATTTTTTTTTTTTTTTTCACTTGACCTCAATTCTCTTTCTTTCCCTATCTCTCTTACATGGTAATAGAAGTATATGTTGGTATAATGTATTGTTATTCAATGTCTTTTATAGATGTAGAAATATAGAGTTAAGTTTGATGTACGTTTTTTTCATAATTACAGAGCAAAAGAGGTGTAAAGAGGAAAAACAGATCGGCTCGCAATAGCATCACAGGAGATGATACTTTGGAGGTTGTTGAAGATTTTTATTTCTCTCTTTTTCTTTCTCTTTCTCTCTTTTTCTTTCTCTTTCTCTCTTTTTTTTTCTCTTTCTCTTCTTTCTTTCTCTTTCTCTTTCTTTCTTTCTCTTTCTCTCTTGTTCTTTTTTCTCTCTGTCTTGTTCTTTTTTTCTCTCTCTCTCTTGTTCTTTTTTCTCTCTCTCTCTTGTTATTTTTTTTCTCTCTCTCTCATTATTTTTTTTCTCTCTCTCATGTTTTGTTTTGTTTTTTCTTGTTATTTTTTTCTCTCTCTCTTGTTATTTTTTCTCTGTCTTGTTATTTTTTCTCTCTCTTTGTTCTTTTTCTCTCTCTCTTGTTCTTTCTCTCTCTCTCTCCTTTCTCTCTCTCTCTTCTAGTTCTTTCTCTCTCTTTCTTTCTCTCTCTCTTGTTCTTTCTCTCTCTCTTTCTGTTCTTTCTCTCTCTTGTTCTTTCTCTCTCTCTGTTCTCTCTCTCTCTCTCTCTCTCTTTTGTTCTTTCTCTCTCTCTTTTCTCTCTCTCTCTCTCTCTTGTTCTTTCTCTCTCTCTCTCTCTCTTGTTCTTTCTCTCTCTCTCTTCTCTCTCTCTCTCTCGTTCTTTCTCTCTCTCTCTCTTTCTCTCTCTCTCTCCTTTCTCTCTCTCTCTCCTCTCTCTCTCCCCCTCTCTCTCATTTGAAGAAAATAAAAAAATTAAAGGAATAACTGATGTCAGTTAGACCTACAACTTGAGTCATCTATTTGTAAGCAAAATTGATAAAATAAAAATACATAGTGCAGTTATCTGGCACCAGTGGGTCCAGCTTCGTCAGAGATCAAGGGTGTATGGAAAGTGACTTCATATTTTTTATATCAACAGGGCAAGAGAAGTGTAAACAAGTCCAGTGCTCAGAGCTCGGCAAATTGCAGTGTTGCGAGAGATATTTCAGAGGCTGAAGCTAGCATTGACAGTTTGAAGTAAACTTTTTTTTCTTTTTCTTTTTTCTAAAATATAATGTTGGAAAGACAAAAAAATAATGTGTCTATGGGTTTGTGAATACATGTGCATGTTTATGTTATTAAGATAAGTCACAGTGTATGGTAGGGTTACTCAGAACTAGGGAAAACCCTATGAATTTATTTACACACACACATACACACACACAAACATAATGTCATAAATGCAGATTCCATACACACACACACACACACACACACACACACACACACACACACACACACACACACACACACACACACACACACACACACACACACACACACACACACACACACACACACACACACACACACACACACACACACACACACACACACACACACACACACACACACACATAGATATATGCACACACACTATAAGTATGTATACATATTCCCCAGAACCCCAGTCCTGTGCCACAATTCCTTCATCAGCAAACATATCAAGAAATACCGGAAAGAGAAGGATTTAGGAGATGAATATGACGCTGAGAATTCACGCGCTGATACTCCTGAGAGCTTCCAGGTGACAAAGTTCTACATCCAGGGAAGAATGCCGTTCCATCTGAATTACAAGAAGCTCCTATGTCTGCTGTATCTGGCCGTCCTTCTCTCAGGGGAGGAGATTTTGTTGATGGACATTATCAGGTGAGGTAGAGCTTGCGAGATGCTAACTCTGTTATTCAGCTCTTGTTTCTGATATGAGTTATGGGATTCGTAAAGTGAAACTGTAATAGAATAATTTGCCTTTAACCATTAAGGAGCGCAAGCTTTTACCATTTGACATGTATTTTTTACTTATATAGCAAAAGTATTTGCCGCTTTCCCCAAGCACCTCACTATAATCACTTTTCATAGATGGCCCCCACAATGATTTGCTCGTTGTTGTCGTAGGAGGGCTTAGGAGACGGTGACTGAGGCCCAGTGTAGGGGATCACCCCTACCTTGGGCCTCAGCCCACACCTCAACAAATTTTGCTTGGTCTTCATTTCTTTCCTTTCCTCATCTGTATCTTCTTCATCCCCTTCTTCTATCCCATTCCTAAGATGTGAGAGCCATGCTGAAAGGAAGAAAGGCTGTTTTTTTTTTTGTCAGTCATGAACGACCTCCGAAAGCTGTGGGCATGTTATTCCCTTGGTTAATTGCTTAGCCCTTACACCTTATAGGGACCCTGAGGTGTAGACCATTTCTTTTTCCCATTTTATTCAGGCTCACCATGGCCAATAATGAAGATTCTTTATCCTTAATAGGGGCATTAAGGCTGGCCCCTTCATCAACTAGCCTATCTGAATTTTATTTTGATGGTTTTCCGACCCCTGCCCCTCCTTTGATCACGGCTCTGGCCACTGATATTAATACCCCCTCCTCAATGCTTACTGACAGCTTTACCCATTCCAGAACACCCACCCAGATTATTACTCAACCTCCAGAAAGCACCCCTTCCTCTCTCCTAATATTCATCTCTCCATCTCCTACTGCACAGTCCTCTTCAGTGTCTACCCCCTCTGCCCTTATTACTACTCTTCATCCTTATTGTCCTCTCCCCCGCAGAACTACACTCCACACTACCCCATCTTCCTCTCACCCTCATCCTTCTACTACCTCTTCCTCTGCAAGCCCTTTGAGTGCTCTCTTTGGCCCAGCCAAGTGGGATCAATTCTTTGTGATTCCCCTCACGGCCCCTATTCTGAGAATACCCTTCTCTTTCAATAGTGCCTCCAAAAACAAGTAGGCAAGATTACCTTTAGCAGTTGTTCCAATTGTTCACACCTTGTCACAATTACATCTGAATCCCAAGCTCGTGCATTATCTACTCTAACTGACCTCATTGGCAAACCTATTCCTACCGAACCTCACCCCTCTCTCAATACTTATACTGGAACTGTTTCTATTCCCCCAAATGCTTGTCCTATCTACAAGGACTGGTCAAACTGTGAAAATTATCTACTTACTTTTCTTGCTTATTATGATGCAGTGGCAGTTAAACTATTCCTCCCAGAGGCCAGTGTAAGTCCCATGTCAACTTTGCCAAGATAAGTGTCAGTAGACATGACCTCCCCATGAAGTTTATATTGATGGATTTTCCTACCGTGTCCGACCATATCAACTCCTTCCTTGTCAATGTCAGAAATATTGGCTTTTTGGCTACCAAACCAAACATTGTCATTCCTACACCACTCTAGTTTTTGACATCAAACACCGCCCTCTCTCCCCGGATTCTTCTCCTACTTTTTCAACATTGTTCCTATACCTTCCCCAGTGACAGATATACTGTAATTCATTCAGTTGCCCTACTCCCTGAACCCTCCCCTTTCTACTAATCTCTGCTCTAGTTACGTACTCCCCTCTTTCCCTCTTCACGACCATACTATCCTATACTCTCTCTAATCTGTGACATCTAACACATTTTATCCTAATCTTTAACTCCTCTTTACCTTTTTGATATAATACTTTACCATAGTGCTATATGACCTATGATGTCTAGCACATTTATTTGTTTCAAGCATTAACTTTTACATTAACATTTCCATAGATGGTGCCGAGAAGGCCACATCCCCTATGTATCAGCTCAGAACTTGCTAAAGCAGGACATGAAGATGATCCGGGAAGACATTAAAGTGTTCACTAAGATAGTTGTCCCCATGGCTGACGCAATTCAAGAAGTAGCAGGGAAGATGGCGGCCTTCCTTTCAATCCAGTACATACCACTCCCTAAGGAGGATCTGATCATTGAGAGGATTGTAGACATCCTTCGATTGCCAGGTGAGGATTTCTGGTTATCACATGATGTGGTATTGGATTTCATGCAAAGTGGGTGTTTCTTGTTTCATATCTATTAACAGGTTTCTTTGTTTGTCTGATGATATGATAATTACCATGTAAAGTGAAGAAAATGAGAAAAAAAAATCAAGAGATAAAAAGTATTATATTTAAATGTCAGCATATATTCAGGTGAGAAAGGGCATTCATTAGTGTGTGCTGCTCCATGCCTAGGTAGTTGTCCAGTTTGTGGTAGGGCTTGCAAGACATTGCGGTGATTTGGATTTAGATTCGATGTGATATGGCATCACCCAGTGTATGTGTTTGGTCTTTATGAGGAGATATGTCTCCTGACAGCAATTGGTTAATTGTCTGTTCCATTAACCACGTGCTACCAGGGATGGCATTTGTGTACGTGCCATGCCAATTGTGTGTTTCATTTAGAAATTGTTTTTACATATAGATGGCTCAACAAGTACTAAGTCACCAATGAGCCAATTATAGGAACTACCTGTTTCACTTATTTTCCCTTTTCCTTGATTTTCGATAATATTTTCTGGTATTTAATACTACTGTTAGTAATGTTAATAACAATATAGCAATTATAATGTTGATAACAAAAATAACAATTGTCGATAGCATTAGTAAAAAAAGTATTTTCAAGGAAATGTGAGGTCACAAGATCTATTAATTGACTCCTTTTTGGCTAAGCACTGGGAGAGCCATCTATGTACAGAAACATTTAACAAAGCAATACTGAAGTGAATGCAACATTTTCCTGTCAGAATTGGGTTAAATTTAGTCTTAATATTTTCATAATTGGTACCTTTCTGTCAAGAAACTCATTTCTTTACTTGGTCAGAATAAAGACTTTTCACAACATAGCATTCCTCATGCAGCTGCTAAAAATTCTTTATAGAAGACAATATTACTCATAGCACCCGGCCAGAGGGATAGATTGGAGTAAATTTTCCATGCATGAGAATAGATATAGAGAGTAGGAGAAAGAGGTCCTCATCCTCGGTTTACTATCATCATCTCCATCTTCACATTAAGCCTAATCACCCCCATCTTGCCAAGCTCCATGGCTGAATCACGGCAAATGCAATATCGACCACAGCTTCTGCTTGCGTGTCCCAGACTTGGAAGCGATTGCCATGGCTTCTGTAATTGCTGGTGACTGCTTTGGCTTCCTCACAAGACTCGGAAAACCTGCCTGGACAAGCTCTTTCCTGGGAAGTTGAAATCGTTTGTTCATAATATCGAAACACACGTTTCACAATTCATGAGAATTGAAAATAATCGTAATGTTCATTTCGGATTTATTTGAAGACGAATTCATGAAGAGTTCGAAACGTTACAATTATTTTCAATCCTCACTGTGGCTAATTTCATTTTCATTTTAGTGTACACAATGCTGCGTCTGCTGGCTATTTGATTGACTTTTTTCTTTGAAGAGAGTAGAAAAATTTTGATTTTTAAATATTTTTGTTTTCGTTATTAAACTCGCAAAAAAAAAAAAATTTTAAAAATCCCCTACATTTTAAATCTAGGGGAGATATCCCTATCATTTAGCCATTTTCTATGATGATACCAAAAATTGTTCTGCTTCCAAATAGGGCAACAGATCCAATGGCATGCAGAGGGGACTGGTGACGTGGCAGTGCCCTGGGCATCCGAATGGTGGGAGGGGTCCATCCAGTCAGAGAGGGAAACAGGATAATGATTTTGAAATTCATGTTTCATATACTTATGTTTAGTATATTTATGAATATTTAATTGTAATCAAGTATAGGACTAGATTCCTGCTTTTTCAACAACTATATATATATATATATATATATATATATATATATATATATATATATATATATATATATATATATATATTATATATTATATTTATTTTATTTATTTATTTATTTTATTTATTTATATTTATTTATTTTATTTATTTATTTATTTATTTATATTTATATTTATTTATTTATTTATTTATTTATATTTATTTATTTATTTATTTATATATTATATATATATTATTTATATATATATATATATATATATATATATATATATATATATATATATATATATATATATATATATATATATATATATATATATAATATGGCCCAAAGTCAGAGTATAAGGCTTACTTTCTGGAGTGGCTAATCTCCATCAGAAACCCTCTAGTGCTGCATTAACCCCTGTGTGCTGAATCTGGTTAGTTCATGCAATTACATGGACCATAATAGGGGTATTAAGCTTACATAATTGGCCACTCTGCTGGATGTGCAGCATGTAGGCTGAGCGCACACGAACACTCGTGGGCTTTTTTGCCATTTTCCAATGTCCACGACTAGTATGCTGAAAAGGGAAATGACATCCTCCCTGGAGCTGGCACTCTTCCAGTCACATGGCTGGACATTTATTTGTTTCAACCATTAACCCATAAAATTTAATCAATTTCAGATACATGAATTTGCTGGTTTGGTTTTGTGGCCAAGTAAATGCAGTATTTGCACACCATTTCAAGACATTTGGCACTGGAGGCGTCAACGCCAAGATTCTTTCCCAGTTTTACTGGGAAGAAGGGATTTGGAGAACACCAAAGACTGTTACAAACTTTGGTAAAAAAAATATATTTTAGTTTGATATATATCATTTTATATGTTCAAAGTACATTATTACTTTATAATTGCTTTATAATTGTTTTTCTCCAAGGCACTTTGGAGTTACTTATATATATATATATTTTTTTTTTTCAGGCCATAATGAAGCTGCTTACAAGATAATAGAAAAAATCTTAGACTACCAGGGAAAGCCCTTGGAAGATATGATAGATCAGAACTCTGTTTTAAGGATGTCTAGGGATCCTTTTATGGATATTGTGAGCCATTTCTTGGGGCAGTTTAAGGATGATAAAGACCAATCCATTCAGCAGTTAGTTAAGGTAAAAATATTACATTTTATAGTCTCTTTTTCTCTTTATCTGTGTATGCTTTTCTCTTTCTTTGTCTCTTTATGCTTCTCTTTTCCTTTTTCTATCTCACACTGTCCTCTCCCACACTGTTCTTTTATATGTTTGTTTTCTTGAAATATAAAGTTATCCTAAAATTCTTTGTTTGTATGGTGACTTTCCTTTTTTACCACTGTTGTTCTTTCATATATTGATATTCATCTCTTCTTTCCTGTTTGCCAGATTGGCAGGAGATTGCAGAGGAAGACATTCAAGACTCAGAAGATAAACTGGGCGGCAGATTTGAAAAATGTCCAGGCAAGTCTGGCGAAGTATGGCTCTAAACTCATCCTTCAGCCCGAGACGCCGTTGGACCACAAAGGCAATCACAACAAGAATGATAAAGGCTCTAATTCCAAAATCCATTCCAACAGTAACTTAGATCCCATTTTGGACAAATCTGAAGAGAAGCTTTTGATACCACAGCCTCACAGAACTATTTGGAGGGCCAAGTGGACACATAAAAATCATGTTGAAGCATGGAATTCCTGTCCAGCGACTTACAAGTGGATACTCAATCTGGGCAGCTTAATAATTGAGACACATAGAGATAGGTTATTGTACTACATTGAGATTTTTGAAAAGCTTAGATAGGAATGCCTTACGACTGAAGCCTGACTTCCATATTATGTAAAAACAAATTCTTTCTTTTGTCTCTGAAATTGATCACTGACCCATTTTGGTTGTGTGTATTTTATTACAGAATATAGATATTCATTGTTAACATTGTTAAACTTATAACTAAGTGATGCCTCAGGACTGTCACTGAAATGAGTGATATTAATTATAGTATGTAGGATTAAATACTGACCTAATGGAACTATTTATGTAGTATCAGTACTACTCTATGATACTACATGCTCGATCAGAGACATTTAACTGCCAGCCTTGGTAGCCCCCTAATGATTCAGTTACCATGC
>NW_020869060.1:628059-630559 GCF_003789085.1 Penaeus vannamei | reverse complement strand
CTGAAACACTTAATCTTTTTTATTATACTTAATTGAACACTGTTAACCTTACTGTTTGTGTTTACATGCATGAAAAAACATGTTAAAGCTGTAATATCTGAAATAATGTTGAAGTATCTTATCTTGGGTATATCCTATCAGAACTGCAGTTGCATTAAAGGGTTGAGCACAAGTGAGGGTGAATAAAGTGTGTTGGAGCCAACCAGTAACACCTCATCACCAGCTTTTGATGATGACAATCTATCATTCGTTTAGGTGAAATGCAGTTACCATAAATGTGTTTGTCTGCCAAAATTTTATGAAAATACTCAGATTAAAACATGTCACTAGAGCTCAGATTAATAATTTTAGTGTGTATTACTTTGATCTTAAAAAGTAGAATTGACAGTCCACAAAGTTCTGATGAATGAATTGACAAACACGTCAGGTGAACTTACACCATCATTTTAGGTAGCAATCCAAAGACCCTCAGGGTGGTACTCCCTCAGCCCTATGGGTAACAAATCCCTAATACAGCATGTCACTACACCCTAAAGGTGGCACTCAACCACACTCTCAGGGTGCCCATAAGGCAGCCTACTGAAACTTAAGTGGCAGTTTGTAAACATTCAAGAGGTGATACTCTAACAGACCCTCTGGGCTGAAGACCACCCTAAGTACATTAGCACATTATTACTGGAAGCCCAGGGAATATTACACCACAATGCAAATAGTTAAGGGGAAATTGTTTAAAATATTTAAGGGGAAACTTTTTAGATGGTGCAGATAGTTTTTTGGGGAGATAAAATGCAATGTTCATAGGCATGTGACATCAACTCAAATACCTTTTGCAACAACAAAGTACCCTAATTTTGCAAATTTTGTTTGGGAAAATATAAACTAGTTGTACCAAAATACTGTTACAAATTATTCCCTTCTTTCAATAGTTTCTTCATAGAAGAAAATTGTAAAACTGTAGCAGTTATAGATTCAGTTAGAGATTTTATGCCCTAAGACAAACTAAGTCCTCTTTTGCAAAGCAGATATCCACAGAGGGCAGTAAGCCTGACAGCATTTCCTAATCACGTGTATATAATCACATGAGTATCAAAATATAAAGCTGAGTTCCTAATCAGCAATCTTTAGTTTTTTTAAGTTTTGAAGAAACACTAATTACACACTCATTTACAATTTGAGCTGTGGCCACAAGATAATGGAAGATCACATGAGGACAATGGCAGAGGCAGACCCTACAGACACTCCTGGGAACACAGCATGGGAGATTCTAGCATTCATCAACCTTCCAACAGACCATCCTGTCTGCCTGCCTGACTGACTGCCAGCTTGCTTGCTTGCTTGCTTGCTTGCTTGCTTGCTTGCTTGCTTGCTTGCTTGCATGCCTGCCAGTCTGCCTGCCAACATCCACACTAGCTTTGTATTCACAAGTGGACCCAGTTCATTATTTACCAGAAATATCACATAGCAAGGCAGAGTAGTTAAAATAGTCTCTAGTAACCACCTGTCCTTCTACTTACACACACACTACACAAGATTCCCCTGCTGTTCAGTCAATAGCAAACCTACCATGACACAACACTTTCACCTTAGAGACTAGGAAGCAAGAGAACGCAGATTCTTCAGCCACAATATGAGATGAATGTTTTTACTAAGATTTTATTATTATGTTTTCATGTCTATGGTAAACGTAAGAATGTAGTTGAGTGTTTACATATGTGTGTCATGAACACACATAACAAGTTTTGTAACAATAGCAATCACTTATGGTAAAACTGAACAACTTTTCTGTTTTTTTTTCAACATGTCACTCTCAAAAGACTATGGTCTAAATCTTCTGCTAAGGAAATGGTGAGTTCACAGAGGATCAGGTATATATGTATATATATCTATATAGGTATGTATAAATATAGTATTCACTGCATCACAGCAAATCATACAAACATTTATACAAGTTTCACAATGTTGCTAAAGGCCCATCTTCCAGATCTGATCTCTTGGTAGGTATCACCACTGTTACTCACAAACACCTTGTGAAAACTGAGGTAATATTTACTCATTTACCCTAATAGAAATGAAGTCAGTATCTAAATAAAGTATCAAAAACTAAAATAATCTCCAAAGAATTCTCTAGAGCATTAAATATCACTAAACAAAAATATCTGAATCAGAAAATCTACACACACCATCAAATAATGTTAAATTAACAGAAAAGTAAAAAATAACATCTTAATATATTATTAGTGAACTACAGTACCACAACCAATATATCTCTTCATCATTATCATTAAAGAACAAAGAAACCCCTTAGTTATGGCTAGCTCTGTGCCCAGCCATGTATTCCTTCCAGCGCTGAGCCGTTGAAGACAGGACCGGATCATCATCAATTGAAGCCAGGAGCAGGAGCTGGGTGATGTGCGTGGTGTGGTAGTCCCAGCGGGCTCGGTTGGGAGCTACATGGGTTGTGAAATGCCGCAGGTCATACAAGGAGCCCCATCCAGTGTCA
>NW_020869060.1:610559-623059 GCF_003789085.1 Penaeus vannamei | reverse complement strand
ATCTATAATTATTATTATAATCATCATCATCATTATTATCATTATCATTACTATTATTACTTTTTATTATTGTTATCCATATCATCATCATTACCATCTTTACAGTTATTATTATATTTATTATCATCACGACAGTTACAATCATCATAAATACCATTATCTTTATCATTACAATCATAAACACAATTATAATCATAATTATAATTATAATAACAACAATAATAATGATAATAATGATAATGATAACTGATAAATCATGAATGATGTTCATAATAATAATAATAACAACAAAAATACTATCATTGAAGCCTTATCCACGAAACATTTTTTTTTCTTCTAAATACCAAGTGCAGAACCCAATCTTGCAAAAAAAAAAAAAAAAAAAAAATCAGCCCATAAAACCTATGGACTGATATTCCTACAAAATGAAAGGCTGATGCAAGAGAAGAGGATGCCGTTTAACATTTTCTGATAAGGCAAATCCCTCCTGGTAAACACCAATGCAAGAATTCCGAAGCAAGTAAGTATCAGAGAGCAGAAAGAATGGGAGAGTTTCGAGGCACACGAGTGTATCCGGAGATTTTGCTTGATAAATTTAATATGTGTTACATTGTTCAACAAAGCGCCCTAGTTTCATGTACTGCATAAGCCTGGACCACTGGTTTTACCCTACTACTACACAGAGAATAATAAAGCTTGAAAAATTATAACACTAATAAATTCATCATCAAAAGAAAGAGAAGAGACAGAAGAGAAAGAGAAAGAAAGAAAAGAAAGAGGAAGAGACAGGTACGTGGCCAGACAGGAACACCAGAGACAGGCCAGACAGGAACACCAGAGGCAGGGCACAGACAGGACAGGAACACCAGAGGCAGGCCAGACAGGAACACCAGAGGCAGGCCAGACAGGAACACCAGAGGCAGGCCAGACAGGAACACCAGAGACAGGCCAGACAGGAACACCAGAGGCAGGCCAGACAGGAACACCAGAGGCAGGCCAGACAGGAACACCAGAGCAGGCCAGACAGGAAACCAGAGACAGGCCAGACACACCAGCAGGGACAGGAACACCAGAGGCAGGCCAGGCACCAGACAGGAGACAGGAACACCAGAGGCAGGCCAGACAGGAACACCACAGGCCAGACAGGCACCAGACAGGCCAGACAGGAACACCAGACAGCCAGACAGGAACACCACACCACAGGGCCAGGGGAACCCACAGGAAACCAGGTTCGGAATCCCAGCCGCCCCAAGCACCCCACTGCAACGGCGCAACCCCGAAACGAACCGGGAATCCTGCATGCAATCGTCCCGTTCCCGGCGATGTTGCAGCTTCCCCAACGTCCCCGTCTGGCCGATCCCGCCCTTCCAAAAGCGACTGCATTTGACGATTTAATTAATAGCCGATTGTCATCAGACACGCAGGCACGAACTTTCCCCCGCCTTTATGGTCGCCGACTGCCGGAACTGTCGTAATTGTAAAATCACGTTCCATGTTTACACATCATTATGAAGACAAGAGGTTGGAGGAAAAAGAGAGAGGAGGAGGAGGAGGAGGAGGAGGAGGAGGAGAGGAGGAGGAGAGGAGGAGGAGGAGGAGGGGAGGAGGAGGAGGAAGAGGAGGAGAGGAGGAGGAGGAGGAAGGAGGAGAAGGAGAAGGAGGAGAGAGGAGAGAGGAGAAGAAGATGAAGAAGAAAAGAAGAAGAAGAAGAAGAAGAGAAGAAGAAGAAGAAAGAAGAAGAAGAAGAAGAAGAAGAAAGAAGAAGAAGAAGAAGAAGAAGAAGAAGAAGAAGAAGAAGAAAAGAAGGAAGGAGAGGAAGAGGTAGAGATGAATTTTAGGAGGAAGTGGAACCGCAGGAAGAATTAGTGGAGATGCAAGTGACGTGGATGAAGCGAGCGACAATAAGGTAGTCAAAACAGACGAATTCTGGAATCCCGCGACCGCAAGATCAGAAAAAACGCCGACGGAAGAGGCCTCAGCGACCAAATCGACCTGGAGACGAAACGCAACGCTTGGCAGAGGGTAGAGAAGGCGCCTCGACCTGCATCAAGCGAGGGCCGAGATCCGAGAGAGGAGAGACGACCGGGCGGCTGAGGGCGGCAGGCGGGAGCTGGGTCACAGGACTCTCTCCCGGAGGACCTCATTACCTGGCGGGCGGGCGGACGTCTGGAGAGGAAGGGCGGCGGGCGGAGACGGCCATTGTATCTACGAGGGAACAGATACGCGCGTAATTATGCCCTCTCCCGCGGGGCCAAATATTCGCCAAGAACATGGCCATTTCGCCCCAAGGCTGGAGGGCACCTGGAGGACGAGGCTGCTTCAAGGAATGCGACTTCGGCTCGGCTCTTGCTCGAGTGTCATCTCCATTGTCTTCTTTCTTCTATTTCTTTTTTTCCTCCCTCCCTCTCTCTTTATTCATACGCCCTCCTCCTTATCCTCTGCCATTCCCACCACCATCTCATTTCCTTTTCTCACATCTTATCCCTTTCTCCTCTCCCTCCCTCTCCCTCTCTCCCTCGCCATCCTTACTCTTTCCCCCTCTACCATCTCCACTCCTTCCGTCTACCCAACATACCCATCTTCTCTCCCCTCTCTCTCTCTCCCTCTCCCCCACCTCCCTCACCCCCTACGTTCTCCCAAGCATCCTTCCCTCCTCCATTCTTCACCTTCCTCCTTGCTCTCCTCCTACCCTTCTCCCCAATTTACCCATCTTCTCTCCCCTCTCTCTCTCTCCCTCTCCCTACCTCCCTCAACCCGTACGTTCTCCCAAGCATCCTTCCCTCCTCCGTTCTTCCCCCTTCCCCCTCGCTCCCCCTCCTCCCCCTTCTCTCCCCTCTCTCCCCTCCTCCTCCTTCGCGAGACAACTACACTGACAATCGTCGCCTAAAACCCAATTTGGCGTCGCGGAGTTCGGTTCGTAACCGAGTTATGTCCGCTCAGCTGTGGTCTTTCCTCCCCGCCTTCCCCTCCTTCCTGCTCAGCGTCTCCTCCGATCCTTCTTCTTTCCTTTATTCCTTTTTCTTTCTTTCCTTTATTCTTTCTTTCTCATTTTTTTATTCTTTTCTTTCTTCATTCTTTCCTTCCTTCCCTTCCTTCCTTCCTTCCTTCCTTCCTCCCTCCCTCCTTCCTCCTCCTTCCCTTCCTTCCTCCCTCCCTTCCCTCCCTCCCTCCTTCTTTCCTTCCTGCCTTCCATTCTTTCTTCTTTCCCGGCGTCTCCTCCGAGTCCTCCGCCTTCTGCGCGTCCCTTACGGATTTCATCCCCTTCCTCCCCAGTTCTTTCTTCTTGTTCTGTTTGCTTCTCTCTTCCATTTCCTCATCCCCGACGTTATCTCTTCTCCTTCCATGTCTTCTTCTTCGATTCTCATCATCTTCCTCCTCCCTCCCCTCCCCTCTTCCTCCTAGCTTCCCTTAGTTCCTCCCCATTTCCCTCTACCTTCTCCTCCTGCTTTCATCTTCCTTCCTTCCTTCCTCTCTCTCTCTCTCTCTCTCTCTCTCTCTCTCTCTCTCTCTCTCTCTCTCTCTCTCTCTCTCTCTCTCCTCTCTCTCTCTCTCTCTCTCTCTCTCTCTCTCTCTCTCTCTCTCTTCTCTCTCTCCCTCTCTCTCTCCTGTTTCAGTCCTCTCTCTCTCTCTCTCTTCCCTCTCCTGTTTCAGCGTTTCCTCCCTCTCTCTCTCTCTCTCTCTTCCCTCTCCTGCTTTCATCTTTCTTCCCTCTCTCTCTTTCTTCCCCCTCCTGTTCATCAATCTGTTTCAGCGTTTCCTCCCTCTCCCCTTAACAATTCCCCCTTTCTTGCCCTGTTATTCTCATTATCATTTTCTCGTCATATTCGCCCTTACGGAGTCCCCCTCATCCTCTCTCCTGCAAAGTCCATCCTAATCCCACACGCCTTTTTTCCTGCTCTTCAGAAGCAAGGAAGCAAGAAGCCCGGGCGACGAAGGAGGGCTAAGGAAGCTGGTAAATGCGAAGAAACGGGAGAAGGAAAGAGGCAAAGAAAAGAAGTGGCGAATAGCAGCATGGAAGGAGGGAAGGGGACGGAAAAAAGCCGAGTGAGTAAAGGAGATACGGAAGAAGAAAAAGAAAGAAGGGAGGGAGGTAATTCAATGACACGGGAATGCCAAGAAGTCGGGAAGAAAGGGGAGAGAATCAGAAATGACAAGAGAGAAACCGGTAAAAAGAAGAAGAAAAAAAAGAAACCCCCTAAAAAATAAGCGAAAGAAGGAACAATGGACAGAGACAAGAGGCAGAGCCCCCCCCCCCAAAAAAAAAAGCACGAAAAAAACAAAGAAAGAAAAAAAAAAGAGAACAAAGAAACAGAAAGACGAGAGAGGAGCGCGGGAGAGAGAGAAGAGAGAGAGAGAGAGAGAGAGAGAGAGAGAGAGAGAGAGAGAGAGGAGAGAAGAGAGAGAGAGAGAGAGAGAGAGAGCGAGAGCGAGAGCGAGAGCGAGAGAGAGAGAGAGACAGAGAGAGAGGACAGAGAGAAAGACAAAGACAAGACAAAGAAAAAGACAAAGAAGAAAGAAGAAAGAAAAAGAGAAAGAAAGAGAAACAGGAAAAGAAAAAGAAAAACAGCCAGCCAGCCAGACAGCCAGACAGACAGACAGAGAACAACAACAAACCGGACTCACCTCGAAGTAATTGTGGATGAAGGAGAAGGGGATGAACACGTCCCTCTCGTCCCTCCTGCAGGCGACCTCGTACTCGCCGTTGATCAGGCACGGCACCTCGGACACCCGCGCCGCCCCGCCTCCGCCGCCGCGCCGCCCGCCCGCCCCCTCGGCCTCGTCCTGCGGGGGGGGAGGGGAGAGCCATGTCGGTTAGCGTTAGGGGAAGGGGATGAGGAGGGGTTGGTGGGAGGGGGAGGGGGAGAGTAGGGGGAAGGGGAGGGGAGAGCCGTGTCGGTTAGCGTTAGGGGGAGGGGGATGAGGACGGTGGGTGGGGAGGGAGAAAAGGGAGGGGGGAGGGGGCGCCGTGTCGTTAGCGTTAGGGGAGGGGAGGGGGAGAGGGAGGGGGAAGGGGGAGGGAGAGTAGGGGTGGGGGAGGGGGAGGGGGAGAGGAGGGGGTGGGGGAGAGGTAGGGAGGGGGAAAGGAGGGTGGGTGGGGAGGGGGGGGGGAGGGGCGCCAGTCGGTCAGCGTTGGGGGGGGAAGAGTAGGGGAAGGGGGAAGGGGGTGGGGTGTAGGGGAATAATTGGATGATCGGGAGAAAATGTTGGGAAGTGAAAGAAATGATCGGATGATTTGGAAAAAAAATCTTGAGAAATTATTCGATGATTGGGAGAAAAACTTGAGAAATGAAAGAAATGATTGGATGGGAGAACTTTTTTTTTTTAATGAAAGAGGTGATGGATAATCGTGTGAAAATCTGAAGAAATTAAATAAATAATTGGATGATCGGGAGATTTTTCTTTTTTTAAATAAAAGAAATAGTTGGATAATTGGGTAAAAATATTTGAGAAATGAAAAAAAAAAATCCATGATCAGGAGAAAATATTTTTAAAATGAAAGAAATGATTGGATGATTGGGAAAAAAATCTTAAGAAATGAAAGACATGATTCGATGATCAGGGGAAAATCTTAAGAAATGATTCGATGATTGTGAGAAAATCTTGAGAAATTAAAGAAATAATTGGATGATCGGGAGATTTTTCTTTTTTTTAATTAAAGAAATAGTTGGATAATTGGGTGAAAATCTTTGAGAAATGAAAAAAAAAAATCCATGATCAGGAGAAAATCTTGAGAAATGAAAAAAATAATTGGATAATCGGGAGAAAATCTTAAGAAATTAAAGAAATTATTGGATGAAAAATTAAGGAAATGACTGGATGATCGGGAGAAAACCTTAAGAAAAAAATATATATATTGGATGGGAGAATTTTTTAAATGAAAAAATAATTTCATGACTGACAGAAAATCTTAAGAAATGAAAGAAATGATTGGGTGGAAGATTTTTTTAAATAAAAAAAAATGATTGGATGATCGGGAGAAAATCTTAAAGAAATGAAAGAAATGACTGGATGACCGGGAGATAATCTTAAGAAATGAGAGAAATTAATGGATGAGAAATGAAAGAAATAATTTGATGATCGGGAGAAAACCTTAAGAAATTTAAAAAATATATATATTGGATGGGAGAATTTTTTTAAATGAAAAAATAATTTCACGATTGACAGAAAATCTTAAAGAAATGAAAGAAACGATTCGATGACCGGGAGAAAATCTTAAGAAATTAGATAAATTACTGGATGAGAAATGAAAGAAATAACTGGATAATCGGGAGAAAATCTTGAGAAATGAAAGACATGATTGGATGATCGGGAGAAAATCTTGAGAAATGAAAGACATGATTGGATGATCGGGAGAAAATCCTTAAAGAAATCAAAGAAATGATTGGATGGGAATTTTTTTTAGTGAAAGAAAATAAATGATTGGATGATCAAGATAAAATATTTTAGAAAAAATCTAGAGAAATGAGAGAAAGCCCAAATACCTGACGGACGGCGGCGTGGTGGGCGTCAGACGGGCGTTGGGCGTCCTCCTCCTCCACGTAGGCGTCCTCAGCTCCCGGGGCCGCGTTTCCGCCCTGGGGAGAGAGGGGGGGGGTGAAGGGGTGGTGTTAAAAGAGGGGAAATAACGTGTGTTTTTAAATAATACGCACATACGGATACAGACGGATACATACACATACGGACACGGACACGGACACACGCGGATACATACACACACATGCACATATAGCAAACAAAACACATACACACGGACACATACACAAACACAACACACACCACACATAGCACAAACGACACACAACAACAAACAGCAGAAAAACACACATAACAACCAAAACAAACAACACACAACCGACACACCACAACCTTACAACTCATATTACAACACAACCACTTATTTACATTTTTTTACCCCCATCCCCCACCCTTTAAACCATCCACCTCGTCTCTGCTTACGGAGTTCCACGGCGACTCGACCCGCGATTCCACTCATACCACGTCCATCCGTCTCCAGCATCGTGACCTAAAAACCATTTTCGACACGAGGAGCCACTGCTTGTCTTCAGTTCCTCGACTCTTTCACAGCCTGATGCGTCCTGTTAACTCGAGAGCCACAGAGCCGTCGATAGACAGTCATCGGCCGGAAGTGACGTCAGCGACAATCGGCGATCGTTTCCTTCGTCAATCGCCAACAAAGCCATCGTTCGCCTTCGCCAACAAAGTCATCGGTCGCTTCTATCCTTCCTTCTTCGAGGTACGCTCCATTCTCCATCCTTTTCCCTTCCCTCCTTCCTTTTACCACCTTTCTCTCCATTTCCTTCCTTTCCAATTAATTAATTTATCTATTCATTTATTCATTCACATATATATGTATTTCCTTCCTTCCTCCCTCCTCTCTCCTTTTCTCTACCTTCCAATTTCTTCCTTTCTTACTTTCCTTCTTTCATTCTTTTCCTCCATTTTGCCTCTTTCTCTCTCCTAATTTCTATCTTTCATTCTTTCCTTCCATCCATCCTTCCTCTTTTTCCTCACCTCCTATCTCTCCCTCCTTTCATTCCTTCACTCTTTCCTTCCTACCTTCTTACCTCTCTCTCCTTACCTTCCCACCACCCCTCCTTCTTCCTCTCATTCCTCCTTTCACTCTCTCCCTTTCCTTTCCTCCCCGTCCCCCCCCCCTCCTCCTCCTAAGCCTGCGAGGCCACCACCTGGCTGCCAGCTGGAGGATCAATATCCTATTATAATCCCTCTATCCCTTGTGCCAGCTGACCGCGCGTAGGATTTCCTGAGGGGAGCCCTGAGGGGTTCCTCCCGAGGGCGCGAGCGATCCCTCCACGCTCCGTTCCCGAGGGCGGCGCTGACGGAGGCTCGCCGAGGACGCCTCTCTCGCTTGGGCCTCCTTCGCTCTCGCTCCATCTCTGTCTCTGTCTCTTTCTCTGTCTGTGTCTCTTTCTCCATCTCTGTTTTTGTCTCTGTCTCCATCCCATCTCTATTTCCATGTGTTTCTCTGTCTGTCTACCTGCGTTTGTCTGTCTGTCTGTCTAAGTTCCCTGCCCGTCTGTCTGTTTATCTGTCTATCTGTCTGCCTGTCTATTGTGTTTGCCTGTCTGTCTGCCTGTTTTATCTGTCTACCTGTCTGTCTGTCCCTATCTATCTGTCTGTCAGCCTATCTATCTATCTGTCTGTCTATCTATCTGTCTGTTCTTTATCTGTCTGGGTCTATCTGTCTGTCTACATTTATACAATGAATGCTTGTATACTTTCTGCTCGTATGCATACACACATAAATCTATATGAGCGTGGTGTCTGTCTGCCTGTCTGTCTTCCTCTCTATATCCATGTTTGTGTCTGTGTGTATATCTACGTTTATGTCTGCTTATGTCTATGCCACTCCCCTCTCCTCCCCCTCTTCTCTGCCCTTTCTCCCTCCCCCCTCTCCTATGTCTCTCCTATGTCTATGCCTCTCCCCTCTCCCCCCCTCTCTGTCCTTCCTACCCTCCCCCTCCCCTATGCTATGCCACTCCCCTCTTCTCCTTCCCTTCTCTGCCTTTCTACCCTCCCCTTCCCCCCCCCTCCCCCTATGTCTAATGCCACTCCCCCTCTCCTCCCCCCGTCTCTGCCTTTCTACCTCCCCCTCCCCTATGTCTACCTATGTCTATGCCTCTCCCCTCTCCCCCCCCGCCTCCTCTTTGTCCTTCCCTACCCTCCCCCCTCCCCTATGTCTATGCCACTCCCCTTCTTCTCCTTCCCTCTTTCTGTCCTTTCTACCCTCCTCTCCCCCCCTCCCCTATATGTCTATGCCACTCCCCCTCTCCTCCATCCCCCCCCCGTCTCCTGCCCATTTCTACCCCTCCCCCTCCCACTATGTTACCCTATGTTCTATGCCACTCCCCTCTTCTCTCCCCCCCCCCGCTCTCTGCCTTTCTACCCTCCCCTCCCCTAAGTCCCTATACCTCTCCGCCTCTCTCCAACCCCCACTCCCTTGCCCGTTCCTACCCTCCCTTCCCCCCTCTCTGTCCTTCTACCCTCCCCTCCCCCCCCTCCTCCTCCAAGTCCTCCTCGGGGTGAAACCGAACCGGAATGCAATGGCCAGAGCCTCTTCGGGGACGTCGGGAGCCAGAGGGGGAGAAGGGAACAGGACGCGGGAGATGTTGACCGGAAGGAGGGTCGGTGGAGCGGACAGGTGACAGGTGATGGTGGAGGGACAGGTTGGTGGTGGAGGGAGACAGGTGATGGTGGTGGAGGGGGCAGGTGATGGGCTGGCTGGAGGGAAGACGGTGTGATGATAGGAAGGGACAGGTGATGGTGGTGGAATGGGACAATGGTGATGATACTCGGAGGGACAAGGTGATGGAGAGAATACAAGGTGGTGGAAGGGTACAGGTGATTGGTGGTGGAGGATCAGGTATGATATTGTCAGGATTTGGGTTACATTTGGTTTGTATTTGAGAGATATATTTCACGGTTGGTTTGGAGGTGACAGTTTTATAGTGTGATTGGGTGTTGTTTGGCAGTGGAGACAGGGGTGATGGAGTTGGTGGAGTGATTAAGCTATACTTGCCAGCATATCGCCACTCATTTTTACGATCAATAATAAATAGATCTAGAAATTAAAAAAAATTACATAAAAACATTCCTTCACATCTAAACCAGGCCACGAGAAGGACGGTACTCTCCCTCCCTCACTCCCCCCTTCCGGACCTTCCAACAGCCCCTCCTCCTCTCTGCCTCCCCTCCCAAAGTCTCCCTCCTCTTCCCTCCATCTCCTCCCTCCAGCCCTTTCCTCCTCGCCAGGCCTGGGTCTTCCTCCTACGGCCCCTCCCCTCTCCCCTCCCAGCCCCTCCCCTCCCAAAATCCATCCCCTCCAGCCCCTCTCCTTTCCTCCCCATCGCCCCTCGCCCCTCCCCTCCCCCTCCACTATCCCATCCCCTTCTTTCAGCCCCTCCTCCCTAACAGTACCTTGCTGCCCTCTCTCCTTAGCCTCTCCCCCTCCCCTCCTCTCCCACTTGCCCCTTCCCCTCTTCCCTCCTTCCCAACAGCCCCTCCGCCCCTCTGCCATTTTCTTTCCTGTCCTAGCCCCTCTCCCCTTTGTTTTTTCTTTCGTCTCTCTCCTTACGGCCCCTTCCCACTCCTCCTTCCTCCTCCCTACATCTTTTCAAGCCCTCCCCTGCCATCAGCCCCTCCCCAGCCCTCTTCCCATTCTCCCTCCTCCAGCCCCCCTCCTTCCTCTGCCTTCCCCCTCCCATCCCATTCTCTCCTCCTCCCTCCCATCCCGTCAGCCCGTTTCCTCATGCCTTTTCTTCTTTGTCCTCTTCTTTCCATCCTTTATTTCCTCTCTCGCCCTCTCCCCCTTTCCTTTCTCAGGCCACTTCCCCACTTCCCTCCTCTTCCACAGTGCCCCTTCCCCTCTTTTCGCCATTACTCTTCTGCTCCTTCCTCCCCCTCCTCCCAGCCCGCTTTCCCTCTTTTCCTATCAGTCCTCCTTTTCCCTTATTTTTGTCTTTCTTCTTCTTTTTCCTCTCCCTATAAGTTTTTCCTTTTCTTTTTCTCTTCTATTTCCTTTCTCTCTCTCTTTTTTTTCTTTTTCATGTTCTGTCCGATTTGATTTATTGCTGTATCTCTAATGGGTCTCTCTCATAGGGCCTCCTTCCAGATAAAGTCGGCGTCCGTTCTCATATCATCTGCCTTCGCATGAACCAACTTTCCGATATATTCCAGAGCCTTAAATAAGGGTGTCTCCTCAATCACCTTCTTGTATCTCTGTCTCATCTTCCCCTCTTTCTTGACTTTATACCTGTCTCTCGCTTTCCCTCGTACGCGGGTTCGTTAGTCTCTCTGTCTGTCATGTGTTTGGCGGTAAATGGGGTATACCTGTCTGTCTTGCTCTGTCTCCTTTCTCTGTTTGTCTCTACCATTATTTTGGTCCCTCCTTACCTCCCCTCTCGCTCTCCTTCCATTTACTCTTCACCTACTCACTCATCTTTCACTCCTTTGGTTCTCTCCTCCCTCTCTTTTTTTTCCCTTCTCCTCTTCTCTCCTCTTTTCCGTTCCCTTCCCTCCCCTGCACCACCCTCTCCTTTTCCCCTCCTCCTCCTCTCCTTCTCTTTCCACTCCCCGCTCTTCCCTCCCTTCTGATCAACCTACTTTTTTTTTTTCTCCTCTCCCCTACCTCCCATCTCCTCTCCACACCTTCCTTCCTCTCACCACCTCTCTCCTCCCTACCCTCCCCTCCTCTCCCCCTTCCTCTGCCCCTCCGCTCTCCCTGGTCGGAGGGGCCAAGGGTTAAGCTGCTTTCCATATAAACGACCAAAATGCATCACGCAGTACACGACCGACGTCTCTATGAGGGAAAGTAACCAACAGTTATGATATTTATGTGTTTTTTACTTTTTTTTCATCCAGTGATTAAGCGGGGGTCAGCGGAGGCGAGAGGAGCGAAGAGAGGCGAGAGGAGGGGAGAGAGAGGGAGGGAGAAGGGAAGGATGGAGGGGAAACTGGGAGACGGTGTGATAACGGATAGGGAGAAGAAGGGAGCAAAAATGAGAGAGAGAGAAGGGGAGAGAGAGGGGGAGAGGGAGAGGGAGAGAGGAGAGGGAGAGGGAGAGAGAGAGAGGAGAGGGAAGAGGGAGAGGGAGAGGGAAGAGAGGGAGCAGAGAGAGAGAGAGAGAGAGAGAGAGAGAGAGAGAGAGAGAGAGAGAGAGAGAGAGAGAAGAGAAGAGAGGAGAGAGAGAGAGAGAGCGAGAGAGAGAGAGAAGAGAGAGAGAGGAGGAGAGAGAGAGGATCGAGAGAGAGAGAGAGGAGAGAGAGAGAGGAGAGGAGAGAGAGAGAGAGAGAGTGAGACAAACAGACAGAGAGAGAAAGAAAGAGAGAGAATAATGATGAAAGCGGAACAGGCAAAAGACGGTAAAGAGGAATCAAGAGAGAAGAGGATTAAACGGGTCATAATAAAAAAGGAACAGACAACCAGCAGCGACGAAAGACGTGGGATTGGAAGAAGGAGGAGGGAGAGAAGAAGAAAAAAAGAAAGAAAAAAAGATGAGAAGAAAAGAAGAAGAGTAAAAAGTAGAACAAGATCAAGACGAAAGAAGACAGAGGAAGAAGAAGAAGAACAACAACAACAACAACAACAATAACAACAAAACAACAACAAAAAGCAGCAGAAAGAGGAGGAGGACGAGGAAGAAGAAGGGGAGGCCGAGGAAGAAGAAGAAGAAGAAGAAGTAGGAGGCCGAGGAAGAAAGGGAGGAGAAGGAGGAGGAGGAGGCCCAGGAGGAAGAAAGAAGAAGAAGGAGGAGGAGACAAGGACAACAGCAATACACGTCTCTTTCCCTCCCTTTTCTCTTCTCCCTCCCTCGCGAAGGCCCTCAAACCCCCTCCTCCCCCTCCCCCCTCTCCCCTCCTCTTAATCCTCACTTCACAGTTTAAATAAATCGCCATCCACGAAGCGATGTCGCGCAGAGGGGAAAATAAATAAAGATAAATAATGACTGAATCCAAAGAGG
>NW_020869060.1:598485-605985 GCF_003789085.1 Penaeus vannamei | reverse complement strand
ATTCCTAGGAGAAGGGTAACTGTGGAATTAGGGATAGGCCTACATTCACATTAATACCCAACGACATATTCCAAGACAACATTCTAATATGGATTTATATCATCACATTGTGTAACTAAATCAAACAGATTTAGGTATACATGCCTACAATATCATCAGACATCTGAGATATGACGAAGGGAAAAAAGGGAAAGACAGTGCCATTATTAGGAAGTCCCTGGGGCACCATCTGACCTTAACCCAGCCTTGTTTATCATCAGCTTTATCTTTACCTTATTATCATTTACTGCCGAGAAGAAACGAAGCAATCCGAGTGAATATAAGACGTATTTCGACAAATTATACGTTTCAGCCGAATGCGTGAGTTGATCTTGATTCCGTAACGGTCTGTAATCAGATTATCAAAGCGATGTGATTAAATAGGATAAACAGAAAAAAAAATAAGAAAGAAATACACATGAAAAACTAACGATTTGCACACGACAGAAAACGGGACACCAGCTCGACTAGGAAAATGAAAAAAGCTGCACTAAACCAAATACTAAAAACAGAAAGGTCCTTGCATGTGCGCGGTGGTCAGTGCTTTGGCTTGGCTGTCGGAAGTTGCTTCGTCGCCGCGACCCTCCTGCCGGCGCTGCTTATTAAACATGGCGCGCGCACCTCCTCCATCAGGTCTTTGTGCCATTTGAGGAACATTCCGCTCTGGAGAACAGGGATCGTACGTGTAAAGTTTTCGAAACTGGAAATAAGGGTGCATTAATGTAAACAAATACATGCAAACACACACATATACAATCCATAGATGTCAACGAGATGCTCGAAGGCCGGATGGTTCCCACTGAGCACCTCTGTACCCGGCAGCTGTCTTCCTCCTTCAGCGGACGCAGGAGTTCACTCTAATTTAATCTCATGACACTTCTGGGCGTAAGCAAGCACACGCCCTCGAAAGGAATAGCTTCATAAAGAACTTCTCGTCAGACACAGAGAACAAGGCAGAACAGCAGACAGACGACGGTCCCTCGCCACCGCTCCGCCCTCGCACCTGGGCCATGGGGTCTCTCGTGGGGTTTCACATACACTTTCCCAGTAAACCCTCAGCAAAACCCTCTCATTCACCTGCTCTACGACCCAATCTCTTACTTTCACATCTTGTGGCTAGTGGTGGGCGAACCTCACAAGACCACCCTCATGCTTTCACAACATATATATATATATATATATATATATATATATATATATATATATATATATATAGGGCTTACATACATACATATAAGTAAAAACACGTGGTAGGACTGAGCTGCACTTTTTGTGTGATGCTGCAGGAAAGTCATAGATCAGAATGTGCTGAGGGGGAGGGAGCCATACGTAGTAGAAAGCATCTAAGTACTTATTTAAACCTTGGTAGAAAGTAGCGAAAGGGCGGCCGAGAACGGAGATGAATGGGCGAGATAAGGAAAAGAGATAGACGGAAGATGACGTCAAAAGAAGCTGAAGGTGACAGAGGCTAAAAAAGAGCAGATGTAAGATGGCTGAGAATTTTGAAAATAGGAAAATCTTTTGGAAGGAGCATTTACGTTGAAGAATCGATGCAGGTCGGAAGTTGTGAATGATGGATATGGACAGATGTTACTAGATAGGAAAACGAAACAAATAGGGCCTTGAAGAACATGAAATAGACGCAGTTTCTAAGAAATGGGGTAGAAGGCGCCTTGAAGAAATGAAGTAGTTGGGACTTTGAAGGAAATAAAGTCAGTTTTCCCACCCGATTTGAAAGGCTTCGCGGAGTGCTGTTTGAAGAAAGAAGAGAGACTGGCTGATCAAGCTGCTAAATACTTGTAGTGTACTGGCATAGGAACTGGTGACTGGATAAGTGCATGTATTATAATTTTATAAAAAAAAAAATAATAACTTTTGGGTGGGCGTTGAAGAGAAGAAAAGAGCAATGAAGGTGCTTTGATAAGACCCCTCCTTAGGGCGTGTGCCCAGAGAAACCAGGTTTGCCCGCGACTGTAGCACGAAGAATTAGACATATACAACAAGTGTGGGCATGCACAGAGGAAGCAGGTTCAAGCGTGTCGGCGCCAGCAGCCCGCTTCAACCCGCTTTCCTGCTTCAACCCGCTTTCCTGTTTGCTCGGATCATTCTTGCCTGCTCAACCCGCGTGAATGGACGCTATTGAGATCAGGGTGGATGTTGAGCTCCTGACAGCCAAAGTTTATGAGACAGCCAGTGTGGAACAAATGGAATAAGCACCACGCAACAGGAATGTGGTGGATAGGCTGAGGACTGAAATCAGGAAAATTCTGGAAGAAAATAAAGCATTCGCAAAAGGATACTTCATAAGCATAGTCCTTTTATGTCCCAAAGGATATCGATAAACGTGATACTTATTCAGCCTACTACTTACTCCCCAGTATTTAGTTCATTCAAGGGGCTGCCACACTACAGCGGGTCGGAACTGCTTTCTCTGTGCATGCACCCTACTCGGGATTACAACACACGACCACAAAAATAATCAGATGAATACATGAACCTCCGGCATTCCACTGAACCTCCGGCCCTCCACTGAACACAGCTGAAAACTCACCTCAACAAAGGCGAGGAGGAGGCGGTCCAGCTGGGGCTTGTATGGGGCGCCGTGAGGAATCGGGTAGCTAATGAAAACCGTGTCCAAGTTTGTCTTCGCAATGTACAGCTTCGCCTTGCCTGTCGCGTCCGTGAAATTCTGATTTATGATGTAGTCCAGAAACGAGCGACTGGATATGACTGCGTGGCTAGGGAAGGAAACATTTATGGAGTCGGTTCTGTTTTCAGCGTTGCAGTCCTTTGCTTATCTGAATCGTTAATTGATGTATATACCAGTATATGCAAGACAAAGATGGAAGACTAGTTAACAAAAGACAAAAAAAATATGAATTAAACAGCCATAGAAAGATAAGGAATTAAGCCAATAACCATAAGTCAGCCTACTTTTTTTCTGTTGTTAACCGAAGTCCTTCTTCCATCGACGGACCGATGTAAAGCAGCTTCGCGATGGCTTGAAAAACCTCAGAGTTGGAGGCCTCGTAAAACTTCTTCCAGTCTGCTCCATAGGGCGGAATATTGATCCTATGACAGGACGTGTAGGTGTAGTCAGTTAATTATGCATGTATATGTATGAGTATATGCAATCACGGTAAAATAATAACCATGATCCATCTGAGAAGTTGAATGAATATTTCGAAAGGTATTCAGAACGTTCATTTCGCCGTGCCCCTTCGTCCACACACCTTTCCACGACCCTGACCATCTCGGCAGCCGTCTCAGGCCGCGGTGGGTACATGGGCGAGGTGAGAGAGGCCGTCAAGTTGCCCCTGTACGCCACGCCACGACCAGAGCAACCACCAACCACGTGGCGACCACCAGGCGACTCGCGGTCGTTCTGGCACGCCACTGGCTGAAGTCTTGGCCAAGGAGGATCTTGTAGACTTCCAGAACTGACTGGCTGAGGTCGGGGTACGTGGCGCGTCCGATGTGGCCAAGCTGGGAAAGGGGTTTTGAAGGCGCGTCACTCGCCACTGACAGCACACTCATATATTTACATATACACACACACGCGAATGCACACATAGAAAAAAGAAGAAAGAAAAGAAAAAAACGAAACCAGAAACACACACACCACACAAACCCCCCAAAAAACAACAACAACAGACACACCCACCATCTTCAGCACCCGGCCAAGACCACCAGAGCTGCAATGACCGCCACCCACACCTCCCACGACAAAGGGAAGAGCAAGTTATCCCATCTCGGGGCGAGCGAGGGCGTGGCCATGACGAAGGTCTGAGAGGTCATCCCGTATTCCCCGTGAATCCATACTGCTGGAGGCGTGATGGCAGAATGACGTAACCGTTGGCGGCCATGAAGGAGGTCCTGTCCATCACTCGCTCGACCACCTGCAATGGGTCGTCGCGTGAATGCTGCCGACTTTATTGTTTTCATTATCGCTATTACTGTATTATTATTGTTTCTACTTCCTGTCATCATTGTATGTTTTATTTTTATTATTATCACTTATCAATTTCATCGTTAGTGAACCGCATTCACGTTGATAGATGTAGAAAAAGGTATGAATGAGAATGAATATATTCACAATACAAGAGATGTATTTGACTGGTTTCGAATACATCTTCGAAACCGGTCCAATACATCTCTAGCATTATAAAGATATTCATTCTCATTCGTACTTTCTCTACATACACCATCAGTATTATCAATATTGTTAAAATCATCATCATTATTACTATTATCCTCAATTTGTTCATCATCATTATCATACACTATCATTATCATTATTAGCATCGCTTCTTATCACCGACATTGATGTTTTTACAAGGATTCCAAGGTTTATAAACATCTGTGTTATAACTGGGAGGGAACATCTTTGAACTATCATTATCATTATCGTCATTGCCATCAACATTATCATTGTCATTATTATTATTATTATTGTTGTTGTTTGTTATTGTTGTTATTATTATGAGAAAGCAGAGAGATAATAATTACGAAAGAAAATATAAACGAAACAAACACATAAAAGGAGAGAAAATATTCATAAACAATCCTAGAACACACAAAGCACAACTCACAAAACAAGAACATAACACCAAAACAACAACAACCAGCAAACTGTATAGGGAATATTTATCAATATCCAGAAAAAAAACTATATGCACACATCAAAAGAACATTGAAATAAAAATGTAAACAAAGTGTAAATCAGTCTCTCTAAAACCCACGACCCACAACACAAACAAAGATCTCCCCCCCCCCACCCTACCGGCCCACACCACCAACCAACCCCCCCCCCCAAAAAAAAAATCACAAACCCGAGCAAACACACACCCACCTCGATGAAATTCGCCGTCGGGATGATATCAAACGTGAAATTAAGAGCCTTCGCGATCGCTAATAAGGCCTGGTAGTCTGTGCCCGAGTAACGTGTCTTCCGCTTCCCGTTTTCTGTTGTCGTGTCCTTCTCGATCCAGCTGGGCGGCCAAGGCTTGCCTGTGACGTTTACTCGGGCGCCGTGGAAGCTAATCGTTTCGGCGGGGTTTGGGGGATAGGAATAAAGGGATAGGTGGTGAGGAGGTGGATAGGTGGTGAGGAGGTGGATAGGTGGTGAGTAGGTGGATAGGTTATGAGGAGGTGGATAGGTGGTGAGGAGGTGGATAGGTTATGAGGAGGTGGATAGGTGATAGTAGGTGGTAGGTTAGGATAGGGGTAAGTAGGTGGATAGGTTATGAGTAGTGGTAGGTGATAGTAGGTGGGTAGGTGGTGGATAGGTGGTAAGTAGGTGGATAGGTGGTGAGTAGGTGGATAGTGGGAGTAGGTGGATAGGTGGTGAGGAGGTGGATAGGTTATAGGCGAATGGGTGGAGATAAGTGGAGGATAGATTAAAAGTTGTAATGTTCATGTTAATGATCATTTCTCTCCATAATCATCGTCGCTGTCATGATGAAAGCAAAGCGAATAACAACCGTGATAAAGCAAAGAGAATGATACATATCACAAATAAAAGGATACAGAGAAACTCGAAACAAAAACAAAACTTCCCTTACTTTCTGAATTTCTCCGGAAGAAGGCGGAGCGGTTCGAAACCCTCGGTCGGCAGCCCACGAACCGACCCTCAGCAGGCGGGGTCCTCGGGCGCTGTAGGGCGTGTGGTGTAAAGCTTGTGCCTCGTGGACGAAGGGGGAAGAGAGAGGGAAAAAGGTGTCGATTATTAGGGCTATTGCGGTCACTCCCGCTGTGGTATTCGGACGTCTTTTGTATCGTTCAGAAGGGTGGGGTATCGAATAGGGGGCGGCTTGAACGCTCGTTATAGTGACGGCAGTTGTTTGTGTGTATTCAAGGTCTATACAAGTACTTATATAGACCTTGTGTTATTCGGCAAGGGAGTGTGGGTAATAGAACAGGTGTTATTCTTGCGACACGAAGAGGAAGATCGAGAGATCGAGTGCGCACTCATTCTAGCTCCTCCTTTACCTCCTCCTTCCTCCTCGGTGTTCCTTCAAGTTGATAAGCATGCTGTTTGTCATAGAGAAGGCCAGTGGTCGCTCAGGAGGGCACGGAGCTCCTGCGGGGCGAGGCGGGTGACCAGCAGGAGCCGCGTGTCCCACTGCAGGAGGGGGCGCCCGAGGGAGGCCTGCGAAGGAGGCGAGGAAGTCCGCTCCTCGCTAACCACCACCACCACCACGTTCGAGGACAGACGCCTCTGCCAGGGAGTAACTGGTCATTTTTTTTTTTTATATATGCTTTCCTCACTAATATCATGTCCATAATGGCACATGGGTGCATTAGTAATCTGAATGCTCGCATGTAAAATTCTGTTTATTGATTGCATGCATTAATATAACCTCAACGGCTATCCTATCTCATATTAGTAAAATGCATTCATATCTCTTCACCTTATACATTAACGGGCATACTCTAGAAACGTAAACAACCGAGAATACCAATTGATTAACTCCCATATTGTGTCAAACGGACCACCCCCACCTTGTAGGCTTGAGCGATCACTTCTGAGACCTGGGAAAAGTTCGCGTCCGGCCTCCTGCTGCCACTTGGAACACGCTGACGCCCCTCGTGGCCTCTTCGCCGGCGACCACCTGCAGGAAAAGTCGTTCAATGTCAATAACGCAGATGCGATGGAAGGTCTTTTCTTTCTCTTTTTTATTTCTACCTACACCAATATTCACATCATTCACTCTGCATCTACCTCTATATCAATACATCATTCACTCTGCATCTACTTCTATATCAATACATCATTCACTCTGGCATCTACTTCTACATCATCTAACCTTCCTATCACGTAACTAATCATCTACATCTATAATGTATACTGCTATATTTAATTTTCCACTTATATGTGTATGTTTGTGACGCACCCGCACATTGTATACAGTATATAACACATAACAATAAATCTTTATGTAATGCATATCAAGTTTTTTTTATCTACACATAGCCAATGTAAGTGCGACCGGCCTGACAAAAAGGTTTTCTCAGAACTCGGTCGTAATTGGCAGGCTGAAAAGAGCTGTCAGTCACGAAATAATGTTAGCTTGGGATTGGATTTTTCTTATTTTCTAACAGTAAATGAAAATATATATATATATATATATATATATATTATATATAGTCATTTACTAAAGTTACATGGAAAATCTCTCTGTCCTCTTCCATTATCCTTATTCTCTTCAGTATTTCCCTTCCTCTCTTGTTCTCCTCCAACCCTCCTTCCTACCTCCTCCCACCCCCTCCTTCCACCCCCACTTCCTACCCCTCTCTACCCCTCTCTCCTGACATCCATCTCCCCCTCTTTACTACCCAACTCCCATATATTCTTATATGAGTTTTCCTATTTTCCATGTAACTTAGTAAATTAAATTATATATATATTTTATTAGTTTTCTCATTTTCCATGTAACTTAGCAAATGAAATTCTATCAT
>NW_020869060.1:590886-594035 GCF_003789085.1 Penaeus vannamei | reverse complement strand
TACATAGGGTATCGTATAATCGCACACTTTTGCTGTGTATTTTATTAGTGATAGGGTAGGTTATATCTTTTTTTCCGATATATGTATAGGGTATATGGTTAGATATTTATGAAATATATGATAGGATTTTTATAGGTATATATAGTTATAGTACATATGTATAGCTTATATAGCTGTATATATAGGTACTATTAGCGATTAGCGGCAGTATATATATATATATAGGTATATGTGTAGGGGGTGTGGAGGGATGGGTGAGGCGTATTGTAGGGGGTTTCATTGATATTCAGTATTGTTGTGTATAGTTTTGAGGTTTAGCGTGATGAGTGGTGAAGTACATTACAGTACAACATACATACGAGTAATGCATATAATTCGAGGCATATTAGTACTATACATGCATACATATATGCACCACTGACACACACAAGCACACAGGTCTCACACCACGACTTATGCAACGCACACACACACACACACACCACACACAACAACACTACACACACACACAAGCTACACACACAACACAGCAGACTACAATTTTTTTCACTTACTTATTTCTATTTTTTTTACACCACATTTACTCACTAATATTTTATTTATATTATTTTTTAATATATTATTTTTATTTGTTATTATTATTTTTTTTTTATTATTTTTTTTTTTTATTTTTATTTATTTTTATTTTTTATTTATTTTATTTTTATTATTTTTATTTATTTTTTTTTTTTATTTTTTTTTTTTATTTTTTTTTTTTTATTTTTTTTTTTGTAATTGAGTATTATATATAGATAATATAGTATATAATAATTGATTATATCTATTATGATATAATATTAATTATAGTTATATGTATAATTATGATATATACATATATAATATAATTCTCCTCTCTGATATATATTACATTATATATATATATATTATATATATATATATATATATATATATATATGTATTATATATAATATATATATATATAATATATATATATATAATTATATATATTATATATATATATATATAATATATATATATAATATAATATATATATATATATATATATATATATTATATATATATATATATATTATATATATTATATATAATATAATAAATATATATACATATATATATATATATATATATATATACATACATATATATATATATATATATACATATATATATATATATATATATATATATATATATATATATATATATATATATATATATATATATATATATATCAGACCTGAAGATGGAATCGAGGACGGTTCCGAAACTGTTGTCTCACTTTCCTCAATAAATCTAGTTTGTGCATTGTGGGTTTTTCTTCCATATATATATATATATATATATATATATATATATATATATATATATATATTTATATATATATATATATATATATATATATATATATATATATTTATATATATATATAATATATATATATATATATATATATGTAATTTAAAAAAAAACACACACACACACACACACACACATATATATATATATATATATATATATATATATATATATATATATATATATATATATATATATATATATATATATATAGAAGGGTTGATGGCAGGCTCTGCCCCCCAACATCCCCCTAGAAAACATTGTCTCCACCTCAATATGCACAGCAAGATAGAGCTGAAACTCAGGAGAACCGAGGGGATTTTGGCTGATAGCGGCACTTTCCATAATATTTTTCCTGCATTTGTTCATGTCTGCAGATTATTTCTTGCACTGACAACTGCAACTCATATTCAATTTGTCCTAACTTAGTGTGACCTTACTATAAAGATTAACTATATATACATAAATATATAAATATGTAAACATATAAATATAAATATATATTTTATTTTTCAAATATACCCCTGAGACTATGCCCCTATTCCTCCAGGATCACAGAGTTTATCCCTCACTTCTGAAGATTGGTTCATGTACCTGTGAATACCATTTCTTATTATAGTCACACAATTCTATATAAATAAATTATTAAAATAGTGTTTTGGACATCTCTAAGCATGGTAGTTAAAATGGTGTATTTGTTTTGCTTTTCCCATTCAGTGGTCAGACATGTGCAAATGAAAACCAATCTCAATTTTAGAGGGTATGCTTACTGTGAATACAAAGTATCGAAATCCCATATTATACAAGCTAAGCTAATTCTTTACAGTATTGATGCACTCGCTAGTTCCCAACTCCACGTCAAAAATTTAATAATCAATCTGAGTTGCTATTACTGGGCATGCCTACTGCCCAAGAGAAAGGTTGATGGGGGACCACCAGGTGGACTTAGACTGAGGTGCACCTTTTCCTTTATCTGTGGCATTACTTTTCATGTTTGCAGATTACTTCTTGTACCAACAATTACACTTTTTTGTCCTCTACAAGAATATCATATTCAATTTGCCCCAACCTTGTGTGTCCATACTGTAAAGATCAACCCAATCTAGACTTTGATGTCATCCCTGAGCTGCCTCCATCTACTTTGTTTCTCATTCTGGTTTCAGGTATATTATAATTACATTCCTCAATACAACTAGTCTGCCTTCAAAGTATGTTTTATAATGTTATAACTGTACAATAATGCATACCAATCTTCAAAGCAAATCATAGACTTTGCATTTTCTTTGCCTCCAAAATATTAGAGCACTAATAGAGCTAGGCTATCCTCAACTAAATTGGCTTCTTGGGAATGACACAGCTAGCTGGAGAGAGGGTGCTTACTACTACAAGTGTATGCTTTGTTTTATGTTCAATTACACATTCGTGCTTGGTTTGATACTTTCAATAAAGTCTTTGGCTGAATTGTTTCAATCATATATGCATCACCCATGATTGTGTCCTTGAAGGAATCGTTACATCTGTGGCTTTCAGTATTTGTGCTCATGAGTAAAACAGGATCCAGTGACATCTGCATATTCTGAGTATTTGTGCTTGTCTATCATATTAGTTTCTATATTTGGGATTTTAGAATGATGAAATTTAACTTGTGAACTCTGACCTTTCTTATCCACATAAACATTCACACTGCCTTTCTCCAACCAACCTGATGGCAAGGATCTTATAGCTATTCCATTTAAACCCTACTCTGAGCTGACAGTTAAAATTGTGATAAC
>NW_020869060.1:583386-585886 GCF_003789085.1 Penaeus vannamei | reverse complement strand
GCTGGTGTCATCTCCCATCCGAACTCCTGACCGTCGGCGACCTCCTGAATGATCAACGATACGCCACATATGATGAACTGAAGGAGGCGATTCTCAGACGCACAGTACCTAACCCACTGACCATGTTAAGCTCCTTCCTCTCATCTGAAACCACAGACAGCCATACTCCTACAAAAATTCTTTGCCATTTCCAACGCCTCCTCACCCACACCAGCATGACCTTCCCTCTTCCTCAAACGGCTGCCCACAGATAACCAGCAAATCCTGCTGGTGTCAGATGCCCTATTAGAGCAACTTGTTTTGAAAGCCGACGTGATAATCGCAGCTATGGCACCCACACCCAAAATAGCAACAGAGTCTGCCGCAACAGCTACCCCCGCTGTGACGTTGGGACCCCTTGCAGCCCAGGTAGCTACACCATCTGAGGCTGTGCAGAAATTATCCTTCACCGTAGCACAGCGAACGGGACTTCAGGCGCCCTTCAACGTCGAGACGCCCACTGGCGCGATCCTCTCTTCTGGCAGTGAAACGGCTACCGCAAAAACTTAGTGCCCCTGTTCTCTCCAAACCTCGTCGGCTTTTACTGCATGTCCGGGATGCCTCCTCCTCCTTTCATTTCCTCATCAAGATGGGGGCAGAGGTCAGCCTCTTACCGGCCTCCCATAAGGAGGCCGGGAGAAGGAGGATAAGCACCTTCCCTCCTCGTGCACTTTAGAAGCTGGCAACACGACGCCCATCAACGTCTATGGCGAGCGTTTGAGACCCTCTTGCTGAAAGACGAGCGAAACCAATGATTCCAATGGATCTTTCTCGTCGCCGACTTCTTAGAGCATTACGGTCTGATGGTCGATCTTCAAGGTAAGGCTTTTATTCACCAATCCGGAGCCTGCATTGGTCAGTACCTTAATATACACTGGTCTTCCCAGGACCTGCACCTTTAAGGACATCCTGCAGGAATTCCCAGCTTTGACCAAGGTAACCAACTGGGCCACCCAACCATGGCATGAGGTCCAGTACCACATCGTGACTCAGTCCCCCTGCCCACTCTCGCTGCCGTCTGCTTGCCCCTGACAGATGTCACAGTGCCAGAGCAGAGTACAACCATATGATGCAAGAGAGGATCACACGACCTTCCAGCAGCCAATGGTGATTGGCAATGGCCTTCGAAGCCAGCAAAAAAGCCCTAGCCTCTGCCACACTGCTCAACCACCCCCTGCCCAACGCTCCACTCAGCATAGTGGTTGACACCTCTGACACTGCCATCGGTGCTGTCCTCCAGCAACGCCGGGGTAAGAAAAGGCAACATCTTTTTTTTTTGCAGACTCTATCGCTACCCAGTCTCAGTACAATGCCTTTAGTAGGGAACTCCTGGCAGTGAGGCATTTCCAGTCGTATGTGGAGGCAAAGACTTTCCACATCCTGACTAGTCACAAACCCCTCACCTTTGTCTTACACTCGAGGACCCACCGCCTATTCCCTCGCGAGGAGCGCCTCCTAAACTACATCTCGCAGTTCACGACAGACATTAGACACATTTGGGGCTCAGACAATGAGGCCGCCGATGCTCTGTTGAGGATAACCATATCTACAGCGATCCTCGCCGACGACGCAGTGGATTACCACCTGGTCAGCAGAGAACAACGCCAGGACACGTCCATGACTCCTCTCATAGAGGGCCAGACTTCCCTTAACCATGAGAGAGTCAAAATCCTAAGCTCCTAGGAAGACTGTCTCTGTGATGTCTCCCTCGGTCCCTTCGGCATCCCGGACACCGTTACTACCGACTGCGACGCCCAGTTCAGTCAGAACTCTGGTGCCAGCTGATGGTATTACTCGGTTTCAAGGGAATCAGGACGAGTCAGGCGACTCCACCACCACGTGAAGCAGGCCCTGACATCCTCCTCCGACAGGAAGTGGGTCGACCATTGTCCTCCTTTATATCTGGACATTGTTCAAAGATCTGCAGTGCACCACCACAGAAATAGTCTACAGAACCATGCTCGCCCTTCCTGCAAATTTCCTTGTCAAGGCCATGCAACTTCGAGCCAGGGACCTTCGGCAAGCAACTGCGAACGGATGACTCATGTACGCAGCCGAACGACGAGACCCTCCTGACAACATGACATATACATGCTTCCAGGACTCCAGGATTGCTCTCATGCCTTCGTGAGAAAACACCTTAGACCCCTCTCTGTCCTCCAGGGTCCATTCCCAGTCATCAGAAGAGGCGTTAAGACTATCACCCCTTCAGGTTCCTCAGCAAATATATTATCCATAATAATATATATATATATATTCATGTTGGAAAGAGCAACACTGGACGTCATAGAAGTCACCGACCTTGATTTTGTTAACGATGTTGCTATCCTGTCTGAGTCTCTAGGGGCCTCTTAGGAGAGTCTGTTCACTTGATACAGTGTTGTACTGACTGTACATTATTATTGTTATCATTATTATTACTGTTACTATTATCCTTATCATCCTCATTGGGAGCTAATGT
>NW_020869060.1:575886-578386 GCF_003789085.1 Penaeus vannamei | reverse complement strand
GTGTGTGTGTGTGTGTGTGTGTGTGTGTGTTTGTGTGTGTGTGTGTATGTACATATGTGTGTGTGTGTGTGTATGTACATATATATGTGTGTGTGTGTAACTAGCTATGTAAAAAAAAAGTTCTATTTGCATTTTATTTCATCTTATTCATGTGATTTTGTTTCAACCATAAAATAAATCTCAATACACTATTCACAATAACATGCTTTCATAGTCTTCGAACTTTGACGGATAAAATAGCTTAATAAACGGCTGTTGCGAACCAAATAACTGTCCATATAAGGTCTAAAGCGATATATCTGCTCCCGACGATTGCCGTAAGTTAGCCTCCTCAGTCTGGATGTCTTTGACAGAATACTGCTACGTCATTGCCTAACTTTAAGTAGGATTGTGCGATGAATGATGCAGCATCTTCTCAATAAGGCTCTGCTTCAAGGGAACGCTCCTCTACGGCTACAATACACAACCCGTTATCAAAAAACTCCTATGAACATCATCATCATTTTTTATTGTCATGATAATGATGATTCTTGTTATCCTTATCATTGTTATTGCTACTATTAATATTATCATTATTGTACTTATTTTTATCATTTTTTTATTATTTTTTATCTATTTGTTATTATTATTTTTATTATTATTATTAATATTATTATTATTAATATTATTATCATTCTTATTATTATCATTATCATCATCATCATCATTATTATCATTATCATTCTTATTATCCTTATGACCTTCAGCATCATTGTAATCAATCATTACTGTTATCATCATCATTAGTAATATATGTGTGAGGCCCATGCACTGAGTAATGTAGCGACTCCTATCATGACCTAAGGATGTGGGACTTCCCGTGCTTTTAGACAATGAGTGTCACCATCGTTTTCGTCCAGCACACAACGCAGGTCGCCGCTCTTTTTTCGGTGTTAGGAAAGTGCTTTTCTAATTTTCACTGTTCTGAGAATGAATAGAAACTACACCGAAAGGGAAATCAGTCTTACTGAATGAAGATAATGCAAGACAAAGAGGAACATGAACTGTGTGATATTTGGTGGTTTTGAGGCACATGTGTCCGCATATTTAACACGTAATTCAACCAAAAGTAAATTCTGCCTCACGATGTAGGCGCTCCGTGACGGGGAAAGAGTTAAATCCATCGTTCGGGGTCAGGCTGATGATTAAAACGAATCATTACCATCGTCAGATTCATAATCACTATTATTCTTATTACAATAGAATTATACGCAGATGTATAGCGATTTTTATTGTTACCGTTGTTGTTGCTGTTAGTCATCATCGCTGCCGCCGAGCCGTCGCCGTCTTCCTCCTCTTCCACCTCCTCCTCCTCTCTCTCTCCTCCTCCTCCCTCCTCCTCCTCTCTCTCTCCTCTTCTTCCTCCTCCTTCTCTCCTTTTCCTCCTCCTCCTCCTCCTCCTTTTCCTTCTCCTCCTCCTCCTCCTCCTCCTCCTCCTACTTCTCCTTTTCCTCCTCCTCCTACTCCTCCTTCTCCTTCTCCTCTACCTCCACATCATCATTCACAGAAGGCTAACTTAAACAGTCAAGTACAATTCACTATATCGAGAAAAAAAACGGTCGTCACAGAAAAGAAGCCAGTTTAGTAGGCGAACTACTGGCGAGGTGTGAGGAGCCATTGCTTCCGAATCAAGAAGAATAAAATGAATATTAGTAAAACAAATAATGGTTAAACAAACATTGGTAAAATAAAAATTGGTATAACATATATTGGTAATAAAAAAAAATTGGTAAAATGAATACTGGCAAAACAGATATTAAAAGAAGTTGATGGCGATTAAAGTCGCCTAATATCTTGTCCAACAAGATCATTAGAGATATCCAAGGATCTTTAGATTAAGCATAGTACGAAAAGCGAAGAAGAAAAATAATTATAACCGAAGAGCATAAAGTAAAGCATAATTATGATGCTAAAGGTTTTAGAGCAAAGGCATTTCTTGACTGCTATTAATGAGAGGAAAGGCTTATGTACGCTTAAAAGCAACTCGGCAGCCGTGCTCCTCCGTGTTTGAATCAGGGATTCTTAAGTGCCGAATCTGGGCAGGAAGAGTCATCTAGTTTGATTGCCACCTGTTAGACCTTGTTCAGACGAGCGACTTTGTGGCGCGACTACTAGAGGCGCGTCTGCTAGGTCCATGGAAGTGAATAGGAGCGCACACACGTAGTGGCTTTGGCTGGCCTCTGGCGCTACTAAAGGCCCTATCATACTAGCACTTTTTCTGTCAATTTCTTTCTCCGCAAGGATCGTCTACAAACAGAACGCCTTCCAGACCAAGACGGTTACGACCGTTTCCGTCTAACTAATTTCCTTGTTTATCTTGTGCTATTAAAAAAGTAGATAGGATGATTGAATGTAAACATAAGCTAATATTTTAGAATATTCGTATATACAATATACAACATCATATTTCTTTAAAATAATGTAATATGTATGAGAATGTTCGTGTGATTCCCGGGACCTC
>NW_020869060.1:558386-568386 GCF_003789085.1 Penaeus vannamei | reverse complement strand
AGCCCAGTGGCAAAATTTTTGTTTTCAGTGTTGTGTTGATTTTAGGTTATTCTTAAGACTATACAGTGGCAACAAAGAAGAAATAGACATTAGTAACCATCCCATTTTGATATCTTAGCCCATCAAGTGCCCCAAATTCCGAAAAATGTTATTAAGAATGAAGCAATCCAGGCAGTATAAAGTGAATGAAAGTTTGGTGTTTCCAGATGCAAAGGTATTTTTTTTTTTTTTTATGGTATGGATGCAGCTCCATCTTGCCGTAAATACCAAGGTGATGAGAATGTGTTCCAGGGGGTGTTAGGAGGCAGAGCCCCCCATCAACCCTCCCCTTGAGTAGTGCCTAAAGGGCACGCCTAGGCACGACAACCACGATTGTTAGGTTAGGGTGGTTTTTGGCCAGATGTCTTGTACGATTACCAACAGGGGTTTAGACTGTGTGGATTCCTGTAGATTTTGCTGGAGTTCAACCATATGTGGTGATTTCCGCAATATTTCTCCTTTGTTTCGATTCAAAATATATCTCATATTGAAGTTTGTGAAGAGGATGAGTGCAGCATCATGTGAAATTCTGCTCCCTATGTTGTTCTCAGATATGTGATGAAGGACTGCAGTATATGTAGTTGGTTGATTGCTGTAAGCTCTGTGCCTTTAGTGCCTCAGCAAAAACTAACAGACCTTTTTTATTCTGGCAAGATAGAGCTTGGCCTGGTTCCTGTCTTATTCTACAAATTTCCATATTACAGATGACAGATGTGTATGTTCCAAAGTATTATACTGGAATTTTTGAGGCCAAGGATGTACTTACAAAGTTACTGGTTTGTCTGGTGGTTCAAAAAGCGTGTTGCTTGTGTATGTACAGGGCCCTCGATTACGTGCAGAAAATTTGTTTGTGTCGTCCTGAATATCTCTTATCAAATACATTTTCTTCCTCTCTCTCCCCCCACCACACACACAAACGCGCACACATGCACACACGCACACATGCACACGCACACACATGCACATGCACACATGCACACACACACACACACACACACACACACACACACACACACACACAACACACACCACACACACACACACACACACACACACATCACATACACATGTACACACATACACATGCACACACACGCACATGCATACGCATGCACACGCACAAACACATGCACATGCTTACGCACACACACATGCACATGCTTACGCACACACACATTCACACGCATACACACGCATACACATGCACACGCACACACATGCACACACACACATGCATACGCACACACATGCACACACACACGTGCACACACACACGTGCACACACACACATGTACACACACACACATGCACATGCACACATGCATATGAGCATGCACATGCACCCATCCCCCCACCTGTAATCATTATATCTTGCTTCTAAAAATTTGATCACAGTAAGATATTTTAATGACTTTTATAGGGAAACTCAGTGAGTGGACTCATTTTTTCACTTTCATGCATTTGTTTATACCATATAGAATGAGAATATATTTCCTCTAAAACGTAGGACATCTTGATCCTCTATACTTTAAAGTAAGTTTATGTGGTAATTGTTTAAGTGGATTCGATGGATTCCTCTGATTCTCTACTACCCGTACTTGTAGGTTAAGGACATTTGCTGCAGACATGTCCCCTTCCCCCTGAACCCCCATATTCGTGTCCTTGATAGCATGGGAGGGCATAAAATTGCATTGATTGGGTGGCAGCAGCTCCCCATGGGGGAGTTCCAGGGGGGTATAGCCCCCATCATTTAACCAATTCTCTATATATTATTCATATTTTACTCTGCAATTTCCCCGGTACCATTCATTCCCTTTAATGCAATCGAGGTCAAGAATGAGAGTATTGGGTGGTTTCCACAGCATGGTATAAATTTCAGGCTTGCAAAGGTACTCTGAATATTTACTGTTTGTTTTGGTATATATCTTCAAGGAGCAGCATCCTCCCAAGTCCTGACTGAACCTCCTATACACAGTTATATTTGATGCTGGGAAAGGAATGTAAGGTGTTTCAGATTCATTTTTGAAACATCTGTAGTTAATAGAATAAAGTAGAAAATTTGTCGAAGCTAGTGAAGCCAATATATAGGTTTTGAGCAAGAAGTTTCTCTATAATCATGTTTTAAATGGTGTAGATTTGCTTTCCAAATTTTATTATGGCAAACCAAATTGCTTTTGAGAATGTGTGGGTGAAAGAGGGACCTATATAATGATTCATGAAGCTGGTTATCTTCATAGAATATGCAAGCTATTATTAGCCAAAAGTAGGCGAGTATTTATAACATCTTATGTTACTAATGTTCAGATAATTAGTTGTTGCCATATAGTATAGTAGCAGTATGAGAAAGACCATAACAAACGTGAAGAAGCCATGAAAGCAAGCATAATGTTTGTAGGTACAAAAGACTTGCAAATATTATGTCTCTAGCATTTTAGGTTAAAGTGGTTAATGTTATTGTGTAAGTTTGTAAGTTTACCAGTAGAGTTGTTTGTGTTTATATTGCTCTGATAGTTTCAGGCTTCTTTCTATAAATTGTCCTGTTAACCCACTCATGCTGGAATCTTTCACATTATGGTAGATCACCCCTCATGCTAGGATGATTTCTGAATTTTCTCTTGACCCTGCACGCACCCTGTTACATGCTTTGGTTTTGTGCCAATGGTTCCAGTTCTGATTGCACTGATTATATATTTGTAACCCACCATTACCCTTGTCCTATATACCCTTCCCAAAAATTGCATCCTGTATTTTTGTTAAAATTAAGATCAAACAGGAAGGTGTTACAGTGACTTGTAACTACTTTTTTAGGAATGGTAGATTTTCCTATATCCATTTTTTGGATGAAAGATGTTTAGCTACATTTATTTCATATATTTTTTACTTTTGCGAAATATTTAGAACTAGGGTGCGCACACTTATTATTTTATTTATTTATTTTTTTTTTTACACTTTTTCCTTGCTGTTGTATATCATTGACATTGTATTTTCATAGAGAACATTCAATTAAAGGTAATATTGTTAATTCCTCTTGCAGATGAGATCATTAATATTTGCCCTGTTCCTCATTGGAATCATTGGAATTAATGCTGCTGTGCAAGAATACGAGGACAATGACTTTGCTGAATTTGAAGTATTTGATGAAGAGGAGGAGATAGTAGGAGAAGAGGATGAAGCACAAAGCAAGGAGGAAGCACCAGCATCAAGAGGAGGAGGGAGGAGGAGTAGGGGAGGAGGTGGCAGCAGCCAGGAAGGGGGTGGCCAAAGAATGGATATAGAGGAGGATGAAGAAGAAGCAGTGGTGGAGGCAAGTGTCATGCCATTGCAGTTCAAATGCGAAAGTATATGTAGTTTTCCATGTAGTGAGATTTTTGTATGAAATAAAAAAGAAGTATGTGTATCAGAGAATTAAGAGATTTTGAATTAATTTTATAATGAAAACTTTCTTTCATAGGATGAAGATGAGAATGATGAATTCAGTCACTTCCATGATGAAGAGGAATTTATTGGATTTGACAGTGAGCGACCCCAAGGAGCCAGGGTGCCCAAAACACAAGAGGAACCCAAGATTACCATAGCTAATGTTGGTGTTTGGGCCAAATGTTTTGGAATTATATAGTCTGTATAATGGACACAGGATATTACAAGGTTCATTTTGCTGTCATTGTTAATCAAATCTTGCTATCTTTTGCAGGTTCCCCTTCATCTTCGAAGCAACTGGGATAGCTTCTACCTTGAAATGCTTATGATTGCAGGGCTTGTTGTGTACTTCATCAATTTCATAGTGGGAAAATCTAAAAACCAGAAATTAGCCAATGCTTGGTATAATTCACATAGAAGTCTTTTGGAGCAGAACTTTGCTCTAGTTGGTAAGAAGCTTATTATAGTTTACCATTAAAAAGGGGGTTGGAGCCTGTATAGTTTACATGAGGGCTATTAACAGGAATCTGATTGTTTATTAAAAAAAAAATATTTTTTTATGGTTCATGTAATCATATAATCACAAATCAAATTTTACATCTTTCTGGTATTTGTTTTATCTGTTCTTATGTATTGGTCATTTTGCATATTAAGGATGTATGTTAGATTAATACAAACTTAAACTGAATTTCAGGGGATGATGGTAAGATGCCACCTGAAAATGCAGGTTTGCAAAAGGAATCCGAGAATGTTTATACACTATGGTGCTCTGGTCGCGTCAATGTTGAAGGAATGCTAGTGGAACTAAAGTTCATAAAAGTATGTACGAGTTATTTCCTACATAAGATATTTACCATTTTTGAATAAATATCATTTTTTTCCCCAGAATTTCACATTCCAAGTCTGACATGCTTCTAAACTGCTGTAATTTGTGACCTGAAACACCATAGCAATCTTCCATCTTGTTTTTCGTCAGAGACAAGATATGATTGGTGTGATATCCCAGCTTATACGTCCATCAAGTGACCAGCTGCTTGTGAAGGTCCACCTTGATGAGATGGATTCCTTTGTCTTCTCACTTGCTACCAAGAAAACAGCAGGCAGACTGGCTAAGGAGATGACAGACATTGTATGTAGATGATTGTCATTAAGGATGATAATGATTGTGATAATTGCTATTTTTTGTTATTTTGGGGAATGTTAATATTATTATTATTATTATTATGATTATTATCATCATCATCATCATCGTTATCGTTATCACTATTGTTAGTGATACTGTTATTACTGTTATTGATATTAATATTACTATTGTTATTGTTGATATTGTAGATACTACTATTTGATATTTTGATTATTCTTATAGTTTCATCTTGTTGATTATAGTTTTATGTCCCAAACTTTCCCAGGCAAAGGCTATGATAGATACTTCTTTTCAAAGGGCAGGTATAGACTGTTACCTTATATAGAAACACTTCTTAATTTCTAAGCATAGTAGAGCCCAAACTTCTTGGCTTGGAGATGCAACAGGCCCCAAGCCATTACCACTTTATTGTTATAAACCCCATCTTCTTATGTTCTGAATAGATTGATAGGAAAAAAGTAGGATGGTAATGGTATTCTTGTTTTTCTTTTAATGTTTTTCCTTTCTGTTCTAAAATGTATAACAATCTATCCGCAGAGCACTTTCTGCCCAGAGAAAAAGTCGCCTGAGAAGTTTGGCCTGGGTTCACAGTTTGTGATGATGAATGAGCTAGGTGAAGTGTCGTCAACAATACTAGGGGACCACAAGGTGACAGCTGTGCTGAATAAATTCCCGGGCTTGGTTGACTTCTTCCACTTCTCTGACCAATATTCTGGACCCAAACAGCCTGAGTGAGTGTTCTGTAAAGTGTTCTGAAGATGAATATATATTTTGATTTAATCGCTTTCATGAAACTTGCCCTACAGAGGTTACTTTTAAGAGTGGTAAAGGGCAATAAGTTGCATTCAGTAGTGTAACAAGGCTTTTCTATGTTGCTATAAAATAGAAGTGTCTTTGGTATTGTGGTTTAAGATTTTCATAATTAGGATATAAATTTTTATTGTGAGAAAATAACGAGGTTACTGCTGAAGATAGTAAAATCTGAATGAAATATAACAACTCAGTGTGCCATGCCCATTGAGTTGTTATATTTCTGTTGATTTTTTGTTACAGTATGTGCAACATCTATTAGGCATTTCTCTGAATACATGGCTTTTGCTAAGCAATAGGGCATTGTTTTTCACCTGCCACTTTACTTTAATGCTATAGTACAGTGAGTGGTTCTGAATATGTGTCATGATTGCTGTTCATGTGTGCTGCATGATATTTTGCAGACGTGTGTCGCCTTAGATTTTTTTTTTTTTTTTTTTTTTTCTTGTCTGAAACTTTGGAAAATATAAAAAGTTAACCTAACCTAAAGGTTCCCATTAATCAGAATTTCTAAAGTTTTATTAAATTATCTCACAGTAGTTTGTATATTTTAGAGATAATATGATGAGCACATACATGTATGATACATTTGTATTTATATATTGATGAAGAACAGAGTAGGTCTGTCTCAGAAGTCTGGGATATATTTTTAGTATGTTGCCAGACTACAAATATTGAGAACCACTGCTCTTATAGTTGATTTTCAATCTGGTATATAATGCTACTGCCTGTTCTAGATAGTTGTCAAGATATGTGTGATGTACATGATGGAAGAGTTTCTGGCCTTATTATTCATGTCAAAAGTGTGTTTGATGATTTGTCTATCCTCTGTTGGTCAAGATGCACTAAATGGAATAGGGTAGTTGCTTGTCTTGCATCTCCTGCCATTGGCCAGCTGTTCAGTCATAGATTATTTTACCACAGCTATATATATTCCAACTAACGATAGTTGTGCTTACTGTATTTGTTTTGGCATAGCTAGGGTCAAAAATTATTTTTGAAGATTTACAAACAACTTTTCAATGCGCAAACCATGGACTTTAGCTGATTATATGATATTTTAAAGTATGCAAGTGTAGAATACAAAAGATAAGATAGTCTTGAATTGTACTTGACTTTATTTTGGTTACTGCTTCATTTTCATGTCTTAAAGAGGAACAGAGGGAAGGTAAGAAGTAAAGTTTTTATGTGAAATGTTTTCTGCTTTGCTGATAAAGTAGAAAGAATGATTTATCAGTGTAAATGCTTTCACAATGTGTAAAAAAATCAGCTTCAGTGTTTTATATTTTATTTGAAAAAAATGTAGAAACTTAGAAGCATAAGTAAACACAGTAAATAGACATGCAAAAGACCCCACACATGCACAAGCACACACTAGTGCTTGAGCACACATGCCCATGTTACTTGGTAAAGATTTAGAAAATTAAAAGCACAAGCACACACATGCAAAAGCACTTCCCCACAGCATAAGTATGCGAGTGAAAATGCAAGCACACACACACAAGCACACCCACACAACACAGCACACACACACAAGCACACCCACACACACAAGCACACCCACACACACAAGCACACACACAAGCACACCCACACACACAGCACACCCACACACACAAGCACACCCACACACACAAGCACACCACACACACAACACACAACAAACCCACACACACAAGCACAACACACACACACAACACACAAGCACACCACACACACAAGCACACCCACACACACAAGCACACCCACACACACAAGCAGCACACACACAACACACCCACACACACAAGCACACACACAAGCACACACACAAGCACACACACAGCACAAGCACCCACACACACAAGCACACCCACACACACAAGCACACCCACACACACAAGCACACCCACACACACAAGCACACCCACACACACAACAACACAACAACACAAGTCACACACACAAGCACACACCACACATCACAAGCACACCCACACACACAAGCACACACACACACAGCACACACACACACAAGCACACACCACACAGCACAACACACACCACACATACATCACAAGCACACCCACACACACAAGCACACGCACCACACCCACACACAAGCAAAGCACAGCACACAAGCACACCCACACACAGCAAGCACACCCACTAGTGCTTCCACAAGCACAGCACACACACAAGCCAACATTGCCCACACACACACAAGCACACCCACACCAACAAGCACACCCACACACACCAAGCACACCCACACACACAAGCACACCCACACACACAAGCACACCACACACAGCACAAGCACACCCACAAACACAAGCACACCCACAACACACAAGCACACCCACACAACACAAGCACACCCAACACACACAACACCCCCACACACAACAACACACACACAAGCACACCCAGCACACACAGCACCCACACACACAAGCAAACCCACACACACAAGCACACACACACACCACAAAGCACAAACCACACACCCAAGCACACCCACACACACAAGCACAAGCCACACACACAAGCACACCCACACACACAAGCACACACCCACACACACAAGCACACACACACCAACACACACAAGCACACCCACACACACAAGCACACCCACACACACAAGCACACCCACACACACAAGCACACCCACACACACAAGCCACACCCACACACACCAAGCACACCCACACACACAAGCACACAACACACACAAGCACACCCACACACACAAGCACACCACACCAACACACAAGCACACAAGCACACACAACACACAAGCACACCCACACACACAAGCACACCCACACACACAAGCACACCCACACACCACAAGCACACCCACAACACACAAGCACACCCACACACACAAGCACACCACACCACACACAAGCACACCCACACACACAAGCACACCACACACACAGCCACACCCACACACACAAAGCACACCCACACACACACAAGCACACCCACACACACAAGCACACCCACCACAGCACACCCACACACACGAAGCACACCACACACACAAGCACACCCACACACCAAGCACACCCACACACACAAGCACACCCAGCACACACAGCACACCCACACACACAAGCACCCACACACACCACAACACACACCAGCACACAACACACAAGCACACCCACACACACAAGCACACACCCACACACACAAGCACACCCACACAACACAAGCACAACACAGCAAGCACCAAGCACCCGCACACACACACACACACATGCACACGCACACACACATACACACAAGCACGCGTATACGCGCACACACGCACATACACATGCTTAGCTCTTCTTCCGTATTGAAAGAACTAGGTAAGAACACACACACAAGCACATGCACACGTATGCACATGCATGCATACACATTCTTAACCCGTTGGATCTGGTTGCGTCACAGAAATCACAGTGCTGAAAATATGCGCAATAGGTTGTAAGTGGCCAATATCCTATGTGTGTGGTGTGTTGGCAGAGCGCGTGTGAACACTTAAGAGCGATGACAAGACTCAGTGCCTCCCCTTTGCAAAGTTATTTTGCATAAACTTTTTTTTAGCTGTCGTACCATTTTCCAGTATCCATATTTGTCTCTGTAGTAAATAACTTGGTGGAAAAAAGAAAAATTGGTTATTTGTGTCATGTATCTTATTTTTTCATAATTTTCCACAATACAGCCTGCGTTGCCAGTAGCCAAGAATACAATGCTGAGCATGGAAATGGCATTCCCCTTGGAGCCCGCACTCTTCCAATCATGTCTTACGCACCTTACATTCCATATTCATTTATCGATGGGAATAATGCAAAAGCCCCCTTCTAAGCACCAGATAAGTCTAATAACACTCCAAAAGGTTTGTGCACTCGTGGCGAGTCTCTTCCATCACCCTAGCCTTCACTCATGACAACCCGCAGTCATTTTATCCGATGAAAGCATGTTCATGTCACTTAGCCCTTGACCTAGATTTTTCCATGACAGGACCGTAACATCACCCGAATCATAGGGTTTAGATAAACACAAGCACACAAGCACACAAGCTTACATGCACACACCATGCACTCACATGTACACATTTTCTATCTCTCTCTCCCTCTCCCTCTCCCTCTCCCTCTCCCTGTCCCTGTCCCTCTGTTTCTCTCTCTCTCTCTGTTTCTCTCTCTCTCTCTGTTTCTCTCTCTCTCTCTGTTTCTTCTCTCTCTCTGTTTCTCTCTCTCTCTCTCTGTTTCTCTCTCTCTCTCTGTTTTCTCTTCTCTCTCTCTCTCTCTGTTTCTCTCTCTCTCTCTCTCTGTTTCTCTGTTTCTCTCTCTCCTCTCTCTGTTTCTCTCTCTCTTCTGTTCTCTCTCTCTCTCTCTGTTCTCTCTCTCCTCTCGTCTCTCTCGTTCTCTTTTCTCTCTCTCTGTTTCTCTCTCTCTCTGTTTCCTCTCTCTCTTCTATTTTCTCTCTCGTCTCTCTCTCTCTCTGTTCTCTTCTCTCTCCTCCTCTCCTCTCTGTTTTCTCTCTCTCTCTCTCTGTTTTTCTCTCTCTCTCTCTCTCTCTTTCTCTCCCTCTGTTTTTCTCCTCTCTCTC
>NW_020869060.1:543386-545886 GCF_003789085.1 Penaeus vannamei | reverse complement strand
GGCTCCCGGATCCGCCTTAAGGAGAAAGCTTGATGAAAATAGGCATAGGAGAAGGAAAGAAAACGAGAAGAAATTAATAATTCTAAAACAACACAAAAACACTAAGAGAGAAAAAAGAAAGAAAAAAATAAAAAAAAGAAAAAAAAAAGAAAGAGAAAAAAAAGAGAAAGAAAAAAGAAAGATAAAAAAAAGAAAAGAAAGAAGAGAGAAAGAACGAGAGAACGAGAACCATTTTCCAGGAGACATCCCGAGGGAAACAAAGGAAGGAAACACGAATTCGGAAACGATTTCCGGCCGGTGTCAGTTCCACTTCGGAAACGGGGCTCCCGGATCCGCCTTAAGGAGAAGGCTTGATGAAAATAGGCATAGGAGAAGGAAAGAAAACGAGAAGAAATTAATAATTCTACCAAACACAAACACTAAGGAGAGAAAGTGTTAAAGAAAGAAAAAAATAAAAAAAAAAAAGAAAGAGAAAAAAAGAGAAAGAAAAAAAGAGAAGAAAAAAAAAAAGAAAGAAAGAGAGAAAGAACGAGAGAAAGAAGAGAACGAGAACCATTTCCAGGAGACATCCCGAGGGAAAAGGAAGGAAACACGAATTCGGAAACGATTTCCGGCCGGTGTCAGTTCCACTTCGGAAACGGGCTCCCGGATCCGCCTTAAGGAGAAGGCTTGATGAAAATAGGCATAGGAGAAGGAAGAAAACGAGAAGAAATTAATAATTCTACCAACACAAACACTAAGGAGAGAAAGTGTAAAGAAAGAAAAAAATAAAAGAGAAATAAAAAAGAAAAAAAGAAAAGAAAAAAAGAAAGATAGAAAAAGAAAAGAAAGAAAGAAGAGAGAAGGAAAGAACGAGAGAACGAGAACCATTTCCCAGGAGACATCCCGAGGGAAACAAAGGAAGGAAACACGAATTCGGAAACGATTTCCGGCCGGTGTCAGTTCCACTTCGGAAACGGGGCTCCCGGATCCGCCTTAAGGAGAAGGCTTGATGAAAATAGGCATAGGAGAAGGAAGAAACGAGAAGAGAAATTAATAATTCTACCAAACACAAACACTAAGGAGAGAAAGTGTTAAAGAAAGAAAAATAAAAAGAGAAAGAAAAAAAGAAAGAAAAAAAGAGAAAGAAAAAAGAAAGAAGAAAAAAAGAAAAAGAAAGAAAGAGAGAAAGAACGAGAGAAAGAACGAGAACGAGAACCATTTTCCAGGAGACATCCCGAGGGAAACAAAGGAAGGAAACACGAATTCGGAAACGATTTCCGGCCGGTGTCAGTTCCACTTCGGAAACGGGGCTCCCGGATCCGCCTTAAGGAGAAGGCTTGATGAAAATAGGCATAGGAGAAGGAAAGAAAACGAGAAGAAATTAATAATTCTACCAAACACAAACACTAAGGAGAGAAAGTGTTAAAGAAAGAAAAAAAAATAAAAAAAGAGAATTAAAAAAAGAGAAAAAAGAAAAAGAAAAAGAAAGAAAGAAAAAAGAAAAGAAAGAAAAGAGAAAGAAAGAACGAGAGAACGAGAGAACGAGAACCATTTTCCAGGAGACATCCCGAGGGAAACAAAGGAAGGAAACACGAATTCGGAAACGATTTCCGGCCGGTGTCAGTTCCACTTCGGAAACGGGCTCCGGATCCGCCTTAAAGGAGAAGCTTGATGAAAATAGGCATAGGAGAAGAAAGAAAACGAAAGAAAAATTAATCTACCAAACACAGAAACACTAGAGAAAGTTAAAGAAAGAAAAAAATATAAAGAAAGAGAAGAAAAAAAGAAAGAGAAAAAAAGAAAAGAAAAAAGAAGACAGAAAAAAGAAAAGAAAGAAAGAGAAAAGAACGAGAGAAAGAACGAAGAGAACCCATTTCCAGGAGACATCCCGAGGAAACAAAGGAAGGAAACACGAATTCGAAACGATTTNAGAGTATTTAATTAATCAGTTTGGAACACACCATCGTCTGAAACAATGCAAGAGAGTATTTAATTAATCAGTTTTGGAACACATCATCGTCTGAACAATGCAAGAGAGTATTTAATTAATCAGTTTCGAACACATCATCGTCTGAACAATGCAAGAGAGTATTTAATTAATCAGTTTGGAACACATCATCGTCTGAACAATGCAAGAGAGTATTCAATTAATCAGTTTGGAACACAATCATCGTCTGAACAATGAAGAGAGTATTTTAATTAATCAGTTTGGAACACACCATCGTCTGAACAATGCAAGAGAAGTATTTTAATTAATCAGTTTGGAACACATCATCGTCTGAACAATGCAAGAGAGTATTTAATTAATCAGTTTCGAACACATCATCGTCTGAACAATGCAAGAGAGTATTTAATTAATCGTTTTGGAACACACCATCGTCTGAACAATGCAAAGAGAGTATTCAAAATTAATGCAGTTTGGAACACACATCATCGTTGAACAATGCAAGAGAGTATTTATTAATCAGTAATCTGAACAATGCAAGAGAGTATTTAATTAATCAGTTTCGAACACATC
>NW_020869060.1:510886-538386 GCF_003789085.1 Penaeus vannamei | reverse complement strand
AGGAGGGGTGGGCTTTTGGGGGAGGGGCTTGGGGGAGAGGAGAGTGAATTGGGCTTGCGGGCAAGAGGCGAGAGGAGCAACGAGCGTCAGGTGCGCTGTTGTTTTTTTTTTTATTTTTTTTTTTTTGAATGAGGTGCTTGGGGTGGAGTGTGGGCTTTGGGGAAGAGCTGGAGGAGGGGGAGGCAGGGGTGAAGGGCTTTGGGGAAGAGGGAGAGGGAAGGAACGCAGGTCAGTGGTCTGTTGTGTTTTTTTGAAGAGCGTGGCTTTGGGGAAGGTGGGGGGTGGCTGAGGGGATGGTGAAGCGGCTTTGGGGGTGGGGGTGGGTAAAGGGGAGGTGTGAAGGGCTTTGAGGGAGGGGGCTGGGGAGGGGGTGGCGGGTTTCGGGGAGGAGGCGGGGAAGGGCTTATTTGGGAAAGAAGGAGAGGGAGGGAACTGAGGGTCTGTGGCTTGTGTGTTTTTTTTAAGAGTGGCTTTGGGGGAGGGGAAGGGTTATTGTGGGAGGAGGGAGGAGGGAAGGCTTATTGGGAGAAGAGGGGGGAGGGGGGAAGGGTTATTTGGGGGAAGGGCTTATTGAGGGAGGAGGGTGGGAGGGGCGGAAGGGCTTACTTCGAAGGAGGAGGGGGAAGGGCTTATTGGGGGAAGGCTTATTGGAGGAAGAGGGGGAGGGGGGAAAGGCTTATTGGGGGAAGAGGGGTGAGGGGGGAAAGGCTTATTTGGGGGGAAGAGGGGGGAGGGGGGAAAGGCTTATTGGGAAGAGGACGGGAGGGGAAAGGGGCTTATTGGGAGGAGGGGGAAGGGGGAGGGCTTACTGGGGTAAGAGGAGGGGTTGGGGAGAGAGAGAGAGAGAGGGAGGTGGAGAGGGAGATGGGGAGGGAGAGGGAGAAGGGGAGAGGAGGAAGAGGAGAGAGAGAGAGAGAGAGGAGAGAGAGAGGAGAGAGAGAGAGAGAGAGAGAGAGAGAGAGAGAGAGAGAGAGAGAGAGAGAGAAGAGAGAGAGAGAGAGAGAGAGAAGAGAGAGAGAGAAGAGAGAGAGAGAGAGAGAGGGGGAGAAGTAGAGAGGGTTTCGAGCTACAACAACCCCGGCGAACTATCCCATGACCCATTTATTATCATTCCGCTGATGACCACGGGAAAAAGAGAGAGACTCATCAGGTCGTTTCATCATCAAGGACGACCCGACGACCTTGCACGCAGACCGCCCCGTATCACCCGGAGAGGAATCACAACCCCACTCCGCATCACAACCCGACACCCACCCCCTCCCACAACCCCTCCCGCGAGCGCTAAATTGGGCGACACCTGCAACCGTTTAACCATAGCGCCAAATGTCACCGGCGATTGTGCCACGGCCGAGGAAACGCGGCTATGGCACCTGTCGGACGTCGCCGAGCGGGAATTATGGCATGACGAGTAAACAGCAGTTGTAATGGCCACCATGAATCCTATAAACACACACAGACACATATGTATGCATGCGTGTGTGTGTGTGTGTGCGTGTGTGTGTGTGTGTGTGTGTGTGTGTGTGTGTGTGTGTGTGTGTGTGTGTGTGTGTGTGTGTGTGTGTGTGTGTGTGTGTGTGTGTGTGTGTGTGTGTGTGTGCGTGTGCGTGTGTGTGTGTGTGTGTGTGTCTGGATGTATGTATATGTGCATGTGTATATATATGCATACATACATACATACATACATTCATAAAACGTCATCAAACAGTGACCGTGCCCCGAGGGAGTAAACGCAACCATGGCACCATGCCCTTCCAATCGGACAGCGATTACACCACGCCGGAGAGCACCCACCGCCATGGCACCCTCGCCGTAAACATCCTCCGCCTTCCCTCACAATGCGGACAATGCCAGGACGCCCATCATTAGCGGCGGGCGGGAGGAAGCAATTTCGTGGGCGGTTTTTTTTTCCGCGGCGCAAAAGAGGGACATTAAAAACACGGGCTTGATTTGCCTCTCTCGCTCTTCGCTTCTCGCTCTCTCTCTCTCTCTCTCTCTCTCTCTCTCTCTCTCTCTCTCTCTCTCTCTCTCTCTCTCTCTCTCTCTCTCTCTCTCTCTCTCTCTCTCTCTCTCTCTCTCTCTCTCTCTCTCTCTCTCTCTCTCTCTCTCTCTCTCGCCGTGTCATGGACGGTCAGCTGCCGAGCCCATGCGAGGCTAAATCACAAAGCTATTATTTTGTGACGACACGACGGAACTCTGTTGCACTGATGGCGGTAATGGATGGGATAATATGATTGATAATGCGATAATGACAGGGATAATAATAATGATGATGACTAAAATAATGCCACCAATAACAACACATGTGATGACAGTAAATAATGTCAATAATCCCAACAAAAATAAGGATAGTACAAAAAATAAAAATAAAAAATCAGTCCTTCAGAGAAAGAAAAGAAAGAAAGAAAAAACGAATTTAGTAAATAGAAAACAAGAACAAGGTCAATAAATACCAAACTATAACAAGGCCACCAATCCCCCAAAAAGCATAACAAGGCGAACAATAACACACAACAACAACAAAACAGAATAACAAGGTGAACAACAATACAAAAAGGAAATAATAATAAGATTAATAATAATACCATTATCAACTACCAGCATCATACGTAGCAGAGAGCATCCACAATACCAGAGCGCTGAGGTACACTTAATACCTGAACTGAAGTTAAAACGATCAGTTCCCACCGACAACAGCGCAGACGAGAGAAAAAAAGAAGAAAAAGAGAAGAGGAAGAAGAAGAAGAGAAGAAGAAGAAGGAGAATGAAAAAAAAAACGTTGCACCGCGTGGGAGGAAACGGCAAGAAACGTTTTCCTCTCGAGTGCGTGCGAATCTTACCCCTCCCCCCCCCCCCCCCCCCCCCACCCCCCCCCCCCGAACCCCTTCACGAAATGCTGTTGATGATGATGATGATGAAAGCAAACTGTTGACTTTAACACGAACGGAAACTATTCCACCCTCGTCAACAACGATGGTTACAACATGCAAACACGGGTTTCTTCTACCAATCTCTCTCTCTCTCTCTCTCTCTCTCTCTCTCTCTCTCTCTCTCTCTCTCTCTCTCTCTCTCTCTCTCTCTCTCTTCTCTCTCTCTCTCTCTCTCTCTCTCTCTCACTCCCTCCCCTCCCCCTCCGTCTCTCTCCTTCCCCTCCCCCCTTCTCTCTCATTTCCCCTCTCTCTCTCTCTTCCCTCTCCCCATCCCTTCCCTATTCCCCCCCCTCCCTCTCCTCTCTCCATACTTCCACCCTCCCCCTTCCCTCCCTCTCCTTCCCACTCCTAATTTCCCTCCCTCCCTCTCCCCATTTCCTCCCCTCTCTCCCCCATTCCCCCCCACTCTCCCCTCTATCCCCATCCATCCCCCATTTCCCCCTTCCCCACTTTCCCCATCCATCTCCCCTCCCTCCCCCTCTCCCCCATTTTCATCCCTCTCTCCCCCATTTCCATCCCTCTTCCCTTCCCCCCTCTCCCCCCCATTTCCCCATTCACCCCCCCCTCCTCACCTCTCTCCCCCATTTCCATCCCTCTTCCCCCTCCTCTCTCTCCCCATTTCCCTCCCTCTCCCCCTCCTCCATCCATCCCCCTCTCCCCTTCCCCCTCTCTCCCCATCCATCCCCCTCTCTCCTCCCCTCTCCCCCCCCCCCATTTCCCACCTCCCTCCCTCCCCTCTCCCCCCCTTAATTTCCCCCCCTCCCTCTCCTTGCGTGGGAAAACGAAGGCGGTGATGCTTGGCGATGGCCTCCGATAATGATGACTGTTGCCGCCTTAAAGGGGAACCTGATAAAAGCGACGACGACTCGCCCACATCATTTGATATTTTTTTTTTAGGGAAATGTTCCTTTTTTCTCTCAATGAACGCGGGAGAGACTCATTTATAAGGAGGAGAGGAGGAGGAGGAGGAGGAGGAGGTAGAGGAGGAGGAGGAGGAGGAAGAGGAGGAGGAGGAAGAGGAGGAAAGGAGGAAGAGGAGGATGGAAGAGGAGGCAGGTAAGAGGAGGAGTTAGAGGATGAGGAGGAGGGAGGAGGATAGGAGGAAGAGTGAGGAGGAGGAGGAGCGAAATATGAAGGAGAAGAGGAGAAGAAAAATTAAAAAAACACCCTCCCACATCATTTTGATCATTTTTTTTAGGGAAATCTTCCTTTTTTTCTCAATGAACGCGGGAGAGACTTATATAGAGGAGGTGGAGGAGGAGGAGGAAGAAGGAAGAGGAAGAGAAGAGGAGAAGGAAAAATGAAAAAAAACAACACCTGTTCAATCATTTCATCATTTTTTTGTTTTTTTTTCTCTATGAAACGGGTAGAGACTCATTTAGGAGGAGGAGGAGGAGGAGGAGGAGGAGGAGAGGAGGAGGAGCGAAGGAAGAGAGAGAAAAAAAAACCAACGGGAAAAAAACCACCTGTTCACATCATTTCATCATTTTTTTTTAGGGAAATCGCCCTTTTTTCTCATTTGAACGCGGTTGGAGACTCATTTAGAGGAGGAGGAGGAGGAGGAGGAGGAGGAGGAGGAGAGAGGAAGGAAAGAGGAGGAGAAGGAAAAATGAAAAAAAAAAAAAAACTGTCCACATCATTTCATCATTTTTTAGGGAAATCTTTTTTCTCAATGAATGCGGTAGAGACTCATTGTGAGATCAAGAAGGAGAAAAAGAAGAAGAAAAAGAAAGGAAAGAAAGAAACAAGAATAGAAAAGAAAGAATCATTCCACTGCCCACATCAGTTCAATATTTAAGGAAATCACTCTATTTTTCCTCAATGAATGCGGTAGGGACTCATTGAAGGAAGATCAGGAAGAAGAAGGAAAGAAGAAGAAAGAAGAAGAAAAAGGAAGAAAAATAAAAAAAAATCGACCTCCACATTATTTCACTGAAAGAAGATAAGAAGATGAGAAGAAAAAGAAATAAGTAAAAGAAAAAACGAAAAAAAAATCTACCTGTCCACATTATTTCAACATTTAAAGAAACCGCCCCTTTTTTCCCCTTCAATGAAATCGATAGAGACTCACTAAGACAATCTCAATAAAAAAACAAACAAGAAAAACAAACAAACGAGACTCACCAAGAGAATCTCAAGAAAAACAACAAAGAAATAAACAAACAAACGCGACTCACTAAGAGAATCTCAAGAAAAAACAAACAAACAAACAAACAAGCAAACGGACTCACTAAGAGAATTCTCAATAAAAAAAACAAAGAAACAAAGCGAACTCTCAGAAAAACAAACAAACGGACACTAAGACAATCTCAAGAAAAAAAACAAACAATACAACAAACAAACGGAAAAGGAAAAAAACAATTACGACGATCTAATTACAAGCCACCATCAAAGGCGACGATAACAGGTACATGCGGATGAATGACACAATGGCTTTAATAACCGGCGCCGGATTCGATGCCAGCGCGTAATGAGGGACGGAACACGATGCCCGGTGACGTAAAAGACGGAACACGATGCCCGGTGACGCAAAAGACGGAACACGATGCCCAGTGACGCAAAGACGGAACACGATGCCCGGTGACGCAAAAGACGGAACACGATGCCCAGTGATGTAAAAAAGACGGAACACGATGCCCAGTGACGTAAAAGACGGACACGATGCCAGTGACGCAAAAGACGGAACACGCCACTGTTCACATTTCATTTCATCATTTTTAAGGATTTTTTTTTTTCTCAATGAACGCGGTAAGAGACTCATTTAAAAGGAGGTGGTGGAGGAGGAGGAGGAGGAGGAGGAGGAGAGCAGAGGAGGAGGAGGAGGAGGAGAGGAAGAGGAGGAGGAAGGAAATGAAAAAAAAAAAAAAAACACCTGTTACATGATTTCATCATTTTTTTTTAGAGAAATCTTCTTTTTTCTCAATGAACGCGGGTAGAGACTCATTTAGAGGAGGAGGAGGAGGAGGAGGAGGAAGAGGGGGAGGAGAAGGAAAAACGAAAATGAAAAAAAAACACCACCTTTTCACATCATTTCATCATTTTTAGGATTTTTTTCACAATGAACGCGGAGAGACTCATTTAGGAGAAAGAGGAGGAAGAGGAGGAGGAGGAGCAGGAGGAGGAGGAGGAGGAAGAGAGAGAAAAAAAACGAAAGATGGAATAAAAACACTTGTTCACATCATTTCAATATTTTTAGGAAATCGCCCTTTTTCTCAATGAACGCGGTAGAGACTCATTTAGAGAGGAGGAGGAGAGGAGGAGGAAGAAGAGAGAGAGAGAAAAAAAAACAAAACGTAAAAAAACACCACCTGTTCACATCATTTCATCATTTATTAGGATTTTTTTTTCAATGAAACGCGGGAGAGACTCATTTAGAGAAGGAGGAGGAGAGGAGGAGGAAGAAGAGAGAGAGAAAAAAAAAACAAAGACGTAAAAAACAACAACCACCTGTTCACATCATTCATCATCTTATTAGGATTTTTTTTCTCAATGAACGCGGAAGACTCATTTAGGAGGAGGAGGAGGAGGAGGAGGAGGAGGAGAAGAGAGAGAGAAGAAAAAAAAAAACGAAAAAATGAAAAAAAAACAACCTGTTCACATTATTTCAACATTTTTCAGGATTTTTTTTTTTAATGGATGCGGTAGGGACTCATTGAGAGAAGATCAAGAAGAAAAAGAAAAAGAAAAAGAAAAAAGAAAAAGAAAGAAGAAGAAAGAAAACAAGAAAAGAAAAAAAAAAGAAAACATCCACCTGTCCACATCATTTCAACATTTTAAGGAAATCGCCCTATTTTTCCTCAATGAATGCGATAGAGACTCATTCAAAGATAATCAGGAAGAAGAAGAAGAAGAAGAAGAAGAAGAAGAAGAAGAAGAAGAAGAAGAAGAAGAAAAAGAAAAAAAGACAGAAACGAAAATAAAAAAAAATGACGTCCACATCATTTCACTGAAGATCAAGAAGATCAAGAAGAAAAAAATAAATAAAAGAAAAAAAACGAAAAAAAATCTACCTGTCCACACATTTCAACATTTAAAGAAACCGCCCCTTTTTTCAAAATCAGAGACTCACTAAGGCAATTTCAATAAAAACAAACAAAGAAAGAAACAAACAAACGAGACTCACTAAGAGAATCTCAAGAAAAACAAAGAAAGAAAGAAACAAATAAACGAGACTCACTAAGAGAATCTCAAGAAAAACAAACAAAGAACAAACAAAACAAGCAAACGAGACTCACTAAGACAATCTCAAGAAAAACAAACAAAGAAAGAAACAAACAAAGAGACTCACTAAGAGAATCTCAAGAAAAACAAACAAAGAAAGAAAGAAACAAAACAAAACGAGACTCACTAAGAGAAAACAAAGAAAGAAACAAACAACACAAACGAGACTCACTAAGAGAATCTCAAGAAAAACAAACAAACACTCAAAGAGAATCGAACAAAGAAACAAACAAACAAACAAACGAGACTCACTAGACAATCTCAAGAAAAACAAAAACAAACAAACAAACAAACGAACTCACTAAGACAATCTCAAGAAACAAAAACAAACAAACAAACAAACGGAAAAGGAAAAAAACAATTACGACGATCTAATTACAAGCCAACCTAAAAGGCGGCGAGAACAGGTACATGCGGATGAATGGCACAATGGCTTTAATAACCGGCGCCGGATTCGATGCCAGCGCGTAATGAGGGACGGAACACGATGCCCAGTGACGTAAAAAAGACGGAACACGATGCCCAGTGACGTAAAAGACGGAACACGAGTGACGTAAAAGACGGAACCACGATGCGACGTAAAAGACGGAACACGATAGTGACGTAGCGGACGGAACGATGCCCGTGACGCATGTGACCAGTGACGCAAAAGACGGAACACGATGCCCAGTGACGTAAAAAGACGGAACACGATGCCCAGTGACGTAAAAACGGAACACGATGCCCACAAAAGACGGAACACGATGCCAGTGACGTAAAGCGGAACACGATGCCCGGTGACGTAAAAGACGGAACACGATGCCGTGACGTAAAAGACGGAACACGATGCCCAGTGACGCAAAAGACGGAACACGATGCCCAGTGACGTAAAAGACGGAACACGATGCCCGGTGACGTAAAAGACGGAACACGATGCCCGGTGACGTAAAAGACGGAACACGATGCCCAGTGACGTAAAAAGACGGACACGATGCCCGGTGACGTAAAAGACGGAACACGATCCCAGTGACGTAAAAGACGGAACACGATGCCCAGTGACGCAAAAGACGGATGCCCAGTGACGCAAAAGACGGAACACGATGCCCAGTGACGTAAAGACGGAACACGATGTGACGAAAAACGGAACACGATGCCCGGTGACGTAAAAGACGGAACACGATGCCAGTGACGAAAAGACGGAACACGAAAAAAAGACGGAACACGATGCCCAGTGACGTAAAAGACGGAACACGATGCCCAGTGACGCAAAAAGACGGAACACGATGCCCGGTGACGTAAAAGACGGAACACGATGCCCAGTGACGTAAAAGACGGAACACGATGCCCAGTGACGCAAAAGACGGAACACGATGCCCAGTGACGTAAAAGACGGAACACGATGCCCAGTGACGTAAAAAAAAGACGGAACACGATGCCCGGTGACGTAAAAGACGAAACACGATGCCCAGTGACGTAAAAGACGGAACACGATGCCCAGTGACGAAAACCCCGTGCCAGTGACGTAAAAGACGGAACACGATGCCCAGTGACGTAAAAGACTGCCCAAGTGACGTAAAAGACGGAACACGATGCCACCGGAACACGATGTGAAAAAAAAGACGGAACACGATGCCCAGTGACGTAAAAGACGGAACACGATGCCCAGTGACGTAAACACGAACCTTTTCTTATAACCCTGACGGAAAACCCTTGCCCATTCCACGCTCCGCCAATGCCCTTCCCTTTCCCTGAAATATCCCGGATCGTTCTCGGAGAGCCCTGGAAGTCATCGACCTCGCTTCTTCCTGACCTCTTCCTTTGACCTCCCTCCTCCTCGCCGTTATTTTTTGCTCGAGGAGACCGTCGCCGAATGCATACTCCGTTTCTGCAACATTGCATGAGGTAATGAGCTCTCTCCTTCCCCCCCCCCCCCCCCCACCACCCCATCACCCACCTTTTCCTCTACTTGACACGCATTGCAATCAACAGGCCGTGGTTGTGTCATGACTGTCATCCCCCCCCCCCCCCCCCCTCGCGCCCAGTATCATCCAACGAGTTATCAATATGTCACATCTCATAGGCCGTGACGGAAACAGGGCGCCCGTCACGTGTATTTACGTACATGAACACACACACACACACACACACACACACACACACACACACACACACACACACACACACACACACACACACACACACCACACAATAAAAAAAAAAAAAATAATAAATAATAAATAAAAAAAAAAAGATTAATATATATATGTATATATATATATATATATATATATATATATAATATATATATATTATATATAATATATAAACATATGAAAAAAAAAATAAATAATAAAATCAATCATTTCTTCTTTGCTACGTTAATAAAGCACAATTAAAGGCAAAATTAAAGGCAACAGACAACACTTCCACCATTCTCGTCAACGTCATGCATAAGACATGCCACAGTCACTTTACGCAAGCTGTGACACCGGCCATCTCTGGAAGGGTTATGTCAACAACGGAATTCCTCAACAAGTGTCAAACGTGTCGCTCATTTGTGATTGCATTTCGGATCGGCGGACAAAAACGGGAGAGACCGAGTGTGTGCGCTCTCTCTTCTCTCTCTCTCTCTCTTCTCTCTCTCTTCTCTCTCTCTCTTCTCTCTCTCTCTCTCTCTCTCTCTCTCTCTCTCTCTCTCTCTCTCTCTCTCTCTCTCAATACATAGGTGCACGTGCGGGCATAGATACAGAAAATGAAAGAAGGAAGAGGAGAAGAGAGATGAGAGAGAGAGAGAGAGGAGAGAGAGAGAGAGAGAGAGAGAGAGAGAGAGAGAGAGAGAGAGAGAGAGAGAGAGAGAAGAGAGAAAGAGAGAGAGAGAGAGAGAGAGAGAGAGAAGAGAGAGAGAGAGAGAGAGAGAGAGAGAGAGAGAGAGAGAGAGAGAGAGAGAGAGAGAGAGAGAGAAGAGAGAGAGAGAGAGAGAAGAGAAGAGAGAGAGAGAAGAGAGAGAGAGAGAGAAGAAGAGAGAGAGAGAGAAGAGAGAGAGAGAGAGAGAGAAAAGAAGAGAGAGAGGAGAGAGAGAAAAGAGAGAGAGAGGAGAAAGAGAGAAAGAGAGAAAGAGAGAAAAGAAAGAGAGAAAGAGAGAGAAAAAGAAAGAGAGGAGAGAAAAGAAAGAGAGGAGGGAGAGAAGAAAGAGAGAAGAAAGAGAGAAAAGAAAGAGACAGAGATACAGTGAGTGTGGACTGACACATAAATAGCTAAACCCTGACACAAAGCATAAAAAAACAGGCGAAATTCGACGACTGACTACGTTGCTATGAATTCCACAGTCCAAACAATAATAAAAAAGAAAAAAAAGTAAAAATAAATAAATGAAAAAAACACATAAAAGTAAATAAACAGATTATTCCCTTGATACTTTACGATCTTGTTAAATTCACCAACTATTTGCTAAAAATTCAAGTAACTTTTTTTATACAAGGTTTGTTATTGATATAAATGGCTCTTTTGTGATATGGCGGGAAATAATATGTCAGTTAGGCCTAATCTACAAGCGACAGCATAAAGCTGACTTAATACTCTTTTCTCTCACTCTCTCTCTCACTCTCTCTCATTTTCTCACTCTTTTTCTCCTCTCTCTCTCTTTCTCACTTTCACTCATTTTCTCTCTTTCTCTCTCCCTCCCCTCCTCGCTCTATCGCTCTCTCTCTCTCTTTCTCCATCCCTCTATCTTTCTCACTCTTACTCATTCTCTCTCTCTCTCTCTCTCTCTCTCTCTCTCTCTCTCTCTCTCTCTCTCTCTCTCTCTCTCTCTCTCTGATTCGATATCAAAAGAACTGATTTGTGGCGGAAAAAATCTAGATGAAAAAAATAAACAAATAATAATCATAATAATAACAAACGATCTCAAACTCAACATATATCCCCGCTCATTTCTAGCACAACATTTATTTATTTTTCCTAAAAGAACGACAAATAAAGACGTGATGACGTAATAAACAACATGGCTTTCCTTACAACTCGAGTCCTTTATTAAGCTGATGACGTTGATGTTGGTGTTGTTATTGTTACTGTTGTTATTGTTGTTATTGTTATTGTTGTTGTTGGTGCTGTTATTGTTGTTCTGTCGGTATTGTTATTGTTCTTGTTGGTGTTGTTATTACTGTTGTTATTGCTGTTGTTGTTCATGTCGTTATTATTTTTATTATTGTTGTTATTATTGTTGTTGTTCTTGTTGGTGTTGTCATTTTTGTTTGTTATTATAGTTGTTGTTCTTGGTGTTATTATTGTTGTTATTGTTGTTGTTGCTGTTATTGTTGTTCTTGTTATTATTGTTGTTGTTCTTTGTCGCTAACGAAGCCTCCCCTGCAGAAGTCCAATCCGCTGCCAAACGACGAAAGACGAAAGGCGATCCCTGGAGCGACAACCTTCCCCTCGCGCCCAGTTTGGTAAATGACAAAAATGACGCCAGCAGAACTTTAACAAAAAGGAGATACGTTGTGGAAGCTCGAGACAGCGGCTGTACGAGCAATGCGCTGGGAGATGAGATCATTCGGTAGACATTTCAGGCATGGGAATGCTCGTACATAGCCGCACGAGCACACACATGTAGCACACACATATACGCACACATACACACGTATAATATAGACACAACACTCACACGCACGCGCACACACACACCTCACACGCACGCAACGCCCAGCGCAGACAGGTAGAAGACAGCACACACACACACACACACACAAACACACAACACACACAACACACAAACACACAGGTAGACAGACTTACACACACAACGCACCAAGACAAACAGACACACCACACACACACACACAATACACACACACATACACACACACACACACATATTGACAGGTGGGCCACCAGGCAGACACAGACACACCACACACAGACGCACAGGGACACAGCCACAGTCGCACACACACAACACACACACAGCGCGACACACGCCACCACACAACACACATACACACACAACACAGCTAATTACACACACAACACAATGGCCACACACACACACAACACACACACACAGTAAAACACACACACACACACCACATTCACACACACACACACACCAGTCACACGCACGCACACACAAACACACACCGTCTCCAAACTCATTCCTCGTGCAAATTGCAAACACCACATAAGGGTATGCGATGCCTCCCCCGATCACTCCTTCGTCATTGTTTTACTCGAATAATCCCCGGCGGAGAGGGAGAGCTAAATGGTCTCGGGTCTTAAAGGATTGACAGATTAGCCGCGTCATAGAGAGAGAGAGAGAGAGAGAGAGAGAGAGAGAGAGAGAGAGGAGAGGAGAGAGAGAGAGAGAGAGAGAGAGAGGAGAGAGAGAGAGAGAGAGAGAGAGAGAGAGAGAGAGAGAGGAGAGAGGAAGAGGGAGGAAGGAGGGAGGGAGTGGGGGGAAGTATAGGAGGAGGGAAGGGAGTGGAGGAGGGAAGGAGGGAGGAGGGAGGGAGAAGGAGAGGAGGAGGGGAAGGAGGGAAAAGGAAGGGAGGGAGGGAGAGTAGGAGGGGAGAGGAGGGGAGCGGAGGGAGAGGGGGATGGGGGAGGGTGAGAGGAGAAGAGGGAGAGGGAAAGGGGGAGAGGGAGAAGGGTAATGAGGGGGGAGGAGAGGAGGAGGAGGAGAGAGAGAGAGGGAGGAGAGAGAGAGAGAGAGAAGAGAGAGAGAGAGAGAGAGAGAGAGAGAGAGAGAGGAGAGGGGAGGGAGAGGAGGGAGAGGGAGAAGAGAGAGGAAAGAGAGAGAAAGGGAGAGAGAGAGAGAGAGAGAGAGAGAGAGAGAGAGAGAGAGAGAGAGAGAGAGAGAGAGAGAGAGAGGAAGAGAGAGAGAGAGAGAGAGAGAGAGAGAGAGAAAGAGAGAGAGAGAGAGGAAAAAAAAAGTCAACTCTCTAAGACGTTGGGATCAAATGACCTCCTTGAAACAACAACATAACTATGGTGGAAACAAAATAAAGTCTCTTTCTTGTCCTCAATTACGAAGACATACATCTTAATACACTCCATTCGTTATATTCGTTATTCAAGAATGCGTATACCATATACCACCTCATTCCCCACAGAACCGGCACCGCAACAACATAACAACGACCTAATAATTACCGGCCTCGCTCACGAGTCGAAAGAAACTCCCGACGTCAATTCACCACGCAACGACTCCTGGGATCGCGCTTATCGCCATAGCTTATGATAACCTTATCATTACCCTTCGCACTTACTACGCTCCGATATCGTTATCTCCGTCCCCCCGGCGCTTGTGAATCAACAACTCACGTGAGATCGTCGTCCCCAAGCGGTCTTATCAACACAAAATCATTAACGGATATTTTCTTCTAAGCCGAGGTAATCAGGCCCCACTCACGCGCTCGAATGTACAGAGAGGGAGAGGGAGAGAGGGAGGGAGAGGGAGAGGGAGAAGGGAGAGGAGAGAGAGAGAGGAGAGAGAGAGAGAGAGAGAGAGAGAGAAGGAGAGAGAGAGAGAGAGAGAGAGAGAGAGAGAGAGAGAGAGAGAGAGAGAGAGAGAGGAGAGGGAAGGGGAGAGAGAGAGAGAGAAAGGGAGAGGGAGGCAGGAGAGAGAGAGAGAGAGAGAGAGAGAGAAGAGAGAGAGACGAGAGAGATTAAAGAACCCCAGAAAGAAAAGAAAAAGACGAAAGAGCCACCCAAACTAATTCATCATTTCGAAACGGCGCATCTAATCAAATCTCGAGGCCGAACGACGTGCCTCGAATCAACAGCAACGCGAGACGGGCGAAGGGCACATCTCCACCTGAATCGCCGACATTTAAGACCTCGATTTCGACCTCCTCTCGAGAAAGCATCAATTCACCCCCCCCCCCCCCCGTAAACGTTTAGAGGAAAAACGTTATCGGCTGTGAGCTATCCGCGTGTATTCCCCCACGTTATCTGAACTTAGTAGGCCTACTGATTTCCAACAGGTCACTTAAGCTGCTTACCGTAAGCGACCGATTATCTTTCGGATTCAATTATCTGATACGCCGCGGATAACGAGAGCCGTTATTCCGAAACAACGAGAGGAAGACACTAAACATAAATAATATATAGCTAAATTAGAAAATGGATAAAATATTCTCTCTCTCTCTCTCATCTCTCTCTCTCTCTCTCTCTCTCTCTCTCTCCTCTCTCTCTCTCTCTCTCTCTCTCCTCTCTCTCTCTCTCTCATTTCCAACAAGATATCATCCTTTTCGAGCGATTCCACATTTTTAACTAGAAAAAATTTCACACTCCTATCCAACACCCTCCTTGAACCTCCGTCAACAACGAAAACTTTATCCCTTCCCATCCACAATCATAACACAACCGCAATTCAACTCAACCCTTATTAAAACCGCGTATCTGCAACTCCTCGGAAGGTTAAAATGAAGTAATAATGATTTCCTCAACACGTGCAAGGCCACGCAAATGTAAACAAACTGGCGGAGAGAGGAGGCAGTGCAGACGAATCGCAAGGTCTAAGACACAATGAACTTATCTTTATCTGTTTGATCGATCTCGGAGGTGGTGTGTTTGTCCCTGCCTCTGAGTCTGTCTGTCTATCATTACCGGTTATTTGTCTATTGTATTATCATTATCATCATAGTTTATTATTATAATAATAATAATTATTATTACCATAGATCATTCTCCTTATCATTATCATAGTTTATTAATCTTATCATCAGATAATTTCATTATCATTACCCTCATAATAATTCTCATTTTCATCATATTTCATTATCATCATTACAATTATCATAGTATATTAATACAATCATGTTTGTCGTCACATTATTATTACTCCTACAATATGATTATTAATATTATTACTAATATTATCATCATCATTATCCTCATTATTTTCATCACTATTCTCACAACCATTATCTTTACAATTTTCATTCTCATAGTTATTATTACCATTATATTATTATTATCATTAACATTATTATCATTTTATCATCATTTCAATTATTACTATCACAATAACTATTATTGCTATAGTCATTATCATTATGATAATTCCATTATCAGCATTACCAACATCATTATCACTCTTATCATTCTGATACTACCTCAGAGTTCACCATCTGTCACTTAAATACTAATCATTTGTGTATATCTGTCATCAGTATAATTGTCATTGTCATATTACTAATTCTTAATGTCCCACATTTTCAGCTCACAATGGAAAGTGTTTGGGCTATTTATCCACTCAATCAGAAATAACCTTGAAAATATACTCTGCTTTAATTCTAGCAGACTTCACTTGATTTCTTTACAGGTTTAGTGTAGTGCTAGGACCTATTTTCCCCTGCACTGTGACCTGTTATTATCTAAATAAATACAAATCTACTTACACTTTATCTAAATTTTATGTAATTTCTTAAAAAATGTATATCACTACTAATCATTGCAAAAGTATTGATCAAGATTTGTGTATCACTTACATTAAACTTTTTGTTATTCTTTTTCTTTTTAATGTTATTCAACTAATCAGAAATAAGAAAGGATTTAAGTTATATACTTACAGGTACTTAAAATCACCTAAATGATTCATCATAAACATTTCCCTCTAGTTGGTAATAATAATTTTTTCATTCAAAATGTATATAATATTTTGAAAATCACAATAAATCTATTACTATTGATACTTAGTTCATGTGCCACAAAAATTGACTGGGCCAAATAACAGTATTATTCTACCTGTAACTTCTTATTAGTTAAAAGTTAACATGCTGCAGACACTGATTTACTTTATAGAAACTATCTATCTCATAAAGTATATACTGTAGTGTAAATCAGTAAACACACAAACACACATATATTTATATATTTATGTATAAGATGAATTGTGGATGTAATTAGCATAACTTCATACTTTCCAGACAATAAGAACAAATATAATTTATTTATAAACTTCTTCCATGTGTATGACAATTGCTTATTATTCATACTTTACTTACAACAATAAAATACCTTACTTCATAATGATCTTACTGGTTGTAGTCTCATGGTTAGTATTATTTTCTTTCTTACCCTTTGCTTTGTTTTCTCCTCCTTTGTTGAGCTAAGTTTGTTTTGCAAAAAGTCTAAATGTCAAATATAAAACAGGTTTTAAAAAGTGATATAACTCAATATCATATCAAAAACACCTTCATGCTTAGATATCCAAATAACCAGCATCAGATAGTCCTTTTTTCCTAAATGCCTGAATAATCATGTGACATGTTATTCCAGATGAAAATGTGTAATATTTAAGAAATGGCACCTCATCAGGAACAATTCAACATTTTCCTATTAGCCTAACCACACCTACTGAAATTGGTGAGCAAATCTGTGATGATTAAATTAATACCATTCTACTTGCTTTCTATCCATACATAACTTTCTTTCATAAGTTCAAATTCAGCTGAATAAAACAGTAAACTATTTATCAACTGAATAAAACTACGAACCATTTATCATAGACAATCAAATATTCATAAACTACCGCCAAGTTCTTTGTGACAGAATTCATATCCCGGTTTGACACTATCTAAACTAACATATAAACTACAATCAAATGAAAATTAATGCAGAGAAACAACACTATTGAAACATTACGAGAATGCGGACAAACTCTTTCATTACACGACACTTGTTTTAACATTTGGCGGTCATGACAGTCAACTATTTTAGCGAGTCTTAATCACGGCGAAAGTTCATCTCTTTTCTATTTGTGGAAATATATGCATTTATGTACGAAATTCCATTTCTACAGGCCTTCGTGACCCTGTCAAGTGCCTTGGGGCATTGAGAGCTGACACCTGTCAAGACGAAGCAGAGGTAGCCGACAGCAAAGGCAACGTTAGGCCAAGCTTTTATGCGTTTCTACGCAATTCTAATCTATTGAAACCGTTGTTATGCCTTTCTGCAAAGAGTGAAAGCAAAAACTCACCCATGTCAACGTATATTAGCACGAATTACAGCATCACAACCGAGAGAGAAGTTACACACAAACACACTACACGAATATTATTGTACTACTGATAAAACACGCGTGCGTTTCCTTGGCGCAGGTACAGGAAAGCCGGATTGATTTGATAAAGATTTAAGCTTAGAATGTTGTTTTGCTAATGTAATACTTATAAACTATTCTTAGTAATATTTTGTAGTTATATGGATAATGAATAAAATATTTTCCGTATCATATAAACGTTTATTATATGTGATTATAGAAATCGGACAGAAGAACGCTTCAGGGAAAAAGGCTCGTATGGTAAACAACATTTCACGTCTTTTGTTTTAACATAATCTTCTCTAAAGTGAAACATTGTTTTTATTTGTTATGGTATCAACATTTTATATAATGTTGATAAGAGCTAGTTAGTTGCACGAATATTTTTTGAGAATATGAAACACAAAATTGATGGAATACAGCTGCCAACCGTACGATTACATTGTTGTCCCCTACGTTTTTAAGGCTTTATCCTCTTTCAAATTTCAGTTCATCTCTTGATAACAAATGCATGTCAAAACATAGTATTGAAGTTCCAATAGAATTAAAAATACCATAAAATATTATTTTTATCTAAATAATTTTCTTTTGTTATGATTTAGGAATAACTGCAATTATTGTTTACAAAAGTTTTTGACAATCCTTAATATCAAACGGGAGTTCGCGCATACCAGCTGACAGACGGCCGAGAGTCAACACAGCGCTTGCTCCGTCTCTCAAGGTGGTCGTCAGCTGTTTTGCCTCAATTTCCGGGGTACTTTATGCTGCAGTGCTGCTTCACTCTCATTTCTTCGTTCTTTTACTCTCATTTCCTGGTGTCTAATCACTTCTTGTTCTTGAAAATGGGTTAGAAGGATTTCCGTTGGAATGAGCAGGGTCATGTTACGGAGATGAACTGAAACGATCAGGGAAAATTGGATAATACCAATTATAGCCCAAAAGAATTGCAGACTTGCAAGGAAATAAGCTTCCTTGATCGTGGCTTTGCGCGCAGAGGAGTTACATCGGTTTTGTTAGAGGTAGCAGGTAAGTTGTAGTTTCTTTTGGGTACTTTTGAACAATCTATGGAATTCCCGGCTTCGGCTAGTGTTATCATAGGTACGAGATTACAGTTTTTCATTCATTTTTTGACAAGAAGATGTGTTTATTTGAAATCATTTATTTTATATTCATGTTACAGTTCTTGGTTTTTGTTGATTACATAGTTTAGGTAGTCAGATAATATTTTTGTTCATTAGTGGTGGGTACATGATGTGCTTATAAGGCATCCGAATCTGATTATTATTAGATAGGAGCTTAGGTCTTCACAGTGGATCTTCAGATTGTCCTGTTGTTTGTTAAACTCTCTTATTCTTCAAAAATACAGACAGACAGTGTCCATGTCTGTGACAGTGACAATGTAATATTACTTCTCTTTAGGAGAAAATTCTGATTATTATCATCAACCTATGGATCAAGAAGTTTCCATTTCTATTACTGTCATGTTTGTTTTATACCTCATCAGAGTCAGTGTATGACATGAAAAAGAATGAAGTATTAACTGACTTACTAATTTAGAAATATGATAAATACATGAAACATGATTTTCTGATTTATGGCAAAAGTTTATTTAGAACTTCACAAAGGTCTCCAATTTATTAACCATTCTCCATTGACAATTTTTGTTTGCATGTGTAAATCATTGTGATCTCATTGTTTAATTTCATTGATTAATTTCATACATAAAAATGTGTTCTGAATGTAGCACTATAAATGATATACTTTGTAATCATCGTCATCATTATCCTTAATTAAGGTTATGGTAATGATGATTATGTTTATCATTATCATAATTTTAGATATGATAATGATGATAATAATATAATTATTATATTATCATTATTATTATTACTACATTATGATTATTTATGTCATTACTAATATTATTATCATCACTATTCTCATTACTATTGTCCTCATTGTTATTAATATTATTAAATTAATCATCATCATCATCATCATTATCATTATTATTTCTGTTATTATTGTTATTGGTGTTGTTGTTATAATAAATATAATAGTAATAATAGTGATTATTATTATTATCATTGTTATTATTTTTTTGTCATTGTTATTTTTCATTATTTTTATTTTAGTATTTTAATTATTCTTTTTTTATTATCTTATTATTATTATTTATTATTTCTTTTATTACTAATGTTATCATCAGCATCATCATTAATATTATTAATGTTATTATTGTTGTTATTAGTTGCTGCTGTTGTATTTTTAATTATTATTATTATTATTATTATTATTATTATTATTATTATTATTATTATTAATATTATTATTATTTATTATTATTTTATTATTATTATTGTTATTGTTATTATTATTATCATAATAATATTATTATTATTTATTATTATTTATTATTATTATTATTGTCTTAATATTAATTTTTGTTATTATTATTATTATTATTGTTATTATTAGTATTATTATTATTATTTTATTATTATTATTATTATTATTATTATTATTTTATTATTATTATTTTATTATTATTATTGTTATTATTATTGTTATTAATTATTATTGTAATTATTATATTATTATTGTAATTGTTATTATATTTATTTATTATTATTATTATTATTATTATTATTATTATTATTATTATTATTATTATTATTATTATTATTATTGTTATTATTGTTATTATTATCATTATCATTATCATTATCATTATCATTATTATTGTTATTATTACATTATCATCATATCATCATTATTATTAATCATTATCATTATCATTGTTATTGTTGTTATTATTTATCAATGTTTTTGATATTGTGATAATTATTATTATTAATGTTGTATAGTTTTTATTTTTGTTATTATTATTTGTATTTGTTATTATTATTATTATTATTATTATCACTATTTTTATTTTCATTGTTATTGTTATTGTTATTATTATTATTATTATTTATTATTATTATTATTATATATATATATATATATATTATATATTATTTTTATTATTATATTATTATTAATTATTATTATTATTATTATTTTTATTGTTATCATTATTATTATTATTATTGTTATTATTTATTATATTATTATTATTTATTATTATTATTATTGTTATATTATTATATTTATTTTCTTTCTTTATTATTATTATTATTGTTATTATTATTATTATTATTATATTATTATTATTATTATTATATTATTAATATAATTATTATTATTATTATTATTATTATTATTATATTATTATTATTATTATTATTATTATTATTATATTATTATTATCATTATTATCATTATGTTATTATTGTTTATTATCATTATTATTTTTTTATCATCATCATCATATCGTTATCATTGTCATTGTCATTATCATTGTTATTTTTGTTATTATAACAATTATTACTGTTATTATGATTATGATATTATCATTATTATTGTTTTAATTATTGTCATTAATGTTATAAGTATTGTTCTTGTTTTTGTTCTTGGTTATTGTTTATTGTTTATTATGTATCATTTATTATTGTTGGTATTATTTTTATTATCACTTGTGTTTTTATTTATATTATTATATATGAAATAATTATAATTATTTCTATTATTCTTATCTTTGTTTTTGTTGTTATTATTGCTTCGATTATAATTATTTCCATCATTTTTATTTCTGATAGATGCTATTAGGAGGATTAGAATTATTTTGAGGGTAGTTGTATTGTAAGTATCATGATAAATGTTTTTGCTTCAAATCTTTCAAAATACCCTTATAACACAGCCCTATTCCCCAATTCCAGGCTGCAATATGACTGCAACAACAAATGAAAGGGGAGGTGGGTTCCTGCGCACACGCCTGCGATCAGCACTCCACACTTCCAACGACCTCCTCTCAGGCATCTCCTCGAACATTTCCTCACGACTGTCAGCCTTCTCAGTAGCCTCTGCCAACTCCAATGCCTCCTCAGAGCGCACACCACCAGCGGGAGAGAAGGTCCGGCCAGAGACGCCTCCTCTCCAGCTTCCTCCGAGCCCAGAGGACAGCCACCGCTCCCCAACCATGAAAGAGATGATTAAGGTAGTGTGGATGTGGGTGTGAGTGTGGGTGTTGTAAGCATGGGGGTGCATGCATGCATGTGTGTGTGTGAGTTTCTATTGAAATTTGGTATGTTATATTTGTTTAGAGTGAGATTAGGCATTGTCCTCAAAGTATGTGCTATATGATAACAGTAAAGATATAGAAGTTATGGCATTAACGGATGTGGTTCTTTATTACATTAGAGATGTTTGTTTTGTATGATAGATAATGCAGTATTATCAGAAAGTCAATAGTGGTCCTTGTTGTATTAATTTGATATTGAACCTTTAACCAGGAGACCTTCAAACTTGAGAACTTAAGGGAACTGCCAACTTTGGAGGAATTCATGCAGTCAGAATCATCTTCAGAGCCTTCAACACTACCAACTGACACGCCAGAATCTCCCAAGACAGGCTTCCGTTACCATTTCAATAATTTCAACCAGGCTATACCAAAAAAACTTGTCGACTATAAGGTAATTGTAGATTACTTGCAAACTATTTTGCTCATTACTGGTAGAAGACATGAAAAGTTATATAGATTGAAGTGATTGTAGCATTATATTATGAAGCAGTTTTTGCTCTTTCCCTGAGTATATTGTAATTTGAGTTGTCACTGAAAATTGAAATTACGTTAGGTGCAACTAGAAAAGAAAGAATTATGAAATCAATCACATGAAATGCTCAGTATGACTGACAAGCATGAAATTCTGTTTCAGCAACTGGCGATAAGGACTCTGAGTGGGGACACACAAGTAGAAGGTGTAGCAAATGGCCAAGAAGAGCTGAAAGGCTGTGCCATCAATGTGGAGTGTGTTGATGATGAAGCTGCACAAAATGAAGGTTATTATGATATCCATGTATTTTTCTGGTTACTTCACTCTTTTTTGACATTAATAGTACTTTCAGATAACAGTTTATTGTCTGAGATCTGATGGTACAAAAGATGGCATGGTATGTTCAAAATGTAGATTTTTTTTTTGTAGTTAGTCTGAAATGTCTTTTGTTTTACATAGACTTTATTTACAGAAAGAGATATTCAGTTGTTTTGAATGTTACTTCAGGTTGTGAATAAGTTAGCCGTGGTGTGGGAACCAAGAGGAAGAGTGAGTATGATATGTGGCCAGTCTGTGCATGAAAGATGGTGATGGCCAAAACCTCTTTTTATGGGTGTAGACACTTAACCAGGTTTCTAAGTAACTTATAATTGCACACATATTACCTCATCATAATTTAGAGTAACTGAATTTTCCGCTTCTACTTACATTGTGTGGCTTCTGAATCAGTCTGAGAAAACTATTCCTTGACTTTGGAGAGAGGTAGTTCTTTCTGAGGAAGTCATGTTCCCTGCCTCATTTATTGTAGTCTGTGTCCAAAAATTTTGTCTAACATAAAGTACTGTCTTTCTAGGAGATGCACTAACTCTTTTTCCATGGCATTTATTTTCACTCCTGTGTAAACTGTTCCTAAATGTTTCCCTTTCTGGTTATTTGCTTTGTGCAACTCTTCTGTAAGTGTAAAACAATCCATTTTGCTTTCGGAAATTGTAACCTTTTCGCCTGAATGAAGAAGAGGGGGCATCCTTACCCAAGGTGCCTCAAGGCTATTGTTAAAAGATAACAAAAGAATTCACTGAACAAAATCAAAGAGTAATTGTTATAGAGAAAATATGATTTGATATAGTTGGATATAGATTGAATTGTATCATAGGATGTAGATTTTCATGATGAATGTATTAATATTTTTTTGTATTTGAACTTACCATTTATATTTTTGGTTGTTTTTGTGAGTTGGAAAAATAAAACAGGCTTTTTTTTTTACATTTTCATGATATGGATAGTGATTATTAAACACTGAAAGATAATCAGTATTTGTTATTGTTGAGCAAATCAACCATAATTTTTTAATAACAAGCAGATATATGTAAGGATAAGGTATTTTAGAAACAGTGCCTGTGTGTTTTTTTTTTTTTTTTTTTTTTTTTTTTTTTTAGTATATTTAATGAAAAAAAGATATAGTGCAGGATATTATAATAGAATTAATTAGCTTTCTTTATTGTCCAGAAAATTAGGAGTTTGAAATGGAAAGTTTGATTCTAACCTGCTGTTTGCAACTACATTCTTGTGCATGTGTTGATCATAGCTGTATTGAACATGTTAGGAAAATATGGTCATGTAACATTTTTTTTATACTGATTATCAAGTTTATTACTCTTATTTTTCAGTGTCCAGTATTTGTGCAAATATATATATGTGTGTGTGTGTGTGTGTGCGTGCGTGCGTGTGTGTGTGTGTGTGTGTGTGTGTGTGTGTGTGTAGTGTGTGTGTGTGTGTGTGTGTGTGTGTGTGTGTGTGTGTGTGTGTGTGTGTGTGTGTGTGTGTGTGTGTGTGTGTGTGTGTGTGCGTGCGTGCGTGCGTGCGTGCGTGTGTGTGTGTGTGTGTGTGTGTGTGTGTGTGTGTGTGTGTGTGTGTGTGTGTGTGTGTGTGTGTGTGTGTTTATAGATGTTTGTGCCATTCATGAAGAGAGAAACCGGTATTCACATATTGCAAAACTATTGTAACTTCATCTTGGAAAATTCAAGGTCTGTTTTAAAGGTTTGGTTGATTGTCACAAACTTTCTTTGTAATCAGTGATATGCAGAAATATTTCTATAGCTTCTTGTATGCTGATGACTGTTTATCTGTATTTTGAAACACCTACACTGATATCAAAACATTTCAATAACCCTGTCAGAATATCATTACTTCTTAAGTAACAGCTTGAAAAATTCTTAAACAGTAAATATTTTTTAATGAAAAAGTGATTAACCAGAGACTGACACTGTATTCCTTTTATGAGAAAAAAAATCTGTTCACCTTTTCCTGTTGTCATATACCAGTCTAACTTTAATTAGATAAAAGAAATTGGGCTGATATTCACACAAAGTTATAGACTTGGAGATTTGTTTGTGGCAGAAAGAAAAGCTTTTGACTCAAAAAAAAATTCTATGACTCATCATGACATAGTCTTTGAAACCCAATTTCTGATTTGATGAAAGCTTAAGGCAGGTCTGGAAGTGTTGTCAGATTTTCCATTTGAGAAAATAATACTAGGTTACAGTCTGATATTGAAGATAAGTTTGCATTTGTTGTTACAAGAAGATGCTAATTGAAAGTGATACATGAACTTATACAATATTTTAAATCTGTTATGCTTATGAACTTATACAATATTTAAAATCTGTTATGTTATAGTCATAATGTTAATGAGACTTATTGCAATGTTTGTTCAATTTTATTATGATGATCTTTTATCAGTATAAAGTATATTTTTATACATGTTAGTTCAATTTAAAATTGAAAGGTGGCAATGGTGCAAGTCATTGATGAAATCACTGGGACAGTCTTATACCAAGGAATAAACAAATTGTAGGACAAGCTTTGAGACAAAGAATGTTTTTTAGGACAGTCCTTAGATTGGTTTAAGAAAATTCTATAAACTTTAATGAATTGTGTCTCTGGTTCAATCACCCTGCACTGTGAAGGACCTTGTGTGATGTTGGTTAGTGCTGTGTTAAAACTGTCGACTTTTCAAAAGGGCTGATGTGATTAATGAAAGAACACTTCTTTGAGCTAATTCACCTTATTTGCTTTTCCTTTACTTGTTTTTTTTTATCTTTCTTTGTTTTTTTTTTTATGTTATTTTTTTTCTTTTTCTTTCTTTTTTCTTCTGTTTCTTTCTTTTTTCTTCTTTACCTTTATTTTCTTTGCTTTTCTTTTCCAACTTTTTCTTTTTTTCTATTATTTATATTGCTTTCTTTTCCTTCTGTCCTTTTTCCTCTTTCTTGTTTTTCTTCTTCCATATCCTCTCAGCAGCTCTCTTATTATTATTTCCTCCTCTTCTTCTCTTCTTCTTCTTCTTCTTCTTCTTCTTCTTCTTCTTCTTCTTCTTCTCCTCCTCCTCCTTCCTCCTCCTCCTCCTCCTCCTCCTCCTCCTCTCCTCCTCTCCTCCTCCTCCTCCTCCTCCTCCCTCCTCTTCCTCCTCCTCCTCCTCTTCCTCCTTCCTCCTCCTTTCCTACCTCTCCTCCTCCTCCTCTTCTCCTCCTCCTCCTCTTCTTCCTCCTCTTCCTCCTCTTCTTCCTCCTCCTCCTCCTCCTCCTCTTCTTCCTCCTCCTCCCCCTCTTCTCCTCCTTCTCTCTTCCTCCTCCTTCTTCCTCTCTTCTTCTTCCTCCTCTCCTCCTCTCCTCCTCCTCCTCCTCCTCCTCCTCCTCCTCCTCCTCCTCCCTCCTCCTCCTCCTCCTCCTCCTCCTCCTCCTCCTCCTCGTGTTCACTAATTCTTGGTCAGAAAATAAGAATTGAGAGAGAGATACAGTTAGAGAGAGATGGGGAAAGAGTAAGAGGTAACATTAGAGAGAGAGAGAGAGAGAGAGAGAGAGAGAGAGAGAGAGAGAGAGAGAGAGAGAGAGAGAGAGAGAGAGAGAGAGAGAGAGAGAGAGAGAGAGAGAGAGAGAGAGAGAGAGAGAGAGAGAGAGAGAGAGAGAGAGAGAGAGAGAGAGAGAGAGAGAGAGAGCTTGACAGGGGGAGAGATTAAAAAACAGTTATTCATAGTGTCTATGTGTTGTGGCACTTTTATACCCTAAGCTCAATTTTCATTATTAGGTGTGTGTTATGTTAATGTATTCCTTTTGTCATAATTTGCATAATGGTATAGATCTTTGTGCATTAGCAGAGACATTACAGACTTGCGGCCACTTTGTTGAAATTGTTCAAGGCCTTACCAAATGAATATTCACATATGGAAATGCATGTGCACAGAAATGAATGCATATCTATCTATCTGTCTAATAGATATACATTCATCTATCAATCTATCTGGTAGATATGCATGTCTAGTCTGATGGACATGTATTTATTTCCGGGTATATGCATGTCTGTATAATGGATGTTCATTGGCTTGGGCCTCGCACAATTTTAACAAACTGGCCGTATATCATTTATGTTTGAAGACCTAAGAAAATAATCATGCATTGAAATTTTTAAGTGCTTTATCCAGTTGATTAATATAGTCAGTGATTTAGAGTTTGTTAGTAACAATCTAAAAGATTTTTAGTGTCTTGATTTCTTGCCTTATGTAACTTTAATTTAGAATTGTTATTTAGATATTGTAATCATCTCAGTAAATAACAGTAAATTTCAAAATGCTGATGAAAGTATCCTGGCTGGTTGCAGTCATTGTGGAAAAAGTCTAAATAATGCCAGATAATGCCAGAGATACCAGCCTGTACCTTTTTGATTATCTTAAGTGGATCTGGTATCATTAATGAAAGTCACGTGTCTTGGGTAGAAAGTTATAGCCTCATATAGGTTTACTTTCTTTTTCTTTTGCAGATCATTTTGTGGGAAATGTACAATTGCAAGACCAACGAGTATTTATTTATTTATTTTTTTACAAGATGCATTGATAATTGGACCAAAACTTTATAACTGAGGACAGTTTAAACAAGTTAAGAAAATAAAAATGAACAAGGATATCTTTATGAAATCTGTTCTGTTTTAAGACATTAACTAACCTGTGGCTTAATAATTCCAGGGGAAGGTGATGAAGCTAAAGATGTTGTGGAAAAAGCTAGCACTTGTCTTTCATCAAGATCTTTCAATTCTATGCACTCCCTGTATGCCACTGGTCCGGACCCCTATGACAAACTGCGATACAAACCAGGTGAGTGTGTGTTGGGTGGAATCATGGAAGAGTAGAAGATTCTAAAGCTGACTATTAAGGTTTGGTAGGTAGTAAAGTAAGATTTGTTGGATATAGAAATAACAGTTATATAACACTTCTATTGCTAGCTGTTCGGGCTAAAAAAAATAATACTAGAAACCTAAAAGTGTAGATTTCCATGGATAATGTCTTAAGATTTTGAGGAAAAACTGATTTGCTTAAAAAAAAAGGAAAAACTATTTATATAGAATACTCAGGATTACTTTTTAATAGCAAATTATGATTACAGATCTATCAATCATTGTATGCATGTTTACATGGACACACAAATGTGCATGTATGTGTATTGGTATAGGATCAGTTGTTACTTCTCCTGAGCCTAACTACTTGGTATTTATTGGTGTTTAATTCTGTTAATTCTGTTTAATTCTGGAGGTATTGGCATGGTAAGTTATATCTTGCCCTTCTTTGTATTTTTCTATTGTCTGCAAACATATTTAAATCGTAACTTGAGCTTTTAATTGGTGCCAAGACTGATCTAT
>NW_020869060.1:493386-498386 GCF_003789085.1 Penaeus vannamei | reverse complement strand
GCCAAAATAATCAAGTGTTGATGAAATGTGTATATTTCTTGGATAGAGTTTGGCTCGAATAGGTGGTCAGAAATTAGGATTTTCTCAGTCAGTGATGTAACATGCCGTTAGATCAAGAATACAACTATACCATATTGGAATATGGTGAGCATTTAGTCCCTTGTGATTGTTTGACACAGGTTGGCTTGAATTATTACTCTTCTTATTTCATATTTCATTTTTTCTCTCGTTACTTTCCGGTTCTGCTTTTCTTTAATTTTTTTCCTAGTTTTATAAAATATAATCGCATAATGCATTGAGGAACATGCAGTTGATATTACAGAACACATTGTAATTTGTATTTTTTTTCTATTGTTTTGTTGATTTTTAAAAAATCGGAATAAGTATGAATTTTTGGTACTTTTTTTTCAGTATTAATGATCCTTTTCACTCCATGAATAGTCTCAACATTCATACTGATACTATCGTTAATAATCATATGGAATCTTAGATATAGTGTTTATATGTTTTTTTTTTTATTTTTCGTCAGTTGAATTAGTAAATTATTCCACAGGTTCACAGACATCCTTGCAGTCATGGGCTTCCAGTCTCTCTTATGACAGCCAGGCAGATGACGTCAACGAACCCAAGGAATTTATGCGGAAGTTTGTCGAGGAAGTGTTCAAGATGCCGCATGTTATTGATGTAGACAAGAAAGCCCGATTTGGGGAGCTAGCACAGGTAAGAAGTTTAGGAGATCTTTGGCTCCATCTTTACACTCTAGTCCTGTACCTAGGTTTCATGTTCCAAGTGGACTCGTTTCAAGTTGACTCATTTCAAATTAACTCATTTCAAGTTGACTCATTTCAAATTAACTCATTTCAAGTTGACTCAATTCAGATTAACTAATTTCAAGTTGACTCATTTCAAGTTGACCCGTTTCAAGTTGACTCATTTCATGTTAACTCGTTTCAAGTTGACTCATTTCAAGTTAAATAAGAAATGACATTGATTGATTCTTTCCTCTCTCTTCCAGAAGACGAAAATAATGTTAGAGAAAATTGTGTTTATTTGGTATGGTTCTTAATTTGCAGTTTTGGCAATCTTTACAGATTTTTTTTTTTTTTATTGTATATATATATATATATATATATATATATTATATATTTTTTTTTTTTTTTTTTTTTTTTTTTTTTTTTTTTTTTTTCTTTTGTCGTACTTGAGCTGTGATTGATGAAGAAAGATTATATGTATGTGTATGTCAAGACCTATAGATCACACTCCAGATGACAGGTCCTCGGCCAATAACTCCAGCAATGTTTTTTTGTTTCCACCATGGGCTTTTTTTCACAGATTAAAGTGTATTATTTTTTGTGTTTAATGGCATTTATTTGATCTTAATATATTGCCTGGTTAGCCCACAACAGGAAAAACGTAGATAGGATACCTCTCTACCCATCTCATTTTCTTATATACCGTAGATCAGGTGTCTGTTTGGGTGAGAATGAGTAGCTAAAAGGAAAGGCATGATTTTCTATACCAGAAGTTGTTAACCCAATTTGAATTACATTGTCAGATGATAGTTGTGTTTCTGATTGGTGAAAGTATGAAGTGTATTACGATTTTTCAGTGTAAAAAGAATTCAGCATTGCCATTCTTCCCCAGACTGAACAAGGGCGTCTTTGGTTTGCTCGATGTATCAATGCAAAGCGTTGCTGCAAGTGTGTCACTGAAGCTTCTTTCTTCTCTCTCATCCAACATTTTTCTGTCATGTTGTTTGAGTGCTGTGAAGCTGAAGATTTCTCACCAGCCAAAAGCCTAATGAATATGTGCTTTACATACTACCATGAAGGTAAGATGTTTATTTTTATTCTAACTAAAATTTTCTTTATTTATACGTAATATAATTCATGTTTCTTACTTATTATTGTTATGTAAGGACAGCTATCATTTCCAAACTGAAGTGTCATGCAGTGAAAGCATTATATTTGTTTTTTTTATATTCACTGGTAACAATTCACAAATTCAGAAGTGTTGCTTTTATGGGACTGCATCATTCTGCATCCAGAAATAATGAAAATGAACTAAGCATTACCTCATATGTAGCAGTTGTCAAAAAAAAAGAAAAAAAAAATGCATCGCAAAGATAGATTTTAGATTACTACAATAGGCTTCTTCATCAAGCATGGACTGCCATTTAATAATGATAATTTCTCTGATATTTATTCCCAGCCACAACACCTGGAGGCCAGAACAGAAACAAAGAGTTCTTGTACACCTACCTCCGACAACAGCCAATCTGGCGATCTCTACGCTTCTGGAATGCTGCCTTCTTTGATGCCCTCCAGTGTGAGCGCTCCCTGCGGCCAGTTGTGACCCGAGAGGAAGTGGAGAGTAATAGATTGCAGGCTGTTACGGATGAGCTTCACTACCAGGAAAACATTACTTTTGGTCAACTGGGGTAAGCTTGTATTTGTTACCCCAGGTATATCTATTTTGGACATGTAGACTTAAATACACAGAAGTGCATTCCTTCTCAAAAGTCACATGCAGTTCACTATAGATGTTTGTATATCTGGGGTGTATGTGGATGGATGTTGATATGTATTCACGTGCATTTAAGTTCTTTTATACAATTTTAGACGTTTGTATGTATATGCATACGTGACATAATTCAGCTAAAAAATGCACATGATTATAGATCAGTGTGAAGAGGACTGCAGGCTTGGAAATTTTTATAAGATTTAGGCTGTTATCTGTTTTTAAGTTTTTACGTTATCCTTAAAAGTTCTTGCTTTATTTCACGTGGGAGGAAAAAGATACCAACAGAAACTGTCATGAAATGCCTTTGCAATACATTTCAGAACCTTCACCTGCAACATGCATGCTTTTGGCCTGTCCAAGGAAATGGTGAACGAATTTCTCCGGAAGCAGGTCACCATCGCTAGTCTACGACCCGACCAAGTGAAATTGCTACGTGACAATGTGGAGAGAATGTACAGTGGCAAGCAAGAATGGCAGTAAGGTGTAAGTATAAGTATACCGATAGTATATCCTTTATTTTTTAACACTGAAAACACAAAATTTTTCGATTTCTTCTCCTCCTTTTGTTTTCTAATGTGTCATCTACCTATTATTATTGTTATTATTGTAATCATTATTATTATTATTATTGTTATTATTATTATTGTTATTATTATTATTGTAATCATTATTATTGTTATTATCATTATTGTTATTGTTATTATTGTTATTATTATTATTATTATTATTATTATTATTATTATTATTATTATTATTATTATTATTATTATTATTATTATTAATATTATCATTATTATTATTATATTGTTATTTTTATAATTATTATATTATTATTATTGTTATTGTTATTGTTGTTGTTGTTATTATTATTATTATATTATATTATATTATTATTATTATTATTGTGTTATAATTATTATTTTTATTATTGTTATTATTTGTTATAATAGTAATATAATAATAATAATATAATAATAATATTATTATTATTATTTATATATTATTATTATTTATTATTATTTATTATTATTATTATTATTATTATTATTATTATTTATTATTATTATTATTATTATCATTATCATCTTTTTTGATAGTGTCATCATCATCATCTTCATTGTCATCACCACCATCACCATCATCATCATCATCATCATCATTATCATCGTCATCGTCATTGTCATTGTCATTATTATCATAGAATATAATTTTTAATACTGTCATCATCATCATTGTTGTTATTGTCATTATTATTATTATTATAATTATTATTATTATTATTATTATTATTATTATATTATATTATTATTATATTATTATATTATTATTATTATTATTTATGTGTTATTTATTCCTGAAATGAAATCTGAATGATGAAAGCTAGCTGCAGTATATTTACAATCCTCTTTAGAGATTTTATATTCAGAATACATATATTGCACCTCTCTTGTAATGATGAAAATTAATGGTATGTTCTTCCATTTACCGTAACTTTACATTTCATTTGCAGGTGAGGCTGTATTTATACCAAACTCATATAACACTGTGAGAGAGATCTGCTCGCTAGATTACAGACAGATAACAAATGAGAAGTGATCGTCATGTGATCGTAGTATTAGTATCATTGGCAAGGTTTGTGTGTATGGTGGTTTAAAGAAACCTTGGCTAAAGTCAGTATTTGATATGTGAACTCGGATAGTTTTCATACTGTTAAGTTTATTATGGCTTACTGAATAGACAGGTTGTTTACGTTTATCTGTGTGTGAGGATTGTTGAGTGTCCATTTCCTCCTGTTCTTCATAAAGAATGAACTGATTATAAGGTTCTGTCATATAGATGAATATATATTGTTGAATACAAGTTGTCAGGCATTTATTAATATGTATACATTTTGAAGAGTATGATGGTCATGTACACGAAAACTGTGTTTTTCAGCCATTTTGATGGTACATTGGTGAAACAGTTTAGTACAGTAATGCATGTTTGAATTTGAATAATGAACAAAGTTAAAATGACGAAAATGTTTGATCAGTTACCCAACCAAACTGTATCTTTCAATTATCCTACCATATAAGGTTTGTGTGCCAAGACCACAAAAAATGCCTGAGGAAAGAAATCAAACCCTAAAGTAGTAGAAATCAAATTTGTCCGAGAAATTTATGACGCTGATGTGAATACGTTAGCTGTGTGTGCACTAAGAGATATGGTTTGAAGATTATGTAGACTTTGACAAATATGCAGGTTGGTACATATATAACTTCTTGATTTTTACTTCAAAAATAGTTTCTCCTCTCAGTTTATGCTTTTTTGCATTACGAATATTGAAACCATTATTAACTAACAATATCAAAATTTCAAGTATTTGAATCATTTTGATGATTCTTTCTAATGATATTATTCATCATAAGGTAGTGGCCCTGCATGGACCTTCATCCCTCCTTGTAATGGTGATAATTTTGTGATATATTTGTAGTTGA
>NW_020869060.1:483386-488386 GCF_003789085.1 Penaeus vannamei | reverse complement strand
ATAAATTTGCTGATGTGTATATGAAAATGTACACAAATATTAATGAACATGTGCAAACAGACTTAGACACAAACATCCACTTCTCTATACATGCAGACAGAACTTGAAAATCTTTTACCTATAAAAAAAAAACTTACTTTATGATATTTTTCTACCAATATCTAGGGTAACAATAAAGCTTTTTATCCCTCATGGAATGTATTCTCTTGCTTCACTCGGTCTCATTTGCAATAGGAAATGCTTCTGGAATTCCTACAGGATAGAGTGTCATTACTTAGAATATATTCTCATATTAATTAATTTATGTCTTTTATATTAGAAAAGAAAAGTGTAAACCACCCGGCTAAGATGAGCCTTTGATTCTGACTTCACAAAGGGTACAAATCAAACACATTGTCTCCTATGTGGTTTTCTCAGGACAGTAAATACACATCACTTTGCCTTGAGATTTTCCACTGCAACTACATGTATTTATCTTTAGAATGTTACTGAACCTCACATCACGTGTAACTCATAGAGCGTAACAGTTTGAATCCAAAGTGAGTAATTTCATCTAGAGAAGTGTAATGATAATTTTTTGAAAGGTGATACTCTTTGTACCCAAATATACTTGATGAAAATTGAGAGTTGTCAAGTTTGGATATCACAGTTGCACTGAGCAAGAATATTTTATAAAGAAAGCATTATTTAGGATTTTTTCACCATTTTCTAAAGAAATTGTCTACACATTCATACTGTCAGTAGAAAGTGATAAATTTATTTATGTCCATATTTTATAATTAACAGACAAATGGAAATATAATCTTGAAAAATGAACATAAAAACTAACAGAATTTTAATGATATATGTGTTCCTGGGTGTTTATTGTGTCAGTCTGTGATAAAGAGCCTCAAAAATGTGACTGTTCTGTTCTCTTATTAATCCTATTTATCACAAACACAGCACAGTGTTGGGATGCATACAGTATGAATACGTGTTGGAATGTATACAATATAAATTATTCTCAGATGTTTTAAGTACATCCTTCTTTACAGAGTGGTTACAGAATATTTTGGAAAATGGCCTTATAATTATATTATAGCTTCAGGAAAGTTTACTATTCTATGAATGCCGTATGATTATTTTTATCGCTTTGAATATTTGGATTACAGTTTTATGTTATAATTATATGATGAATATTTATAGGACCTTTTCCAATTTGTTAATCATTATTTTTTTTTTTTTATCAAGTATTTGAAGTGATACAATTAAACCATAGGCTTTGGTATTGTATATGTAGAAACTAATGTGCAATTTCAACTATGAAATTCAGTCGCTGTATATCATGAAATCTGAAAACAAGTCTGGCTGTAAGCCATCATCTGTTGATGTTGGATTAGTGATATGATGCCTGTTCAACTATGCACAGTTCTTTCAGAATCATTTTATGATACTGTTAAGAAATACCTTTGTAAACATATGACTGTGTTTTGTAAGATGCAATTATATATTAATGAGAAACGGGATATTTTTCTAAATTTTTATTTGCCAGTTGTTGAGGAATTTTTCTCTGCATAATCAAAGGATGTGAGGAACTGTTCCAGAAACATCATACAGCTTGATGAATAAGAAAGAAAAAATTATAATAATCCACTTTGATTTATAAGAGATTCAAATGATATTCTATTGATAGCAGGTTATGGTTTGTTAATATGATGTCTGCATCCTCTTATGGACAGAGAATTTTGCAGATGCATGAAACGATATCAGTCTCTTCAAGACACCAAGAATAATTATGCCTATCTACTCAAAAAGATTTTTTTTTGAATCTCATATTTTTCTTGATTCATATCATGCAAAAGTGGTTCATGCTGATGCAGTCATCACACTCATTGTTATTGTTGATACATGTAAGTTGTTATCTTATAAGCATGCAAATAAAAATCTTATATTATGCCTCTTACAGATTTCCTTTACACCCAAAACACACAGTTGTCTTGAACAAATGCTTTACATGTTTTCAACTGGAAACAATAGGAACTGATTTTGTAACATGCAGGCTGGATAATCTAAAAGATGGATTAAGTAATTACTTTATTGTGAATATAAACATACATAAAGGGTAGTTATAGCCATTCATATATGAATAAGATTAAATATAGAACTCCTTAAGGCAGCCAAATCAACATATTATGCATATTCTTCATATTGTTCTTCACCTAAAGACTCATCATCTGCAGTTGCTTCTTGGTACTGCTGGTACTCGGCAATTAAATCTGTTAAGTTGGATTCCGCCTCAGTGAACTCCATTTCATCCATCCCCTCTGCAGTATACCAGTGGAGGAAAGCTTTTCTCTTAAACATGGCTGTAAACTGTTCACATAACCTCTTGAACAGGTCCTGAATGGCAGTTGTGTTTCCAACGAAGGTAGCCGACATCTTGAGGCCACGAGGGGCTATATCGCAAACTGCTGTCTTTACATTGTGGGGAATCCACTCGATGAAGAATGAGGAGTTCTTGCTTTGAATATTGTACATCTGTTCATCTACTTCTTTCATGGACACTCTGCCTCTGAAGATGGAGGCAACAGTAAGATACCGTCCATGTCTGGGATCACAAGCTGCCATCATATTCTTGGCATCAAACATTTGCATGGTCAGCTCAGGCACTGAAAGGGCTCTATAACTTTGTGAACCCCGTGGAGTGAGAGGAACAAATCCCGGCATGAAAAAATGAAGCCGGGGGAAGGGCACCATGTTTACTGCAAGCTTTCTAAGGTCAGCATTGAGCTGGCCAGGGAAGCGAAGACAAGTAGTAAACCCAGACATGGCAAGGGAAACCAAGTGGTTAAGGTCACCGTAACTTGGGTTTTGAAGTTTCAGTGTCTTGAAGCAAATATCATAAAGCGCTTCATTATCTATACAGAAAGTTTCATCTGAGTTTTCCAATAGTTGATGAATAGAAAGCGTTGCATTGTATGGTTCTACAACAGTGTCTGAAACCTGAAATATCAGATATTTCAAATTAATATCACAAAAACAACTTGAAATTAACAAACAATACCATGTGATATGAATGCACGAAACCTCATTTGCCTAAAGATTTTGCCTAGTAAACTGTGTGTTGCTGGCAGTCTTCTTTCATAATCAAGCACTATATTACAATACTTAAAACAGCTATTGAGAAAAAACAATAAAAATCAGGATGATTAAAAAGAAAGAAAAAATAAAGGTGTTAAACTATTCAATAAACCTCGTGCATTCTGTACAAAATCCAGGAAGACAAATAAGAGTCTAAATTAGCAAAATCAAAAGTAACACGAACCTAAATCTTTTACCAAATGTTAATATGCTACTTTATAACATAAGCAAAATAGTTGTTAAAACAATTATGATTTTATATAAGCATTTTATTTTCAGCTTGTGTGGACTATCATCAACTTAACTACAGCCTAGTAGACATATTTGCTATTTAGTTCTTTCTTAGTTTCTTAATAGGAACATGGGTATTTATTAAAGTAATTTGTAACAGAACAAGGGCCTTTAATAAAGCAGTTTTCAGGTTAATGACTCACATTCAGATTCTTAAAATTAATTCCAATTAAAATATATCAATGATAATACATTAATAAAATGGAGCAATAAAAAATCAAACAGCAATTGCAAAGTTTAGCAATAATCTCCAAGTGGTGAAGACAAAAATGCATTTCCTTTTCCAAAATGAACTGAATAATGAAACCTGATTATACCTTAAACTATGCTGCAGATACCCAAACCTCAAAACCTCAAGAACATTTTTTAGCACAAACCTTGGGGGACGGCATGACAGAAATAGTCGTCATTATACGATCCGGATAATCCTCATGCACTTTTGACACCAACAGGGTACCAAGGCCTGAGCCAGTACCTCCACCAAGTGAGTGAGCCAGCTGGAAGCCTTGCAGACAGTCCGCACTTTCAGCTTGTTTACGAATAACATCCAAGACAGAATCCACAAGTTCTGCACCCTCAGTGTAGTGTCCTTTGGCCCAGTTGTTGCCAGCTCCTCCTTGGCCTATAGCATCAGAAGAATAAATAAACAGATTCTACTCAAATCCTTGGAGATGAGACATGCATTTAAAAATACCATTATTTTAGTTCATATGTCTTTATAAAATACTGTGCAGCTGAATGGTTCTCAGATATGAAGGTTATTTAATATCAGTCTATTAATAAAATGAAAATATTCAAAAGCTAACCTATTAAGCAAAATATTCAAGGAAAGAAATGATCTATAAAAAAGGAAAAGGAACCACTTTACTCTGCCTTAAAAGACTTTGTTGAATACTGCCTAAATACTGCCTAAAAAGACTTTGTTGAACTCACCATAAACAAAGCTATCAGGTTTGTATAATGCTCCATAGGGACCAGATTTAGCAGCTTCTATTGTACCAGGTTCAAGGTCCACCAAAACTGAACGAGGAACATACCTGTAAAGAAATAAAGAGATTTAAAATTTGATGAAAATATGACTCCTTAAAGTTTGAAAGATTTTTTGGAATATGCATCAATACTTCAATAATCTTCCTTATTTTTGTAGAGATATAACAAATTCTGAAGTTGAGCTAATTTCTCAAATAATCAGTAATATGCTTTTTCATTACATACTGCTCATGTTAAAAACGGCATATTCTATTATCTTCCTCCTTCATTTTACAAAGAAAAGTATAAGGTTTTTACCTCAAAGTTGCAAAATATAAATAAAAACTGAAAACCTAACTGCATGATAAACAGAAAAGAAAAAATTAAATATTATAAAGATAATTAAACATTATAAAGAATCACTCACTTTCCTTTTGTTCCTTCATCGAAGTACACATTTACCCGTTCAAGTTGTACATCTCTCAACTCTGGGTTCTCTCCTGCGTACTGCCCATCTGGCTGAATTCCGTGCTCATCGCTGATTACCTCCCAGAACTGTCGAGAAATGCATTTGATCATACAGTCAATCACAAACTTATTTTTCACATGATTTTTACATT
>NW_020869060.1:473386-475886 GCF_003789085.1 Penaeus vannamei | reverse complement strand
GTGTGTGTGTGTGTGTGCGTGTGTGTGTGTGTGTGTGTGTGTGTGTGTGTGCGTGTGTGTGTGTGTGGGTGTTTGTGTATGTGTGTGTGTGTGTCGATGTGTGCTTGTGCGATGTATGTGAGCCAACATATGTTGTGTGTAAGTCCATGTGTGTGTGTGTGTGTGTGTGTGTGTGTGTGTGTGTGTGTGCGTGTGTGTGTGTGCGTGTGTGCGTGTGTGTGTGTGTGTGCGTGCGTGTATGTGTGTGTATGTGTGTGTGTGCGTGTGTGTGTGTGTGTGTGTGTGTGTGTGTGCGTATGTGTGCATTCATTAATACTTGTGTTTGCGTTTGTATGTATGTATGAGCCAACATATGAATTTATCTATCTATCAACAGCTAAGTCCATGTGTACCTGTGTGTGTGTGTGTGTGTGTGTGTGTGTGTGTGTGTGTGTGTGTGTGTGTGTGTGTTGAGATTTGTTTGTTTTGCACTTATGTGTGAGCGAACATATAGGATGTATCGATCTATCTACATCTACATCTATGTGTACCTATATCTACATCTGCCTATCCATTAAACAGTTTATCTACCTCTCTGTCTGTATTTATGTATCTATGTATCTATTTGTATATTTGTCTGTGTCTGTCTGTCTATCTACTTACTCATCTATCTATATGTCTATCTATCTACTATTTATCTATCTGTCTGTCTATCTATCTACTTACTACTGTCTACTTACTCATCTATCTGTCTGTCCATCTAATCTACTTGCTCATCTATCTATCTATCTACTTACTCATCTATCTGTCTGTCTATCTATCTACTACTCATCTATCTGTCTGTCTATCTATCTACTCTATCTTACTCATCTATCTGTCTGTCTATCTATCTACTTACTCATCTATCTGTCTGTCTATCTATCTACTTACTCATCTATCTGTCTGTCTATCTATCTACTTACTCATCTATCTGTCTGTCTATCTATCTACTTACTCTCTATCTGTCTGTCTATCTTCTATTACTCATCTATCTGTCTGTCTCTATCTACTTACTCATCTATCTTATCTATCTACTCTCATCTATCTGTCTGTCTATCTATCTACTTACTCATCTATCTGTCTGTCTATCTATCTACTTACTCATCTATCTGTCATCTATCTACTTACTCATCTATCTGTCTGTCTATCTAACTTATCATCTATCTATTTCTCTATTGACATACTATTTATATATATAATATATATACATATACATATTATATACATATATCTTATATATATATATATATATATATATATCTAGTATCTCTATATTTATATATTCTATTATATATATATGTATCTTTGGATTTCATCTCTCTCTTTCTCTGTATCTGACTTTCCGCCTCTGTTATCTCTCTTTCTCTCTCTCTTTGGATCTCAGTGTTTCATCTCCCTCCTCCCCTCTCTCTTCCCATTCCTTTCCTTCTCTTTTGTGCCTCCTTTTCATTCTTCTTCCTTTTTCTCTCCTCTCCTTTGTTTTTCGAAGGGAAAACCTTTAGCCATTTTCTTTCAATATAATTTTCCTCTTTAATAAATAATGATAAATACGATAAAAAAAGATAAATAATTATCGCTCTTGCCTTTGTCTACCTCCCAGTGACATCCCCCGGCATCCTTGACCTTATCCAGGAGTGTAGGAAACAGCCCTGACCTTCTTTCCCATCGAAAGGTCAGCCTCGAGTTCCGGACGATAGAGGTTGGAGTGTTATCGTCTTCCTCCTCCTCCTACTCCTCTCTTCTTCTTCTTCCTCCTTCTCTCCTCTTTTTCTTCTTCTTCTTCTCCTCCTCCTCTCTTCTTCTCTTCTTCTCCTCCTCCTCCTCCTCCTCCTTCTCCATCTCCTTCTTCTCTCCTCCTCCTCCTCCTTCTTCCTCCTCCTCCTCCTCCTTCTCTCTTCCCTCCTCCTCTCCTCCTTCCCTCCCCCTCCTCCCTTCTTCTTCTTCTCCTCCTCCTTCTTCTTCTCCTCCTTCTCCATCTCCTCTCCTCCTCCTCCTCCATTCTTCTCCTCCTCCTCCTCCTCTCCTCCTCCTCCTTCTCCTCCTCCTCCTCCTCCTCTCCTCCTCCTCCTCCTCCTCCTCCTCCTCCTCCTCCTCCTCCCTCCTCCTCCTCCTCCTCCTCCTCCTCCTCCTCCTCAGCTGACAGGGGTGTGGAGCCCCGGATGAGCGTGGCTGCTCGTCTAGACACGCCAGGGGCAACGAGACAACTTTCGCTCGGCTCGTCTGGGGGGGGGGGGAGGGAGAGAAGGGATGTGTTCTGTCTGTCTGTCTGTTTTTTATTTGTGTCTGTCTGTGAGTCCGTATGTGCCAGGCACGCTCTCATATGCATACACATTTATATGCAAATACCCGCATACATCCATACGTATATATTTACAGACACACACATACACACATATACACATAGACATGTATACACATATATATATATACATATACAAATATATACATATATATATATATATATATAATATATATATATATA
>NW_020869060.1:463386-465886 GCF_003789085.1 Penaeus vannamei | reverse complement strand
AAATGCCATCCCGTTTCTTCAATTTTTCTATAACATATGGCAGTTCTCCCCAACTCGCTACTTTTTGCAACCATTTAGTGGCCATTTCTTTAATATTTGTCCTACATTAAAGGATGTTCAGCTGTTGCCATGATAATAATAAGAATGATAATGATGGAAATAGTAATAATAATTGCTTAATAATAATAATAGTTATAACAGTAATATCAATAACAATGATAATCATAGTTAGGATAACAAAATAGATACTAATACTAAAAATAAGAGTACAACTACAAGAGATATTAATAATGATAATGGCAACTGTAATCACAACAGTAATGAGTGATAGTAATTATAATAATCGTAATACTAAAAGTAATCAAAATGATAATGATAATAAAGACAGTAGTAGGAGTACTGCTACTAATAATACTATTACTCTTACTGATAAAGACAACGGATATTAATGATAATAATAGTAATACAAATTATATTGACAATTATAATGATGATCAAGATGGTGATGGTGATGCGATGATAATGATGATATTTAGAACATCAGTAATAAAGGTTATTGTCATCATGGTACGGATAGTGTATACACATTATAAAAGAGATGACAATATTACTTATAACGACTATGATTAAGACGATAATGGTAATGCCAGTGCTAAAAAAAAATTAATGATGGTCAATCTCTGAGTATTTTCCATCTCTCCCTAAACCTATTCCTCCCATTCTTTCTAAAGATTCAAAACGATACTTGTGATGGGTATATCATCTATGATAACAAGGGTACTGCAGAGAAGTGAGAGAAGAAAATAGAGGAGAGATATGGGTAGATCGAAAATAAATAATTTGGTGACTATTGTAAATAAACCAACTTAGTAGGCTAACAGCTAATATTATTAATTTCATATCAATGACCAAAGTTTCTATTTGGCGTCTCTATCTCTCTCCCTCTTTCTCACTCTCTCCCTCTCTCTTCCTCTCTCTCTTTCCCTTCCTCCCTCTCTCTCTCTCTTACTTTCTTGCTGCAGAGGTAGTACAGACCTGCGCTCCGCATATTCTGGAGAAAGTCTTTTTGACTTGACACGTAAAAACCTCCAAAATATGAAAGTAAGACTCGCTGATTCTACAGTTGTGATGAAAAAAATATGTTATTACATGTGTAGTAGTCAGCGACTCGAATTCCTTCAAGAGTCCAATCATCTAGGGTGAACTCATCCTGCCGTTGACAAACATTCACCTGCATCGCTCAGCCATGATATAAAATGTTTCCCGCGCGCGTCACCCACCTTGCCAGTGCCTTTCCTCTCCCCTTTCGGCGCGGAACCGCTGGCTGCGTCACGTGAGCCGATTCCTGAAAGGAAGTCGCCCGCGGCGACGCTGAGATTGGGCTCGCGAGCGGAGGCGGTGCTGAGCAAAGTAGAATTTGAAACCTTGAAGATTTGGGTTTAAACGTAAGCACAGAATCTATGTGCAGTCCCAGACTTTGATATAAAGTTACCAGTATTTCTACATCCTCTTAATGACTTCCCAAGGCATCTGCCTATCCCTAAAATGTCGAGAAGTAATAAAGATTCTTATTTCTGAACATCAGTGGAAATCAGCTGTAATCTTTGAAGCGTTTTGTAAATTTAATACTACGATCGTCTCGAAAGTTTTAGTTAACATTCCATATCAATGATAAAGAATAATTTGGTAATCATTGGTGTTCATTCGAATTTCTTTTAATGAAATTTTGTTTATATCATGAATTTCTCATAATTTTCTGTTAAAGTAACAGCTTAAGCCCAACCGCAGTACGTTTATGAAAACATATAAATCAATATACAACTTCTGTGTCGCCATCGAATTACATGCTTTCTCAGCAATGTATATGTGTTAAGAATCTTCGAATGGATAATTTATATCAAATGGTATCAGCATAAAAACATATAGCTAAAAAGTAGTTTCGTGGGAAGAGAGAATAAAATGTAATGTGGACAAGAAATCTTATAAGATGAATTACACTTCATTTCACATGGTACAAACAGAAAATGAAATGAAATGTAAACAAGAATTACATCTCATACGATATAAAAACAGGTATATATGGTTACCACAGGATCCACCTGTCACAATGCAACAGTAGTAGCATTTCACACCTTGGTAGCTGTGCTGTCTGGTTTGTCTAGTTTGTGTTTTTATTTCACTACGGACCAAAAATAGTACTTGATTATTTCAATACACTGTGAACTACAGTGACAACAAACCTTTCAAAACATATAGGTAATTATCAAGCTACTATAAAAAGAGACCATTCTTCTCTCCTATGAAATCTTATATTACTTATCTGAAGTAGACAAAGTGGAACGAAGACAACACTAAGCAAGATAATAAAAACAAAATGTGCTTCTTCTTTTGCCTCTTTCCACCCTTCTTCCTTTCCTACTCCGTCTTGATTTTTCTTTCTTTCTCTTCGTCACTTGTTCGTGCTCTTCTTCCTCCTCCCAGTCTTTGCTTCTCATATGAA
>NW_020869060.1:443386-455886 GCF_003789085.1 Penaeus vannamei | reverse complement strand
ACACACACACACACACACACACACACACACACACACACACACACATATATACATACATACATACTCACATACATTTATATACAAAGATATATCATATCTAAATACATATATACACATAGATATACATACATACATAAAAATCTTTAAAATAAATATATAGTTGAGAAAAATCAAGCCTCCGAGAAAAACAACAACAACAACAACAACAACAAAAAAACCGCTAAAATCGCGAGCTGAGATCGGGAAAAACATGACCCGCAAATTGGGAAGATTCAACTTGTAAAAGATAACCTCAGTCAACCTTGCAAAGCTAGTAGTGAAAATCGTCATAGCAGATGAAACCATCAAACAATATTGAAAATGTATGACGAAAACCAGAAAACCGGAAAAAAGTTCATATCACGAGTTAATTTTTTTTTTTTTTTTTTTTTTTTTACCTTTCTCTCTTTTAATATAATTACACTACATATAAAAATATCAGGCCTCTGGGGGGGGGGGGAGGCGCTAAATACGCGGTGAGATTTTATTTACTATAATTTTTAATTGAAAATGGGAAAGATCCGACTTGCAAACGATATTCTCAGTCAGACTTGCAATGATAATCGTCGAAGTAGATGAAACCAGTAGACGGTATTTTTCATATACATGAAATGATTGATATAATTTGTTGTCGTGGGATTTGTAAGTAACTTCTTACTGCTGACTCATTTAACCACAAATTTCGACCAATAACTTGCAAACGAGAGCGGTAGCCCCTGTAAATAAACTATTTGGCCTTCTGGTAATTTCGAAATACGAATATTAATGGTACCGTCGATTTGGAGGTCTGTGAAGAGTATTGATAATAATGATAATGGTAACAGTAGTGGACATGCCAACAAAATTAGTACAAAAGAGAGAAAAAAACAAGCACTACATATTTTTTTCCAGGATTTTTCGTTATGTTAATGCTTAGGCCACAGATTCTTGAATAGCGGGCAAGTCTGGTGATAATGAAGAAAATCCCCAGCTTCCAAAGATCAGAAGTAAAGGAATGTATCAGTTCCACCCCCACCTGGAGGAAGTAAAATTCTGTTTTACTAAAAGACAGACAAAGAATTCTTTCAACCAGAATTTGTCATTTTGGAAATCAAAATCAAATATATCCACGATGGACCATAGACATGACATGTTTTACTAAAAGACAGCCAAAGAATTCTTTCAACCAGAATTTTGAAAATCAAAATCAAATATGTCCACGATGGACAATAGACATGACATGTTACATGAGAGTAAGGTATTCCTGCCAAATATATTTCATTTTTATTTTGAAGACGGGAGAAATTATACCATACACAATGAATCATACACAAATTGATTTGTATTTATTTTTCGCTATTTCTTTCGCGGACGTCACAATATCGCCGGGAAATTTGAATAAAAAAAGATTCGGGATTTTCACTTTCTTTCTTTTTCCTGGAAACAAATGCTGGCGGGCCAGTTATTCAAAAAAAAAAAAAAAAAAAAAAAAAAAAAAAAAAAAAAAAAAAAAAAGGCTGTGGCCTTAGTTGAGAAATGAAGGTTGATAGGATGATGTAGGAAAACAGGTTTTTGAAGGGCCCAAGAAAAGGGGATTTAAACAGGCTGGTAACTTCATTGGAATATTTTAAGATTGGATATTTCAGTGCAATGATAGGCATACAATAATGTTTAATACATTTTACCCTTTTGTTGAAAGCATACGCATGCGCGAGCACACTCACATACACATAGGCGTTTAACATAACATACATAGGTGTAATATAACGGTTCTCGTAGAAACTATTGCATAAGTCTATAAATTGTACCTTACATGTCTCCGTGGTGTAGTGGTTTGCACGGTCGCCTCCTACGCGACAGACTCGGGTTCAATCTCCGACGGATACTATATAAACATTGTTTTATGCAGGAAAGTCTGCGTTCATCTCTGTCTGCTTACCTACCCTTCCATATATCTTTCTACTTTTGTTTCTGTCTCTTTCTCCGGTGTTTACAATGCGAAGGAGTATGAAGGAATTGGGACGTTTGATTTTGTATTTTTTCCATTTCTTTAGTTGTTTGTTAGTGTTTATGCGCGTTTTCGTAATTCTGCTGCTAGTCTTCTCATAATCATATGATTGTATTCATATGACAAGCAAAGACTGGGAGGAGGAAGAAGAGCACGAACAAGTGACGAAGAGAAAGAAAGAAAAATCAAGACGGAGTAGGAAAGGAGGAAGGATGGAAAGAGGCAAAAGAAGCAAATTTTGTTTTATCATCTTGCTTAGTGTTATCTTCGTTCCACTTTGCCTACTTCAGATAAGTACGATTTCATAGGAGAGAAAAATGGTCTCTTTTTATAGTAGCTTGATAATTACCTATTTGTTTTGAAAGGTATGTTGTCACTGCAGTTCACAATGTCTTGAAATAACGAAATACTATTTTTGGTCCGTAATGAAATAAAAACATAAACTAGACAAACCAGACAGTACAGCTACCAAGGTGTGAAATGCTACTACTGTTGCATTGTGACAGGTGGATCCTGTGGGAACCATATATACCTGTTTTATATCGTATGAGATGTAATTCTTGTTTACATTTCATTTCATTTTCTGTTTGTACAATGTGAAATGAATGTAATTCACCTTATAAGATTTCTTGTCCACATTACATTTTATTCTCTCTTCCCACGAAACTACTTTTTAGCTATATATTTTTATGTTGATACCATTTGATATAAATTATCCATTCAAAGATTCTTTATGCATTACTGAGAAAGCATGTAATTCCACGGCGACGCAGAAGTTGTATATTGCTTTATACATGTTTTCATAAACGTACTGCGGTTGGGTTTAAACTGTTACTTTAACAGAAAATTTGTGAGAAATTCATGATATAAACAAGATTTCATTAAAAGGAATTCGAATGAACACCAATGATTACGAAAATATTCTTTATCATTGACATGGAATGTTAACTAAAACTTTCGAGACGATCGTAGTATTAACTTTACAAAACGCTTCAAAGATTACAGCTGATTTCCACTGATGTTCAGAAATAAGAATCTTTATTACTTCTCGACATTTTAGGGATAGGCAGATGCCTTGGGAAGTCATTAAGAGGATGTAGAAATACTGGTAATTTTATATTAAAGTTTGGGACTGCACATAGATTCTGTGCTTACGTTTAAACCCAAATCTTCAAGGTTTCAAATTCTACTTCGCTCAGCACCGCCTCCGCTCGTGAGCCCAATCTCAGCGTCGCCTCGGGCGACTTCCTTTCAGGAATCGGCTCACGTGACGCAGCCAGTGGTTCCGCGCCGAAAGGGGAGAGGAAAGGCACTGGCAAGGTGAGTGACACGCGTGGATACATTTTATATATCATAGTTGAGCGATGTAGGTGAATGTTCGTCAACGGCAGGGTGAGTTCACTTCTAGATGATTGGACTAATGTGTCTGTTGCCAACAAGGGAGGGAATTCGAGTCGCTGACTACTACACATGTAATGACACAGGCAAGGACACGCAGGAGGGGGTTCAGCTGTGGAGGGTTGTCCTCTCTCGTTTCTACCATATTCGCTCTTCCCGTTTCTACATAATCTACAGACACTGCAGTAAGATCAGACACCTGATATGGTCTTGAATTTCGTTATTGAAGATATAATTGGAGTGGCAAATGATTAGTGATAATGCTGCACAGCGTGGTTTCGCTTACCTGTTTCTTTTTGGACTTTGACATACACCATTAGTTATTGACGTGTTAGTAATGTCACTTTCTGACTGCGCATGCGTACCTTTTCATGGAAGGGTTCTAGGACAAAGCTCAATTTCTGACCATAAATAGACTTTTTTATATATAACAACTGTACAGTCGGTGAGTCTTTGATATTTTCGAGGTGTTCTCGTGTCAAGTTTTTTCCTTATGAGTTTTTTTTCACTATGAAATGCAGAGCACAGGTCTACACTACATTTGCTGAGAGAGAGAGAAGAGGATAGGGGGGAAAGAGAGAGGAAGAGAGAGGGAGAGGGAGAATGGGAGGGAGAGAGAGGAAGAGAGAGGGAGAGGGAGAAGGAGAGGAAGAGAGAGGGAGAGGGAGAGAGGAGGAGAGGAGAGGGAGAGAGAGAAACAGACTACAAATATATAGACGGTATAAGAAGCTTCGATCATTTTATGGAATTAGTAATATAAGCCGTCAGCCTATAAAGTTGGTTTACAAACTTTATTTACAATCGTCACCAAATGATTTCTTTTTGATCCACCCATATCTCTTTTATTCTATTTTTTCTCTCATTCTCCTGCATTACCCTTATGGTCATAGTTGATGTACGCATCATGAGCATCATTATGAATCTTCGAAAAGAATGAGAGGAATAGATTTAGAGAGAGAGAAGGAAAATACTCAGAGACTGACCATCATCATTAACATTCTTAGTACTCGCATCATCATTATCGTTTTAATTATAGTCGTTATAAGTAATACTGCTATCTCTTTTATGATATGTATACACATTTCCTACCATGAGGACAATAACCATATTACTGTTGTTCTAAATATCATCATTATCATCGCATCACCATCACCATCTTCATCATCGTTATAATTGTCAATATCTTTTGTATTATTAATTTTATTATCATTTTTATTAGTAATAGTAATAGTTTTATTATTGGTATTACTGTCATCATTAGTATTATCATTATGATTCTTATTACTGTTAGCATTAGTTATTATAATTTCTTTCATTATCATCACTATTGTCATTACTATCATCATTATCGATATAACCTGTTGTCGTTGTACTCTCATTAGTTTTAGTATTAATATATATTTTGTTATAACAATTATGATTATTATTACTGATATTACTTTTATAACTATTATTACTATTATGCTATAATTTTTTTTCATCATTTTCATACTTATTATTATCATGGTAACAATTGAACATCCCATAATGTTGGACAAATATTGAAGAAATGGCCACCAAATGGTTGCAAAAAGTAGCGAGTTGGGGCGAAATGCCATAAGGTACAGAGAAATTGAACATTTGCATTTAACATATTCAGTACGAATCATCGGTGATAACTCTGATAATTTTAGTTCTGTAAAATAGATATAATGGGTGGTTGTCGAGGAATATTTGTGACCTGAACGAATGAAGTTATATATAAACATTGGAGAATATGAAACTCAGTGAGATGAATAGTATATTAGATGGATTTGCTAACAACATGGATGGAGGAACGAACGCAACTATATAACCTTAAGAAATATGAAATGAGAATGAAGTGGGAATTGTGATCGAATCATATATTATATTACTGCTGACTCCTCGAACCCCCAATTTCGACAAATAAATGTAGACTCGCAAACGAGAGTGGTAACACCTGTGTAAATAAACTATATGACATTGATATTTTTGAAATACGCATTCTAATGATATTTATGATTAGGAGTCATGATGAATAGNGGGCAAATGAGAGGGAGAGAGAGAGGGAGGGAGGAGGGAGGATTGGAGGGAGGGAGAGAGAATCCCAATACTAAACATTCAAAACTATATTTTTGGAACGTTGGTAGATTTTTCTTCATCTTGCTTAATATTTTACAAAAACAGGTTCTTGAAAGAGCCAAGAAGACTTTGGCAACTTTATTATAATTTTTGAAGATTGGACTTATTTCAATGTAATATATATATATATTCTAAATTTTAAGTATAGTAAAATTAATTTCTACAGCAGATGTTTCCGTGGTGTAGTGGTTAGCACAGTTGCTTCTTACGCGACAGATTCGGGTTCGAGCCCCGAAGGAGACGAAAAGCACTATATTTTATGCATGAATTTCTGTTTGTATTTCTCTACTTCCCTACCCTTCTTTATCTTTCTCCTTTTGTTTATGTCTCTCCAGTGTTTAAATTGTAAAGAATTAAGAAAAAATGGAGCGTTTGATTTTGCATTTTTTGGATTTGCTTGGTTGTTTGTTAGTGTTTATCCGCGTTTTCATATTTTTGTTGCTAATCCTCTCATCATCCTGTGACTGTATTTGTGATATGAGAAGCAAAGAATGGAAGGAGGAGGAAGAGGACGAACAAGTGATGAAGAAAAAGAAATAAAGACCAAGACGGAGTAGAAAAGGGAGAGGAGGAGGAAAAGGAGAATCAAATGTTTTATTATCTTGTTTAGTGCTGTTGTCTTCGTTCCACGTTGCCTAATTAGATAAACTAATGAGCATATAGAAGAATCACAAGTTTGTTAGCAATCAGATCCGATTTTCGTATAATCAAGGTTACAAAGGAGATGGATTTGCAACATCAAACAAACTGCACGATTTTCTTTTTACTGTAGCTTGATGTTTACTTATATCTGTTGAAAGGTTTGTTATCACTGTGGTTCAGTTTCATGAAAATAAATTCATGTTACTTTTAGTCCGGAATAAAATAAAAATTCAAAGTAAACAAGCCAGACAGTACAGCTTCCAAAGTGTGAAATACTACTACTATTGCACTGTCCTGTAGCTGGTCCTGTGAGACCCATACATACATCTGCGAGGGACCCAGAGAGGCCGGCCAAAAGCCTAACCGAGAGACAGTCTTTATCTTTCATTTTACGGGTTCATGACTTTCATCTTTCTTTTCGAGCGCCATTTATTCAGTCCGTTCATCCTCTCTCATTCTGTTTGTGATCTATATTTGAAGAATTTCTTAAGAAATCTTTCGCCAAGACCAAATTCTATTATGAAACGTATTCATGTTGGCAAATGTGGAAATGTATGAATGAGAATGAACAATAAGAGAGATGCATTTGACCAATTTCGAATATATCTTCGTCGGAAATACATACATTTGAGAAAATACACAGCATATTATATTACATGGGAGCTGATGAATCACCTGATGATCGTGACCTCGCGCTCGTTATACGCATAATTGCCGCCGCGACCTTGGATAGTTTGAATCTACCCGATGCGGTGTTCATATTTTCTCTGTGGCGATGTGTGCAGCTTCCATGACCTTCCTTTGGTGTTTGTTTAATCCTTGGTCATCGCTGCAGCATAGACGTATACTTCAGGATGAATACTAATAAACAGATGTCGAAATATCTTCATTTATGATGTGTGTGAATGTAGGCCTAAAATTTAATTAGAAAAATATAATGAAAAGATAGTGAAGAAAAGGCAAGAGACACGCAGAGAGCCATTATCACTATTACTATCATGTAATAGAGAGAGAAAATAGACAACGAGATGAAGAAATAGACAGATATGATCAACAAAAGAAAATGAACTCATTCCAGCAGCCAGAGAGCAACTTGTATTTGTTTGTTAAGTAAATTACCTGTGTCTATCCAGGGATTATTTTCTATTCAGTCGTCAGTCTAGATCCTATAAAAGTTACGTAATGGCTGAAGATATTTCAAATGCAATTTCTTTAAAGACATTCGTATTTTAATCAAGTCTTCATTATTCATTACATATGCGTTGCACACACACACACACACACACACACACACACACACACACACACACACACACACACAAATCAGTTCTAATCTTTGAAGCGTTTGACAGATTTAGTACTTTATCTTGAATGTTGGTTTAGTTTACATTCCTTGTCAACAATAAACAATGAATTCCGAAATTATTGGTGTTTATTCGGATTCCTTTTAGGATTCTTGTTTTTATATAATAAATTTCGTATAATTTTCCGTTTAAGTAACAGTGTTTACCCAAACGGAGTATGTTTTAAAAATAGATATAAAATAATATCTAAATAGTGCATATGTTTAAAAAAAAGTTTTAAATTTTCGAAATGAATTATATAATATATGAAGGCATCAATACAAAAATATACTTAAAGAAAAAAAGTCATGGGAATAGAGAGTAAAATGAAATGCGAACAAGATATCCTGGTAATGTGAATTACAGCAATCCATTTCATACCAAGGCACTAGATATATAGCTAGCATAGGATCCAGCTGTCACAATACAAGTAGTAATTCACGCCTATGTACCTATACTGTCTGGTTTGTTTTCATTCCGGACTATAAGCAGCATTCATTTATTTCATGACACTGTGAACTACAGTGACAACAAACCTTTCATAATATAAAGGTAAAAAATTAGCTACTGTAAAGGGAGATCGTGCAGTTCGTTCCGTTTTGCAAGTCCAAAATCTCTGTAACTATGATTATATACTAATCGGATCCCATTGCTAAGGAACTTACGATTCTTCTCTCTATATGTTCGTGTTCGTTTTTTATCTAAGTAAGGCAATGAAGTCAACATAGACAGAAATAAACATATTTGCTTCCCCTTTCCCTCTTTCCTTCCACTTTTTCAACTCGTCTTCATTTTTATTTATTTTCTCTTTCACTTGTTGTTTTCTTCTTCTATAAAATATATATGGCTTCGATCAAACTGATTTTTCTAGGTTTAAAATTTTCACATAGAAGCAAGCGTGATGTTGACTCTCTCCTGCAACTCACCTGGGATGAAAATGTCTTGTCTTTCCTAGTTTACTGTCAGATTTTTTTCAGACTGGAGATACAAAACCAAAAAATATTATGTCTCCCTTTAAACCTATCACCATGCAATGGAAACTAAAACCAAAAGGCCAAAATCGGATCCTAGCCCCCCCCCCCCTCTGGCCTCGAATCCAGGATTTTTAGTAATCAAGTCAATTTAGATGTCAACTGCATTCCTATTTAGGAGTAATAGTTAATGACAAGGACACTTATCGTACAATATGAGCTAATCATTAGAGAATGAGAAGAGGTAGTAATAAAGAAAGAGAAACAGAGGTACAGGCAGATAATAACATCTCGGTTCACTTTCAGAAAGGCAGGTATAAAGGTGAAAAAACGGGAATGGATGGAAATAGAGAGGAAGGTATAATATTCATAAAAAGGGGTCACACTGGGATGAAAATAATGGAAATAATGCCTATAACGGTAATGACAGTTGCAATGGTCATCGTACTGATGATGCTAATTAATAAGAAAATAAGAAATAATAGAAGTAAGCCGGTAGTTTGGTCTTAATCCTTAGTAAACAATGATATAAACAATAGTGAGTTGCCACTTAGCTACTATTACGTGACTTTTTAACATCAAAATCTAGCTCTTCCTTTTTCTCTTAGCCTTTGCTTCGCCGATCATCTCTCTTGGATAGGCCTGATTTCGATGAAGAAGTCTCCCTCTCTCCCTTATTCTATTTCTGTCTATGCACTGATTATATTTTTATTTGCACAGCTTATTGAAAAAAGTATCTATACATACAAATTCACTAATCATATGGCCTACACACACGCATGTATATATATTGTATATATATTGAACTGCAAGCTGAAAATGATGGAAATAAAGTAAAAGAACTAACACTGTAATAAAAGCCTACAGAGAGATAAGATAAAACTAAAATAAAGTGGAATTTAAAACAAAGAAAACTACCATCGATGATTCTCAATACAGGGCTTCCCCGTTTTCCTTTCAGTTCTACCCATTTTCTATGATAAGGCAGGTTATTATGTACTAGCCAGAGTGAATAAGTAAAAAAGCAAAATTGATAATTACTGACTATCGAACAAAAAATAATTAGAAAATTTCAAATGTATAACATATAAATATATTATATACATTATATATTATATATATATATATATATATATATATATATATATATATATATATATATATACATATATATATATATATAATATATATATATATATAATATATATATAATATATATATATATATATATATATATATATATATATATATATATATATATATATATATATATACATATATATATATATATGTGTATATACATATATTATATTATATATATATATATATATATATATATATATATATATATATGCGTGTGTGTGTGTGTGTGTGTGTGTGTGTGTTGTTGTGTGTGGTGTGTGTGTGTGTGTGTGTGTGTGTGGTGTGTGTGCTGTGTGGTGGTGTGTGTGTGTGTGTATGTATACATATATATAATAACATTTATATATATATATATAATATATATATTATATATACATATACATTTATGTGTATGTATGCATATATCTTTATATATGTATGTATATATATGAATATATATATTGTATACATATTGGTGTGTGTGTGTGTGTGTTTATGTCAATTCAAAATAATGATAAAATATGAATATTAATGTCACTCGCGTTAAGACAAGATGGAGAGAGAGAGAGAGAGAGAGAGAGAGATTTTCATTTTCATTACTAGTATTAGCATTATTCTCTGTCCCCATTATCATTACTGTTCTTATTATCATCGTTATCACTATCATCATCTCAAGCTAAAAACATAGTTGTCCAATACTCATTTAATGGATGGTTGTCGAGGAATAGGCATGAGATGAACGAATGTAGTTATAAAGATATGAGAATATGAAACAAGTGAAATGAATAGCGTAATGAAGAGATTTATCTAAAGCGGAAACGTGGTGAAGGAATGCAATCATATAACTTTAATAGATATTAATGAACAGAGGTACGTATTATATGTGATCGAGGGGTGTATTAATAACTTATTACTGCTGACTCCTTTAACCACAAATAAATATAGAATTGCAAACGAGAATGGCAACACCTGTAAATACACTATATGGATCACTAGTAATTTCGAAATACGCACTCTAATGGTATTGTCGATTTAGGGGTCTGTGAAAAGTATTAATAATAATGATAATGGCAACAGTAGTGGGCATGCCAACAAAAAAATTAAAAAAAAAAATCCCAGGTTTCTTCTATCTTATACTTAGGTGAGATAGGAAGGAAGATAGGTAGTTTTTTTTTTCTTTTAACTGGATATTTTCGGAAAGTAGTTATTTGAAGGAGCCAAGAAAAGAGGTCCTTAAAGGAGGTTGGTAGCTTGATTTCCTTCTACGACTGGATATGTTTTAGTGGAATGGTAGGCACACAATAATGTTTAATACATCTTACTCTTTAAGTAGCACACACACACACACACACACACACACACACACACACACACACACACACACACACACACACACACACACACACACACACACACACACACACACACACACACACACACACACGTACGCATGTAATATAACATAAAAAGCTACAATATAATTCTAGTAAAATCCTCTGTAAACAATGTTTCTATGTTCAATCCCCGACAGATTCCAAAGAGTGTTTTTGATTGAATTTTAGTTTGTATTTCTCTCCTTTTACCTTCCGTTCCATATATATTTCTACTTTTGTTTCTGTCACTTTCTCCGGTGTTTACAATACGAAAGAGTATGAAGAAATTGGGTGTGATTTTGGATTCTTTGATTTGCTTAGTTGTTTGCTAGTGTTTATGCGCGTTTTCAGAAGTAATATGAGAAGCAAAGACTGAGGAGAGAAGAGAGACGACAAGTGCTGAAGAGAAAAATAAAAATCAAGACGGAGTAGGAAAGGTGGAAGGAAGGAAAGAGGCAAAAGAAGCAACTTTTGTTTTATCTTGATTAGTGTTATCTTTGTTCCACTGTGCCTGCTTCAGATAAGAAATACGATTTCATAGGAGAAGATTTTTTTATACAGTAGCTTGATAATTACCTATAAAATATGAAAGTAGACACACCAGATAGCATAGCTACCAAGGTGTGAAATACTATTTATATGTCACTGTTGAATTATGACAACTGGATCCTGTGTTAACCATATATCTTTTATTTTGCTCCGTATGATGTGTAATTCTTGTTTTATATCATTCTTTTTATTTGTACCATACGAGATGAGCTGTTGTAATTCACCTTATAAGATTTCTTGTCCACCTTTCATTTTATCCTCTCTTCCCATGAAGCTATTTTATCAGTTATATATTGTTTATATTGATGCATTTGATATATTAATTCTCTTTTCGAGGTTTATTAAAATGAGTCTTCTTTTAAACATACACTACTGAGAAAGTATCTAATTTCATAGCGACAGTTGTATATTGATTTATATATGTCTTCGAAAACATTATTTCATCTGACAGGAATTCGAATGTACACCAATGACTGCGAAATTATTGTTGATCGTTGACATGGAATGTTAACTAAAGCTACTTTCAAGACGATCGTAGTATCAAATCTACAAAATGCCTCAAAATTTCAATTTCTACTTCGAGCTGTATAATCTACTGTGAGGATCCAGATGGACTTTTCAGTAATTTGACCAGCAGCGCCGACGCTTGTGAGCCCAGTCTCAGCACCGCCGCGGGCGACTTCCTTTGAGTTCACAGCTGGATGACTGAACTCACGCGCCTGTTGCCCCCAAGGGAGGCCTTGAGTCGCTGACTGCTTCACACAGGCAAGGGAACGCAGGAGGGGGTCAGCTGTGGAGGTTGTCCTCTCTAGATCAGTTCTTCCCTGTTTCTACATATTCTACAGGCACTGTAGTGAGAGAGGACACGCCCTTCCATTGATATATTAGTTATAGAATATATAATTAGAGTCACAGATGATTAGTGTTAAAGCCG
>NW_020869060.1:430886-438386 GCF_003789085.1 Penaeus vannamei | reverse complement strand
TTTATGGTTTATTGTCTCTTCTTTCAAATGGAAATATCTCATATTTGTCTGTAGAGATCACGTCAGTGGAGAGTGTGCTGAAGCCCGTTTTTTTTCTCCCTCCTCTCTCTCTCTTCCCCCCCCACTCTCTCTCTTTCCCCTCTCCCCCCTAATGTCAGTGGAGGGAGTTGAAGCCCATATTCTCTCTCTCTCTCTCTCTCTCTCTCTCTCTCTCTCTCTCTCTCTCTCTCTCTCTCTCTCTCTCTCTCTTGCTCTCTCTCTCTCAGGTAGGCCCGCGGTGCACTGGCGTGCATCGTGTTACTACGACGATGTATGATTTATCAGTCATTATCGTTAATTATATTCATCAAATACTGTAATCCAGAGCCGTACGTAATGAAAGAAGCGCGCTGTTATGCACAATTTAGGATTATAATTTCATGAATTTGCTGCTAATTTGTACATTTGTTGACAGATTATATAAAACCATGTGTATTATAATGTAAAAAATAATTACGACGATGATGGAGATGTCGTCGGATCCGAGTTCGGCTCCGGGCGGGCTTCCGACCTCCAGCCAGCCGAATCCGACGTCAGCACCTCCAGCTCGAAGTACCATTTGCCCGCCGTCACCGCGTTGGTCTTCTCCAGGCGGTAGGCAATATTATGCATCCACCTGTGTCTTTCGTTCCTGTAATTATCAACAGTTTCGGAATCGTCCTCTATTCCATCGATTCCGAAACTGTTGTCTCACTTTCCTCAATAAATCTAGTTTGTGCATTTTAGTTTCATGAATTTTGGTGCTAATTTGTACATCTTCTGTTGACTTAGATTAGAAAGAGAGAAAGAGAGAACATCTATTTCACAAATGAATGAGTAAATTTGGCCGCCATCAAATTTCTGTGGCACTTGGAAGTTCAAAAAATGTATTTTCTCTGTATTTTGTGGCACATGCCTGAAAGAATCACCGAGTATTTTCTTGTGATAAGAGTGGTGTGTGTGTGTGTGTGTCAGGGATAATGATAAATATGTATATATTTATCATTATCATTATCATATTATCATTATATTCGGATCATTATCATTACCGAAACTAAGAAATATATAATATAATGAAAATCAGCAAAAAACAACAAAATCGTGTTTTTTTATTGTTATTATTAGCATTGTTATGTATTGCTTATAGGGGTGTTATCATTACTATTTATTATCAATATCTTTATCATTGTTCTTTTTCTGCATCTTTTTCTTATCATCGGTATGATCATCATCATCTTTATATTTTATTGTTATCATATGAGGGCGGAGGATTCTTCATCACGCGCGGGGAGGGCATTTTGTCTCCCCTTTTACCCCTTTTGGTCTCCTTAATGCTTTTGCATATGTGGCGTGGGGAATAACACTCGGGGGATTTGTTTATGTGAGGGAGTTGGGTTCACGAGGTGGCAGAGGAGGGAAACTCTCCTGCGGTGGGACATTGTGAGAACATGAGGAGATGTCAGAGGCTGTGATGTCACTGCGTCTCTGTTTCTCCCTCTGCCTCCGTTTTCTCCGCCTCTGTCTCTTGTCGTCACTGCTGTCGCCAGAGGGAGAGGCAGTTCCGTCGTTTGGGGAAGGGAATTAGGTTGGAGAGGAGGCAGGTTGTTCCCTCATGTTGTTCCCCCGTGTTCCCTCGTGTTGTTCGCCCTCTCCCCCTGTTAAAAGTCCCCTCGACTCGCCCCTTTCATTTCTTCTGGCAACCCCCCTTAGTGGCGGCTCTCGCCCTTTTTCCGTCTGTTGGGGAAGGGAATTCGGTCGCTGGGGTTGCTGAGGAGGCAGGTAATTCCCCCGGTTTGCTATCCCTCCTCTTCCACCCCTCAGTGGCTTTCGGCTTTGTATCTTCTAAAAAAAGATAGAAATGTGCAGCATTAATAATGTTTTGGTCTTGAAGGGTGAGGCCATCAATTTTCTCCATGACCTCCCTGGAACTTTGTAGTTTCTTACCCTAGCAGGCTTTACCCAGAGGGCGTTGTACTACTAATTCATACCCAGAGTCCTGGGTCAGTTTAAAGAAAACGGCAGGATTAACCTGGGGCAAAATACGTGTTAATCCTGGGAATGATGCTGGATGAGCATTCAAGAGGATAGCTGCCAGGACACCCCCAGGCGCCATCAAGCCATCCAGGTCCTCAAACGTGTCCTTTGATATTCTGATATCATTGAAAAGTGTTATATAATATTGCTAACCAAGTTTGTGCGTGTAATTTTGAACCGCCTCTTACAGGGCGGACTTTATATCTTGTATGATTTGAAAAACACTAAGGAGGTCGCCTGAGGGGGAAGGGGGGTTTCGACGGGGGGGACGTGGGGAGTTTTGTCCTCAGCAGGATTCCCTGCCCGCGGGCTTCTCCGCGGGCTTCTTCTGGGCCTGCCCCGCATGCCCCCGCGGCTTCTTCTGGTCCCCCGCGGCTTCTTCTGGTGCCCGCGGGCTTCTTCTGGCTGCCCCGCGGCTTCTTCTGGTCCTCCTGCCGCGGGCTTCTGGCCTGCCCGCGGGCTGGTCCTCCTGCCCGCGGGCTTCTTCTGGTCCTCCTGCCCCGCGGGCTTCTTCTGGTCCTCCTGCCCCGCGGGCTTCTGGTCCTCCTGCCCCGCGGGCTTCTTCTGGTCCTTCTGCCCCGCGGGCTTCTTCTGGTCCTCCTGGCTGCCCCGCGGCTTCTTCTGGTCCTTCTGCCCCGCGGGCTTCTTCTGGTCCTCCTGCCCCGCGGGCTTCTTCTGGGCCTCCTGCCCCGCGGGCTTCTTCTGGTCCTTCTGCCCGCCTGGTCCTTCTGCCCCGCGGGCTTCTTCTGGTCCTTCTGCCCCGCGGGCTTCTTCTGGTCCTCCTGCCCGCGGGCTTCTTCTGGTCCTCCTGCCCCGCGGGCTTCTTCTGGTCCTCCTGCCCCGCGGGCTTCTTCTGGCTCCTGCCCCGCGGGCTTCTGGCCTCCTGCCCCGCGGGCTTCTTCTGGTCCTCCTGCCCCGCGGGCTTCTTCTGGGCCTCCTGCCCCGCGGGCTTCTTCTGGTCCTCCTGCCCCGCGGGCTTCTTCTGGCTGCTCTTCTCTGGCTGCCCCGCGGGCTTCTTCTGGTCCTTCTGCCCCGCGGGCTTCTTCTGGTCCTCCTGCCCCGCGGGCTTCTTCTGGTCCTCCTGCCCCGCGGGCTTCTTCTCTCTGCCCCGCGGGCTTCTTCTGGCCCCGCGGGCTTCTTCTCCTGCCCCGCGGGCTTCTTCTGGACCTGCCCGCGGGCTTCTTCTGGACCTGCGGGCTTTCTTCGGCCCCACCAACCCTAACAAAGAGCCACTGCACTAAACAACAGGCAAATGGCAGCGAGCAGGAAGGGCACAGCGTTCCGACAGGAGTGGAAACAGCGCAAGGTGTCCTCGAGCTCGGAGTGGTATACTTCGAGGACCTTGTGTCGGGCGTCATGTCTGCCTAAGCGTTCCTCGAGGGGGGCGGGGGTCCTGCAGTGGCGTCGGATCAGTATCCGTTATAAGATACTCGAGGAGCGAACCTCCTCGAGCATTTTGTTTTATACTGTTCTTATGGCACCTAAAACAACGGTATCTTGGTCCCCTATAAATTACTTGTATAAATACCGCAAGAACATTTTAATTTTTTACATTAAATTTTCCTTATGATTTGTGAAGGAAGTGATACCGAAGTAAAGAGGTTAACTAGGGAGAGTGCCCAACTGTATGAGTGCGTGCCGTGTGTATGTGCCACCCAGTCCCTCCTCAAGATTCGTCCGAAACTGGGATCGTCTCATAACAGACAGGCTATGGCGAAAGAGAAATAGAAGAAGAGAGAGAGAAGGGGGAGTAAGAAAGTGAAGGCGAGAGGAGTGAGGGACGGGGTAAGGAGGAGTAGGAGGGAAAGGGGGAGAGGGTAAGAGGAAGGGATAGGGAAGAGAGGTGCAGACAGGCCAAAGTACAAAGGAGGGGTGGGTGGGGAAAGGGATAGGGGGGTAGGGAGAGAGGGAGAAGGGATGAGTGAGGGAAGGGGAGGGGGAGAGGAAGGAGGGAAAGGGGAAGGGGCAGGGAGAGGAAGGAGGAGGTAAGGATAACCTGGAATGTGACTATCCCTAAAGAGTACAGTGACTCGTTTGACTTGTCTACCTCAATTTTTTCCATCCTTTCCCTCTCCCTCCCTCCTCTCTCCTCCTTCCCTCTTTCCCTCCCTACCTCCCCCTTCCTCTCTCTCTTTAATAATAATGAAAAAAAAAAAAAAACGTAGGCCTACAAACCGCTACGCCCCCCCCCCCCCCAACCGCCGCCGAGGAAACAAAACCTCCACCACGTGTTCCCGGCAGGCAAGCAAGACCCAACAGCTGATCTTGAGCACAGCGCCATCAAAACATAAACGGCGAGTTAAAAAAACTGTTTGAAAATACTCGCCGAATAAAGCGTTACAAAATATCGTCGATGTCGGAGCGGCGGACGTCATATGACAATGACCTCGGTAACTTTCCCACTCTAAACCAAACTAACCTTGACATAATGGCATACATGTCAAGATGCATCTACGTGTGGTCAATTTTCACTGTGCGTTCACTTTCTTTCCCTCATTTCACTTTCTCCCCCATCCGTTACATTATTGGGGTAATTTTCTACATTACGTCCGCCGCTCCGACATCGTCGCCAAGTTTGCCGCTAACGGGGGTTTTCCGCGCAATAAAACCTACATATTTGGATTGTATAGAGTGAGAGGAATCCAACGATATCAAAATTCGATATCGAAGCGGCGGAGGTCATATAAAAAATTACCGAGAAGAAAAAAGAAAAAGAAAAAAATGAAAGTTACGAAGGCAAACAAACAAAAAACAAAAAAAGCGATTCCTATATATCCCTAGCACGTGCCGAGCGAGCAGGGAGAATCGACACTTATGGCTAGGGCACATAGATGCGGTTTGTTGTAGGCCTGTTTGACCGCGTGTTTATGGCGGGCAGTAACAAAAATGTAAATAAAGATCTGGAAAAGTGTCAGAAAATAAGCGATATTAAATTTTCACTGACATGATTTTGTCATACCACACACCGTAAGCCCGAATATATACTACAGAATACAGTACCTACACATTTGCATTGTAAAAAGTGAGAAGAATCCAACGATACAAAGTCGATATCGGTCTATTTTTGTTTGTCGCTCGAGCACAGTGTGACGCGTCGGGCTCTCACCCGAGGGTCGGCGGTTCGCGCCCCGCCCAGGCGCCAGAAGTTGCAATATCGGCCGGAGGTTACTGCTCTGCCGTGGCTGGGCACCGCGGTGGGCAAGGACTAAGGCCGCACTTTTAAAACCTTCGCCAGTGCTGGCGTTCGCTGAGAGAGGTCCCGCAATCGGATGAAACGGGAATTAAATACGACACATTCGAATGCGGACATTATATAACTGGTCAGTGATGTACGCGAGCATAACATTTAAAATGATCGATCCTACTGTCCTGTGAAATACAGGGAGGAAGAGGAGGAGGAGGAGGAAGGATGGGAGGAGGAGGGGAGGATGGGAGGAGGAAGGAGGTGGAAGGAAGTGGAAGGAGGTGGAGGAGGTGGAGGGAAGGGAGGTGATAGGGATAGGGGAGGGGTGAAGAGGGGGGAGGAGAAGGAGGAAGAGAGGAAAGGGAGGTGGAGGGAGGAGGAGGAGAGAGAGAGGAGGAGGGAGGCCTTACTTTAAAACCCAACGTTGGCCAGGGCGGGCGAAGGGATCGCCAGGCGCTAACATCTTGCATTCCTGCTAAATCTAGCGCAAATCTGCAGTAGGAGTCAAAATTTAACTATGCTATAACAAAGAAATTGAAAATTACGCTATAACAAAATTAACTTTATGCTATACTACACTTTAATATTACTGGTTCTGGCGAAAGGTTTCGCCAGGCGATCTAATTTCTAATTTCGTACCATTAAAAAGCTCGCCAGGCGAACTTTCGCCAGGGCTGGCGAACGATCGAGCCTGGCGAAGCAAAGCCGCGAGAGCCCTCCCTTTCCCGTGTGTAAATACCATTTTCTTGCTTTCAAATTATAAATTAGGAACATTTATGTATATGATGTAGGAGAGAGAGAGAGAGAAAGACAGATAAAGAGAGAGAGAGAGAGAAAGAAAGATAAAGAGAGAGAGAGAATTCGACTCTTTCTCTCCGTTACTCCTATGCTCCAAAAGCAGGTTGATTCGGACAGCCATCATACATTACTATGAAATTTTAGATATAGATACATTAGACCAAGAACTGAATCTCTGGTATCTTCATCATCTCACGAGATTGCAAACTCTTTGCGGATCTTTTAATTATTCCTATCTCCTTTAGCTTTGCCTCAAATTCAGGTCACGTTTTTTCATTCCTTCGTTTATTCTTTTCTATTATTTACTAGCAGTCATTTAGACGTCAAACACTGGCGCGTACGTTCTTTAGCAGACAAGTAGGTCGTTTTCCGCTAGAACGCTGCAACTATCGGTGAGGCTGCATCGGGAATGGTAGTTTAGAACTAATTATTCACCTGCAACAGCAACCATTTTTATTCCCGTGCAGCAGCATTAATAGCTGCAGCGTTCTAGCGGAGCGCGAGTATTGTTCAGCCTCACTTTAAAACAGACTAGGCACTCGGAGGTAATTTTTGTTTGTGTTTTAGATTGACACTAGTAGCAATATTGGTAAACCTTAGGCACTGGGTACATGCAGTGTCTAAAGTAGTTTTGTTTTGCAACCTGTACGGGGGGGGGGGGTAGGTTACAGAGGGAGGGGTAGAAGGTGGGGCGGAGGCTAAGGGTTAAGGGAGAAGGTGACCTTGCAAATGAAGGCTGGGGATTGGCTAGACGAAACCGCGCGTCGATTGAAATTAATGCAATGCGATGATAAAGATGGCGGTAGTGATGCTGATGGAGGGGATAAGGATGATGATGATGAGGAGGACGAAGACGAAGATGGGAATGGTGCAATACTTCCTTGCAACGTTAGCAGGGAAGCCTCTACCAAGGACATCTGAAATGAAAGGGGCAAGAGAAAGAGGGGAGAAGGAGGGATTCATCAGCTCCCAAGATAATACACGAAAATAACACTTATCTCACCTGTGTTTCAGCGTCGCCTCCAAATCTCCGCTTCAAAGGGACATATCCCTTCGTTGCCTCCCACGGCGACGCTGACAGAAGGTGCGACGAGCTCGTTCTCGGGAGAGGTCCGGAAACATTGAGAATACTGCAGCAGGATCGACGAAGGAAAGGGCAAGAAAACACGAATTTGCCGAAGGCCTTTTCGCTGATGCTTCGTCATGTCTGCTGCCCTGACGAAGCAAAGGCCTTCAAAGCGTATTCCTGTGATTTCGTGCCCTTCCCTTCGTTGTTCCTGTTGCACTGCAGTTGGCATTTAGAAAAGTAATGTGCAAACTGCGTGACAATAAATGCGCGTGTTTTGTGTGTGTGTGTGTGTGTGTGTGTGTGTGTGTGTGTGTGTGTATGTATATATGTATATTTGTATATATGAGATAAAAGGGAATAGGAATGGGGAGACGAAAGGAAGGGGCTTATACCGGAA
>NW_020869060.1:419997-427497 GCF_003789085.1 Penaeus vannamei | reverse complement strand
ACTGTATTAGGAAGGATATTAACTTCAAGTTACCAATATCATATAATCATCAGTTTTTTGTCTTTCATCACTTTAATGAGTTATTGTTTTTTTCCTACTGTTTTTCTGGATCTTCTTTTGTATTGATTCTATAGTATTTTTAGGTTGGTAGTTGTTACGCAAGGTGGGGCATTCATTTACATTTATCTTTACTGTATGAATATTTTACTTTATAGTCTTTATATTGTACAGAAGGATAATGAACAAGTCTCCAGTTGAATAATCTTACAATTTGTTATCCAGTCAGTATCCAACATAAATGAAGGTACATGCTTTAGAATATAAAAGAAATATCTGCTCATACAGAAGAACATCATTCCTCTCTGCCTTTATCTTTTTCCTTTTTTGTCATTTGTGTGAGTGTTACATTTTTCCAGTATTGCCCTTTAGTGAGAATACCACTAGTGCAGCCGAATACCATAAGTTTGTTCTGTTAGTTATAAAAGCAAAACTCAATAGTCTTCAGCATTGATTGAATCTGCCAGTATAAAAAGGTGTTTTTTTTAATGTTTATGCAATGGTTCATTAATTCTACAGGTATAGGAGATTGTCTGGAGCTTTTGTGGAACTAGGCGATGCCATTTATCAACAACCAGTGTGAGTAGGTAGAATATAGCTTCCTGCGCTTGTGTACACTGATTCACTAACAAGCTGCTTTGAGGGTGTCACCGTGAGCATATTTGTACTTCACAGCTGCAGCACTGAATCAGCTATATATTTCTGGATTAACACATGCCACATTGTTGAAGATTGTGGTTCTAATACAAGTTGAGAGTGAATGATAACCTTAAAATATGTGACAAGAAACAATTTTTGTATAAAAGTATTTCATGACCCAAATCCGCATTATTTGCATGGAATTGACCTAGATCCTGATTGCGACCTCACTACTCAAATTAAAAGATTTGTTGTGCAAATCAAGACATGTCTAGGGACTATAATGGGGTAGTTTCTATTTGTTAGGAATAGGTTAAGGTGGTATTGTATATGGATTTGTAGATGAAATGTAAGTTGCATTTTGTATTGTTTTCATTTTCATAGTCTTTCATTGGGCATAGTATGAGAAAGATGTTGATAAATAAATAGGGAGTTAGATTGCCTTATCATTTACTAAGGAAACTTTGGTAAAGATGTATTAGTAGTAACAGATGTACCAAAAGATAAAATTTCTGGGAAGGAATAGTCATTGTTGTTAATGCTATATGTTCCATGCGGGGTTCAGCAGCTACTATTTTTTGGATTGCAAGTGGATACATATCTGACTTTTCATTTATACATAGAAAATTGATAAAAGGAAGGATTATCAATCATAGCCATTTTAGGACACATAGTAATTTGATTGTGATTTTCAAGTAGGATTATTATCTAGAGAAATCTTGAACACCATTTCTCTCACATGATCCATCAATTATAACAGTTTTGAGGTGCTCATCTTATGAGATTGTATTCTGCGAGCTTCCCTAGATAGGAGGTAGTTTCTTCACTTTCTTTTGCTCTTTTCTTTAAGTTGGGTAAACTCTTACCAGAAAGATAGTTCATCAGTTTTTTTTTGTGGTTTTGAATATTCTTGTCAAGGTAGGAAATGTGTACATTGATGGATATTTTTCACTTGTTAAGTATTCGTAGCTCTTGCTCGGGTACTTACCTTCAGTTGGTGCATGTATGTTTGAAAATTGAACAAGTTTGCAAGCATGCATTTAATCACTTACTAAGGTTGCATATTTACTTTTTGATTTGAAAGGACACAGATGTAAAGTGACCTCATGCATTTGCAGACTGCATTTGATTGTTTGTTTGAGTGCTTTTTGATCTTTGCTGCTTATGATTTTTGCCCCATATCAAACCAAGTCTTGTCACTGTAGCATCCACAAAAAAGTGTACTTTATAATGCTTTAACCAAATATTTTTTATCCATTTTGTCAAAGTATCCATAAGTTACTTAGAAAGATGTACCAGGATGCTTTACTATGAAGTGATAGTACATTTAACATATATGGTATATAGTCCTGCAGTAAAATGATGAAACAAAAAAGTTTGGCAGAACCTGTTAGTCCAAAGTATATGTACCATTTTTTCCTCATTTCATTGTCTTTTGTGGGTCATGTCATTTTCCTTATGGGCATTGTTTCGTATTACATGGGATGCAAGATTTTCATGGGAAATTTTACCCAAAGATTGCAGTAACCTGTTATCAGAGTGTATTTATTTTACCTTTATTTCAGAAACAAAGCCTTTTTGTAGCAACACTATCACCAGACTGTTGCCCTGTCATCTGCTTTGGGGTTTGTTAGACTTGCATCCTTCAGAGGATTTCATTTGTTTCCTCCTACGAATGGAGGGAAATGATTCTGCCATTTTTAGTTTATTGCTAGGTTGATTGGTTCCTTTGCTTGTCTGTGAGAAATTACAGATTGATTTTGATAAATAAGAGCATCGGGCATGGTCCTAGGACCTCTTTAAGGAAGAGCAGAAGTCATGGTCCAAGAACACTTATAAAAGAGCATAGGTCAGAGTCCTAGGATGATCAGATTTGAAGGTGTACCCGATATGTGTATGTAGTTAGGGTCTAATTATTGCCAGTATAATTCATCATAGAAAATGAGTCTGCTGGAAAAAATATTTTCTCTTAAAATTTTGCAGTAGGCTAGTTCATTCTGAAACTGGATTTTTGATTGATGGCATGGCTCCTAGGATGCCATTGTTATTGTTAGTATTGTGACATCCACAGTAGCCAGATCTGCTTCTACATCCAACACACCAACCAAAATCTTCACATCTTCCACATCATAGCTGCATCCACCTCGTTCAACTACACTTCAGAACAGACGCAACAGCACTGCTAACTCCCCCTCTAAATTCCCCATCACCTGACGCGCCAACCTTGCAACTACACCTGCTGACTCCCTGTCCACCGACACTGCACCTCAACCCTCTTCCTTTTTGCAGGGCTATTTGTGTGCAGGAAAACTGAATTTTTGCTTCCATTTTCTTTGCGTAACACACTTAGAGAAAGTAACGAAAAAACTTGTGTATTGTTAGCCTGTTACACTTCCACCTCCACTCTGTCCAGCCCCGGATCAGACGACTTCGATTTTTTGTGTGTGACTTTGTTTTCCTTATTTTGAGTAGTACGCATTGAAGATGATTGGTGAAATAAGAAGTAATTTGTAGAATAAATAACGGTGCAGAGTTTTAACAAGAACTAAGCGGAAGATGCTTCAGAGATAACTGTGGCAGCTTAATGAAAAGAGTCACAACGTTTTCATTTGTATACGCTTTGAAGATTTGTCGGAAATTACTCCGGGAAGCAATTATTTTTCCCCTCCAAAAGTCGCGTGTTAATTGTGGGTCAAACATTTTTTACTATAACACTATTTTCTAGGGTTTGTATAAATAGCTCAAATTGAGTCGATTGCAGCAAGCTCTATGGATATGTGAAATCGTGGGCGGGATTTACGAAGTAGTCTTCTCAGCCGAAAGGAAAGTCCGAGTCAGCCAGCTTGAAGGTGGCTGGCCGCGGCGCCGCTGTCTCGGGAAGGAGCGGTTGCTGCTGTTGATTTGTGGCGCCGTCCTCTCGTCCCTCGCGCCTACATGCCTCCCGAGCCTTCGTCCCGCTCGCACCTTCCTCGGCGAAGCAGGACCCGAAATGGCCTCGCCTTGCCTTGCCTGGGGCACTGGCGTGGGAGGCCCCTCGGCGACGCCACTCGATTTTCTTTGACATTCCAACCTCCACAGACTTCGTCCAGGAACTAGGCTTGCGGTCGCTATCATGACCTGCTGTATTCTTTGGACGGTCCTTTTAGCATAGATTTAGATTGGGTTGGGGACGAATGGGCACTGCTGCTTTCCAGTTCAATTATATAGCGGGTAAAACCCCACTACAGTATACTCGCTTAGAATAAAGTTAATTATGAAAATACCGGGCTACATTTAAAGCAGATTTTGAGTCATCCAAAATTTACTTATACTTAAAATGCCAGTATGGCCTGGGACGCGAAATACGAGAAATTGTGAAAAATTCTGGTCATCATGAGGCGTGAATTTACGTAGAAAATTTAGAAATTTAAGGTTGCGTTCCAGACCTCACGAGTTGATTGAAAGGCGCGGCACCGAAAGGCCCAGCGTGACCTCGTTTCACACCGCGAGATGCAGAGGACGTGACGCTCATGAAGATGATGGCATGTGAAGCCCTGGGGGAAGACGTGCATGATCAGCCGACCCCGTTGAGGAGGCGGCCGCGTGATTCAATGTTCGTGGACGTGCACATGACGCCGGAATCCGCGAGGACCCGCGCTGGGCGCAGTCCGGGCTGTTACGTTGGGGTTACTGTCGCTCTTAGTTCTGTTTAGAATTGGCTTCCAGTGGAGAACGTTTTCAGAATATGGGCTAAACGTATACTTTTTGCTGGTACCTATTTTTTTTATAATGATTGTTCGGTATCATTGATGCGCTCCCTTTGTTTTCTTTTTGTCAGCGGTAACATCGAACCAGATATTGATATTTTTATTTCTGCGCATTGGCCGTCGCAGTTGTCTCTAAAAGGTGCCTTAAAACTTCGTTGGCTTGGTAACACTTCCACAAGATTTCTCGACGCGAAACCAATCCCGCCCTTCGATGCCTGGCCTCGCCTGGCCTCGCCTGGCAAACAGCACACGCCCCGCAACGCAAGAATTCGCCCTATCGACTGTGTAAATAGAGGTGTAAGATGAGTAAATCTTTAAGCTTAAAGATGCACCGGGCTCCGGATCGATCTGGACCACGAGTGTCACTGTCCTTCGTGACGGTACGAACCCTTCGGATCCTTGTGTTTTCCTCTGCCAGATCTCGCCCCCCCCCCGCCCGATACGCAAACCGTATATCCTCCCCTATCTCTCTCGCTCTCTCTTTCCCTCCCTTTCCCCTGCATCCTCTCTCCCTTTCCCTCTCCCTCCTCTCTCCCTTTCTCCCTCCCTCCTCTCCTCTCTCTCCTCTCCATCATCCTTCTTTCCTTTCCCCTCCCTTCTCTCTCTATTATCTACTTATCTATTTCTGCCTTCTCTCTTTCCCACCCGCCCTGCATCCTCCTCCCTCTCCGCCTATCAGTTCAAACGAATTCCCGTGACGTGGGCGGATAGGGGCGGTGGGGGCGTAATGTCACTCGGTCACCGTGTTGGTGGGCGTGCGAGTTGCAGGGACAAGGGTGGTGCGCGGGCCCACGCACACCGGCCTGGGGCACGAGGCCTGCGGGTGAGCTGTAAAGAGTAGCTTCCATATCCTTGTAGACAGAGAGAGCGCGCTTGAATATTTCTCCGGCGGGAGATATTGAGCGGGCGAGACCGAGTGTCTTGACGGCCACTCCGCACGAGCAGCCCCTGTGGCCTGAATGTCCACCCCCGCGGGCTGGCGGCGCCTCGGGACACAAGTGGCTCGTGCGTGCGTACGTTTGTTCCGGGTGCTACCGTTGCCCCCGAGGGAAGCCATCCACATGCTAGCGTTTCGTAAATGCCTCCCTGCGAAGGGGACGGTCACGTCGACGCTGGCCTCGCCTGTGAGCCGAACTGTGGCGCAGTTTGGCGGACGCCGCGCGCTCGTCAAACGCTTAGCGCTTTTCGTCGTTGACTGGGACTGCAGAAAGCGCTTGCGGCCGGCCCCGAGGCGCGGGAACCTTTTCCACACTGGTCGCCTCCGAGTTCGCCAGCAGGACACATTCCCGCGGCGTCACTCCCCCGAGGCTGCTCCCTGAGGTGGCGGGACAAATCTCCCGGGGTTGCGTGCAAACATAGATAGTTATTTTGCGTACGAGACACGCAAGTTGTATCGAGCGGGTTAGCGAGAGAGACACAGCGTGGAGGGAAGGAAGAAGGAAAAAGAAAAAGAGGGAGTAAGGAAGGAAGGGAAGGAGGGGAAGGGCAGAAGGAAGGAATAAAAGAAGGGAGCAAGTCAGGATGGGAGAGAAGAAAGAAGGAAAAAGAATGGGAAGAATGGAGAGAAGTAGAGATGGAGGAAGGAAGTAACGGTTGGTGGAGTAAAGGAGAGAGAGAGAGAGAGATAGAGGGAAAGAAAGGGAGAGAGAGAGAGAGAGAGAGAGAGGGAGGGAAAGAAAGGGAGAGAGAGAGAGAGAGAGAGGAGGGAAAGAAAGGGAGAGAGAGAGATAGAGGGAAAGAAAGGGAGAGAGAGAGAGAGGGAGGGAAAGAAAGGAGAGAGAGAGAGAGAGGGAAAGAAAGGGAGAGAGAGAGAGAGAGGGAAAGAAAGGGAGAGAAGAGATAGAGGGAAAGAAAGGGAGAGAGAGAGATAGAGGGAAAGAAAGGGAGAGAGAGAGATAGAGGGAAAGAAAGGGAGAGAGAGAGAGAGAGGGAGGAAAGAAAGGGAGAGAGAGAGAGAGATAGAGGGAAAGAAAGGGAGAGAGAGAGACAGAGAGGGAACGAAAGGGAGAGAGAGAGAGAGGGAACGAAAGGGAGAGAGAGAGAGAGAGGGAACGAAAGAGAGAGAGAGAGAGAGAGAGAGAGAGAGGTAACGAAAGAGAGAGAGAAGAGAGGAGAGAGAGAGAGAGAGAGAGACAGAGAGAGAGGAGAAAGTAGAGAGAAGAGAGAGGAAGGGAAAGTAAGAGAGAGAGAGAGGAAGGGAAAGTAAGAGAGAGAGAGAGGAAGGGAAAGTAAGTAAGAGAGAGAGGAAGGGAAAGTAAGAGAGAGAGAGAGGAAGGGAAAGTAAGAGAGAGAGAGAGGAAGGGAAAGTAAGAGAGAGAGAGAGGAAGGGAAAGTAAGAGAGAGAGAGAGGAAGGGAAAGTAAGAGAGAGAGAGAGAGGAGGGGAAAGTAAGAAGAGAGAGAGAGGAAAGGAAATAAGAGAGAGAGAGAGGAAGGGAAAGTAAGAGAGAGAGGAGGAAGGGAAAGTAAGAGAGAGAGAGAGGAAGGAAAGTAAGAGAGAGAGAGAGAGGAGGGAAAGTAAGAGAGAGAGAGAGGAAGGGAAAGTAAGAGAGAGAGAGAAGGAAGGGAAAGTAAGAGAGAGAGAGAGGAAGGGAAAGTAAGAGAGAGAGAGAGGAAGGGAAAGTAAGAGAGAGAGAGAGGAAGGGAAAGTAAGAGAGAGAGAGAGAGATAGGGAAAGAGAGAGAGAGAGAGAGAGAGGGAAAGAGAGAGAGAGAGAGAAAGGGAAAGAGAGAGAGAGAAAGGGAAAGAGAGAGAGAGAGAGAGAGAGAGAGGGAGGGAAAGGGAGAGAGGGAGGAAAGGGAAAAAGGGAGAGAGGGAGGAAAGGGAAAGGGAGAGAGGGAGGGAAAGGGAAAGGGAGAGAGGGAGGGAAAGGGAAAGGGAGAGAGGGAGGGAAAGGGAAAGGGAGAGAGGGAGGGAAAAGGGAAAGGGAAAAAAGAGGGGAGGGAAAGGGAAGGGAGAGAGGGAGGGAAAGGGAAAGGGAGAGAGGGAGGAAAGGGAAAGGGAGAGAGGGAGGGAAAGGGAAGGGAGAGAGGGATAGGGGAAAGGGAAAGGGAGAGAGGG
>NW_020869060.1:416017-419494 GCF_003789085.1 Penaeus vannamei | reverse complement strand
GAGAGAGAGAAGAGAGGAGCAGAGGAGAGAGAGAGAGTGCGGAGAGAGAGCGGAAGAGAGGAGGACGAGAGCGAGAGCGAGAGCGAGAGCAGAGAGCGAGAGCGAGTGTGTAGAGAGAGAGGAGAGAGAGAGAGAGGAGGAGGAAGAGAGAGAGAGAGAGAGAGAGACGAGAGAGAGAGAGAGAGAGAGAGAGAGAGAGGAGGGAGAGAGGGAGGGAGGGAGGGAGGGAGGGAGAGGGAGGAGGGAATGGGAGGGAGAGAGAGAGAGAGAGAGAGAGAGAGAGAGAGAGAGAGAGAGAGAGGAGAGAGAGAGAGAGAGAGAGAGAGAGAGAGAGGGGGGGGAGGGGAGGGTAGAAGGGAGGGAGGGAGGGAGAAATAGAGAGAGAGAGAGAAAGAGAGAGAGAGAGTGAGAACATACGTGTGTATGTATGCACGTGAGTTACGACATATGCGTGTGTCTGCGGATATATGAGAGGCAGACGAGTGACATGCCTTGCATTCATCAACGACCTTTTCCCATGTCCACAGAATAGATATTTGTCTATTTATCTTCTTCGTATGTCATCCCTTATCTATCTGCTGATTTCTTAGTCATTTGTTTTACCTATCTACCTGTCTTTAAAATTATTGGCTTTATTATCTGCCGGTTTCCACAACAAGCTATCAGTCACATCAACACACAATGTACGAAACAAGTTGATTATATACATGACTGCCATTCACATTATTTATGTTCACTGACCAAGATTATTCATATATCATTTACACAATCTGTCTCTCAAATTATCTATCCATTCATCCATCCACGCATTACATCCACTCAGCCAAATATTCATATATTAAGCTAATCACCATTCACCTAATCTCTCGTTCGAATCTTAAGTCAAAAGTGCCTCGGACAAAAAAAAAAGTTCAAAGCAAAGTACGGCTGTGTTTACAAGCACTCTTTATCGCCAACAATCGGGGAGATAATCACGAAATGGTCATATTAGCTTCTCCAGTGCACATTCGCCGTACCTTAATTCATTTAGGTTCCTGAATAAAATATGTTCTTTAAAGACGTACACATATTACAAACAATGATGGAGCCCATGAAACAACACGGCAGACTCCATGATGGACAAAATCGTAATGAAGGCCGTCTGTGTAAATCTCGTTCGTAATGGGTATAAACTGAACGGCCTTTTGATATGGTAATTTCCTTCGAGCGCCGGAGTGTAGAACGATGCGTATACTGAGGCGAGAGTGGCAGAGAGATAGATAGATAGGATGGGAGGGCGAGAGGGAGAGGAGAAGAGAGGCAGAGGGAGGGAGAAAGAAAGAAAGAAGGATGAAGGAGAGGGGGAAAGGAGGAGAGTGGCAGAGAGATAGATAGATAGGATGGGAGGGAGAGGAGAGGAGAAGAGAGGCAGAGGGAGGGAGAAAGAGAGAAGGATGGAAGGAGAGGGGGGAAAGGAGGAGAGTGGCAGAAAGATAGATAGGTAGGAAGGGAGGGCGAGAGGGAGAGGAGAAGAGAGGCAGAGGGAGGGAGAAAGAAAGAAGGATGGAAGGAAAGGGAAAGGAGGAGAGTGCAGAGAGATAGATAGATAGGATGGAAGGGAGAGGGAGAGGAGAAGAGAGGCAGAGGGAGGGAGAAAGAGAGAAGGATGGAAGGAGAGGAGGGAAAGGAGGAGAGTGGCAGAGAGATAGATAGATAGGATGGGAGGGCGAGAGGGAGAGGAGAAGAGAGGCAGAGGGAGGGAGAAAGAGAGAAGGATGGAAGGAGAGGAGGGAAAGGAGGAGAGTGGCAGAGAAATAGATAGATAGGATGGGAGGGCGAGAGGGAGAGAAGGAGAGAGGCAGAGGGAGGGAGAAAGAAAGAGCGGAAAGAAGGAGGGATAGAAGGGGTGTGGGAGGCAGGGAGAGATGGAGAGAAGGAGAGAGAGAGGGAAAGAAGAGAGGCAGAGGGAGTGAAAAAGAAAGATGGAGGGAAGGGGTGTGGGAGACAGGGAGAGATGGAAAGAAGAAGAGAGGGAGAGAAAGGAGAAGAGAGGCAGAGGGAGTGAGAAAGAGAGAAAGAGGATAGAGGCAGAGGGAATAAGAAGGAGAGGAGAGGGATGGAGGGAAGGAGAGAGGGAGAGGGAGTGAGAAAGAAAGAGAGGAAAGTGAGTGGGAGGAAAAGGAAGAAGAGAGACAGATGGTGTGAGAAAGAGATTAAAGAAGGAGGGAAGGAGGGAGGAGAGGCAGAGAGCAAGAAATACAGGAAAAGAGGGATGGAAGGAGAGATAGTGAGGAGAGAAGGAGGAAAAGGATATGAGAAGCGGAGAAAGTGAGAGAAAGAAAAAGAAAGAGAGGGATGGATGGAAGCAGGGACGAGAGAGAAAGAGATAGAGAGAGGGAGAGAAGGAGATAAAGAAGAGAGAGAGAGAGTGAGAAAGAGAGGAAAAGGGATGGAGAGAAGAGACGAAGATGGGACGGGACGAAGAAAGTGGATGAAAGAAGGGGAAAGAGTGAGAGAGGAAGAGAGAAGGAAAAAGAAAAGTCAGGGAGGGAAGAGGAAGTAATGTAGAAGAGAGGCAGAATGAAAAAGAAAGAGAACGAAAGAGAGAAAAAAGGAAGGAGGCAGGAAGAGAGGAGATAGATAGATAGATAGATAGACACACACACACACAAAGAGAGAGAGAGAGAGAGAGAGAGAGAGAGAGAGAGAGAGAGAGAGATTTGATTTGATTTGACAAAACAGAGAGAAGGGAAGGAACGAAGGACAAGGCGAAGGAAAAGAGAAAGAGGAGGGAGGATTGTAACGAAGATTGTAATGCATAAGTATCAAACATCCTTGATGACATAATCATAAACAAATGAAATCGAATTAAATAAGCAACAATGACCATCAACATAAACCTTATTTTTGCTTCCATATCGACATTTTGTTTTATTTGTGTCGTGTGGGTGACGAATTTACTCCTCAATGTCGACTACATAAAGAAACGGAATTTTTTTTTCTGTTTTCACTTCCGTTTCCTTCGTTTGTTATTGTTGTTATTATCATATATGTATTTATCTACTCATTTATTTGTTTATTCTTATTCATACATTTTATCTATATATATATTCATAATCTATCTATCAGTTTGTATATTCTTTATTGATTTACATATTTATTTGATGAATGATTAATTATTACTTTACTCATTATTCATTTGTCTATTTATTCATTTCATTCATTTATTGGTGTATCTATCGGTCTTTATTCCTTTATTTAGTATTTATTTACTCATTTATCAATCTATCTATTCGTCCGTCTATTAATTTTCATCAGTTATTCTTTCATCTCTTATCTATTCTTTCATTCATTCACTTATTTAGTTTTCATTCATTTATATATCTATTCTTTCTTTCATTAATTTATATATTTATTCTTTCATGCACTCATTTATATTTATATTATTGCATTCATTCCTTTTCATACTTATTTATTCACTTATTCACTGATTAATTC
>NW_020869060.1:403517-411017 GCF_003789085.1 Penaeus vannamei | reverse complement strand
TTGTAACTTGAGATTTTACTATTACTTCACAGAGTATACTTTACTGTAAAGCATATTGTTTGTCACACTTTGCTCGCATACTATATACAGCGCTCGTGTCAACGACCTTAGAGGTCAGTGTGCCTCATGCTGCCATTTGTCTAGATTATATAAATGTGTGTGAAATTACCATGAAATTATCACACTATTATACACCATGCATATGTGCTTGCTTTATTATCACCAATATGACTCATTTCTTTATATGCAGCCGCTCTTGGAATCCGAATGAGCGCTGCCTCTTGCTCTTCGCCTCTCTGTTTGACGCTGTCTGTCCGCCCATTTGTCTGTCTGTATATCCATCCATATGTATACTTACATACACACACACACACACAAATATATAATATAATTAAATTAATAGTATTTTTATAATATATTATAATATATTATATATATATATATATATATATATATATCTATACGCACCACACACACCACACAGCCCGGCCTGTGTTACTATTCTCTAGTTACTCGGTTTCCTTCAAAATCCCCACACACATACACACACACATAACAAACAGTTTCCACACACATAATTACTATATTATGTATACTATATTATATATATTATTATATATCTTATTTATATATATATACTATGACATCATGAAGTTGAGACGCATTAATGTAATTATGATTAATTAATATTTATATTATAAGTATTATGTGTGTATTCTTGGGAGATATTATAATATAGTGTCACACAACTAAACACCACGAAAGCACTATCAAACGCCGGATCTCACAACAGGTTTACAACACCACCACTACTATAAAAAGATATGTTTACACACATATATATGGTAATAATATTATTAATAATCCCTACCTAAATAATATATAAAAAAAATAAAAAATAAAATAATAGAGAAAGGGTAACAATATATATATTATATATATATATATAGTAATATATAACTAGATTACATTATTATGTATATTATTTATTTATACGCGGATGGATATAATTAATATCTATGTACTTATGATAATTATATAGCGAGAGTGGATCTCTTTTCTTATGAGTCTTCTGCTAAAAGATATTGGGTATAGATAGACCTTATTTGGGAAGTAACAGTTATGAATGAGTATTGTTACTACACGGCGTAGTTACTTTATCCAGTTATCGATATATACTTTATAGTGTACATCATTGATGTGTGTGTGTGTAGATAGAGATTAGTTGTGTAATTATATATATTTAGGGGTGTATATAGTAAATATGGTCACTCACGCTGACGCACACATCACACATCTCACTCACTCTATCACTACACTACATTGTTGTCACATTTTTTCATTGCATTTTCTCTATTATAAAGACACTACACACAACAGCTACACATTCCATCTTTACTCTGTTCTTTTGATCGTCTGTCTGTTGCACACACACACCATCATGCTACTACACACCCACACACCACACACGCTACAAATGACCAGCACACACGCACAGTCGTGATCTCTCACGCTACACCACACACACACACACTCACACCCATCCACACTACACACACAAAGACTACCACAACACACCATCACACTATATTATATTACTCTATAATACTAATATATATCATATCTATCTACTCTATATCTATCTCTCTCTATCTATCTATATGTTATGTATGCTATGTCTCTCCTCATCATCTCTCGTACTCATCTCTCATATTGTACATCAAACACGGGTCCATATAGATAAAATTAAGAGATATGATAAATGCATCATAATAGCATAGCTGACTCCTATAACTAGTATGGATATGTAAAAACTGTGTTTACTATAATTTATAAGGAGTAAAAGTTAGTATCCATAATACATATATATATAATAAAAATATATAAGAGTTATAGATATGAATTTATATACTACGAAATCACTATTATAAATTAATATTCATACACTCATATAAGATACAATGAATACTTAGAGTATTAAGTATGTATATATTACTATATATATATATGTATATATGTATGTATAGATATGTATATCATATGTACACATATAAATATATATATATTATATAACTATACTATATATATATATAATAATTATATCTAGTATAGATATAGTTATATATATAGTATATATATATTATTAATATAATATATTAGTATATTTCTACCTTCCACACGATGGGTTGTTTCTTTCTTCCATATATTATGTTTATATATCTTATATCTAGTAATATATAATCTGATTATTTATTCATTCTATATTTAGATAGTCGTATATTTTATAATATATCTATAATATAATTATATATACTATATATATATATCCTGATATATATACTATATATATATGTGTGTGGTGAGTGGTGATTAGTGTGATGTTAGTGTGTGTTGAGTAGTTATGTATGGTGTTGATGTTTATAGTTGTGTGTTTTATTATTGTCATATTAGTGTTATTGGATTGTAGCCACGTACTCTGTACTTAGCTAGCTATAGTGCTTATATATGATTAGTTGGTACGTGGTGCTAGTACGTATGTTGTAGATTTAACATGTTATACTTTATTCCATATATATATATACTTAAACCTTAAGTATTGTAATATATATATTATATATGTTATATCTAATTATTATCAATTTATCTATCCTACATAATGCTATATTATATATTAGTATATATTATCATCTTTTATAGTATTACTTCTTATATATATATATTATATTAAAAGGGTTGTGTGTGATGTGTGTGTGTATATATATTTACTACATGCTCATGTATAATATTGTATCAGGTCACTATTAATATTTTACTATCTATTTTCTATAACTATATATTGGGGTTAGCTATATACATGGATGATATTTCCTCACCTAAATAGAAAATACCTTCTCATAATACTACACGTCTATTTTTCGATATATATATATTAATATCACCTCGCCTATAATAAGACTATCTACTAAATCTGTATAATATATATGATACTACAATCTTTACCGTATCTCTATTGTATATATACTAAACTGCATAAATCTAACCTTAATCACTTATCATGTATATAAAGTTTATGAGTGACAAGTTATTATATCATTTATTAATAATTATAATATTATAACTTTAATACTTACTTAATTATTTTATTTATTATATATATTATATATATATATAATATATAGTGTGGCTGCGAATGTCTGTAGTGTAGTGCTGATGTTGTGAACCTCAGTGTGCATGTAATTAAATATAAATACTAAATATATTATATACTATTAAGTATATTTTATATATATTACTACTAATACTATATAATATAATATAGTTATATAATGGTGTGTGTGCTCTTTAATATAACTAATAAATATTTAAACTCCTGTCTAGATAATAACTAATTAACAAAACATATTCCTATCATTCGAGAATGTATTGTCTACTAGCTATATTGGCACTCTTTATAGGCGATTAATAGCTGTTGGGAGTCTATATTGTTGTAGGACTTGCTAATTTAGTGGCACTCGATAGTTCTGTTGACCGTTATACCCGATTATATAAATTCATATTGTGTGTTTCTCAAGAGCTCTCGGTAATCTTTGGTGGTCAAGGCTTTAGATTAAATTCACCTCGTCACAAACTAGCATATATATATAAACTGAAGCAGAAAACCCAACTCAAACCATGCACAAAACTAGAATTTAATTGGGGACAGTGAGACAACAGTTTCGGAATCGTCCTCGATTCGAAACTGTTTGGCTCACTTTCCTCAATAATGCTAGTTTATGCATTCGTGGTATTTCTTCTATTATTATCAACACGGTATTGTCTGGTGTTTTTCATCTGCAACAATATATAACTATAGTGTTATTACTTTCCTACGAAAAATGGCTATATAATTATTAGGGTATATGTCTATTACTCTATAGTATGAGAATATACATATCTCTAGACGTTCTTAGGATAATATTTATGGAATTTCCAGGGGTCATATATATATACATATATAGATTATATCTTATAGTATATATAATATTATTATCATATCTATGCTTTATATATTAGAGTACTATTGCGTGTAGTATACCAATAAAGGCATGGTGAATATGTTATGTTATTGATGACATATAGTTAATATATGGAGTCTTAGTATACTAATATTATATTATATTTATATTTGGTAATATATAGTTTATAGTTAGGTAGATCATATGTATATATATAGATATGTGGGCTAACTATAGTTATTTTTACTATTTTATGAGGTATGTATTTATTTGAGTTTCTTATTGTTGTTGGTGTTACAATTGGGTGATATGATAATGTACTATTATTATTATATATTAACTATACATAATTATATATATATATATATATATATGTGTGTGTGTGGTGGTGTGTGTGTGTGTGTGTGTAAATGTGTGTGTGATGTTGTGTGTGTGTGCTGTGTGTTATAATATATATATATACTATATATACATATTATAATACTATTTATATATGATATTTGATTATGATTATAAATTTAGTTATGTATGTTGTTTATAATATATACTAAATACACATGTAAGATGTATGTAAACGTATATCAACATATAATGTATACACACATATACTACCTATACTATACCCTACACACCCCCACTACCATATAATACTAATAAACACACACATACACATATACATTATACCATATATATGATTAACAGACACATGCCATACGTATAACATTTCTATATTTACCATGGATGTGTGCTGTGTGTGTGTACTGTGCATATAAATAAACAAGATTTTACAAGTTGTTGTGTGACACACATGATGTGTTCTATGAGCATACACACACACCATCTCACTCTATGTTATGTTTATCTATTTAATTTACTAATATTAACATCTAATACACAGCTGTATGTATGCATGTATATGCATATATATTATATATGTAAAGTATAGCACTATACGTTATCTATTACATATATATAATATTAGTATATTCTGTTATATATGTACTGTACTGTCATTGCATCATATATATGGCATATATAGGTATATTGTATATATGTATATTAATTATAATATATGGATTAGTTAATAATACAATATATATGTAACCACATATTAATATCCTCAATATATTACAGTGTCTAATGGTAATAATCTATACTTAGGCATACTAATATATTATATATATTATAAGTATAATATTACTCTTATGAGAGAGGAGAAGAGAGAGAGAGACGAGTAGAGAGACGAGAGAGAGAGAGGTGAGTAGAGAGAGAGAGAGAGAGAGAGAGAGAGTAGAGACGAGAGCAGCAGTATCGTATAATGCTAATACATGACAAAGGGTAATTTATTCTATATATTTAATCTATATACATATACACATATATTATAATACGATAATGATATAGTATAGTGAATATATTCTATATATAGCAATATATTGGTACTATTAATATTAATACAACTTATATATATCATATATACTCCTGCAATTCATATCTATTCCTATCATTAATGTACTATTAAGTTATGTGCTATTTTACTTAATACTCAAGTAAAGTTTATATATAATGGTATGATAAAATTGTAACATATCTATATGTTGTATGTGTGTGTGTTTTGTGTGTGGATGTCTTTTGTGGTATGTTGTGTGTTTTGTGTGTCTTAGTGCTTGTATATACACACGTATGTACATACACGGACACGTGTTGAGATACAATATATGGCATTTTTGAAAATGGAACCCCACACCTAATTTAAAGAATCTGAGCTGATGTGGCAGAACACATCATTCTAAATCTTCTATACCATTTTCAGCGGAAATTGATCATAACGGTGTTATAGAGGGTATAAAATCCATGATTTCCAGGAGCCGCTTCCAGCGCCGCGACAAAATGACAAAAAGTCGTTAAGAGCGACGGGAAATCGGACGGATTTGTAGCGGATGACGTATGCGAGGGAAAAAATGATGAGCCAATTAGATTCGTGCGTGAACGTGACGTAAACATAGACACTCAATAGAACCAATCATATATGGAATAGATCATCACGTGTCAATAGAATCTGGGCCTAGGAGAAGCTTTTTGAAATTCAAATCAGTTCCATCATGGCTAGACAGTGTATATCATGAAAACAAGTATTTCGATTTCATCGCGAGGTATCCACAAAATAACGAAGCTTACCAAATCTACACCACGGTGTACTGCCAGTGGAAGTACATTACAGAAGTGATAGACACCAGTGGGTTTGTGGTGTATGGAAAAGGATTCATAAAACAAAACGAAGAAAGCAGTGTAACTTTTCTGTAAGCGATCGCAATTCCCGCTATCAATGACCTGGAATACCCTGACGATCTCAGTGACCCGCATCCTGGCCCGTCTGGAGTTGATGCTTCAGGTAAGATGAGAATAAAACTGTCCCTGGGTCTGGGCTCTCCTGCCGGAACATGCGAGGTGAAGATTTTGCAGACCAGGCGGGGGTGGGGAGGCGGCATCCGTTAAGGGGGCGGAGCCCCTTATACAACCCGGTAATGTGTCAATATAAATATACTATGTTAGTATTTTACCGATATTTCTCGAAATTCCCAGATATGTAGGCCTACCATGCCCTCCCCAGCTATCGGGACCGTTTTCGTAGTTATGCTTCGTTTGCGAAGGAAATGTGCTAGATTCGTTCGAAACACCACAAAAGCAATTGGAAAATTATTCTATTCACCCCATAAAGGATGTGGGGTTGCATTTCCAAATCTACCCAAAATATGTGGGTACACACGTGTGTATGTGTGTGTGTGCATACATATATTTTGCACGTTTAGTACTATACTTAGAAAGTTCGAAGCGCCGTGCTAAAAGTCCACGGGAACAGCAGTTCCTCTTTTAGTATCCCAAACTCTTTCCGATATTTGTCTTGGCGTGCAATTCTAGAGGAAACTTCCGTGACTGATAATGAAGATCGTCCTTCTTCCCGACAGGACCAAATATTTTTGCAAATTTGCATCAGTCGACAAGAAGAAAATGCATAACAAAGATACATTGGTAAAATATTATTTAATGCCATATCATCAGCATAAAATCAGTAGTGTTATTGTATTGTGTCAAATCGTTCAAGTTGCTATTAATTAATCCACCTTAAAATGTGATGCAAATATTAGCAGGACTTCAAGAGAAAAATAGCATATTAATTCTATAGTAATACGATGTAGGGATGGAATCTGCAATACCAAAGATGATTATCAAAGTCTTTGTACGTGTTTCTGTTGTTGTTTTAGCTGTTGTTAATCTGGAAATTGGTTTTAAGATGCCAAAGGTGATTACAGTGCTGTTGCTGTTATTTTGGTTGTTATCTTTATTGTTGCTGTTATTGGTGTTGTTATTGTTTTTGTTTTCGTTGTTATTTTTGTTTTCGTTGTTACTGTTGTTCGTTGTCATTGTTGTTATTGTTATTTTTGTTTTCGTTGTTATTGTTGTTTCCGTTGTCATGGTTGTTGCTGCTATTATTGTAGTTGTTACG
>NW_020869060.1:396017-398517 GCF_003789085.1 Penaeus vannamei | reverse complement strand
TGCTTTCACTTTGTTCGCCATAACGGTCGATGGTTGGGGAAAAGAATTACGATAAGGAAACAGCCGGTATAGAATTATGAAAATGGATAGTTGTTGATCGAAAAAACAAAATGGCTGTATTTACAAGAAATCATAACCTTTTCACGTCGAACATAGACACAAAAATACAACAAAATTTAGAAATCATTAAAAGATAAACCGAATACGAAAAACTTTTAAACCTTCAGAGGTAATACGTCTGCAAAACGACACAAACGCTGGAAGGGTCAGTTCCCTCTGAACCACAATTTATATCCAGCCGACCAGCGCCAACCTAAAGGCACACATACACACAGAAATACCAATACTCAGGACTTCAGGGTGGCGCTGCAAGTAAGAGATAACGATAGCGTCTTGAATGCGGCCATAAATTCACAAATAGAGTCGTTTCATTTTGCCTTTTCTCCGACTGCCGCCTCTGGCAGCGCGGGAAAGATTAAATGCAGCCGAAGGAGCGCTCGCCGTTCGAGGCAGAGAATCCGGCGTCACTTCGAATGTGTTGCGGAGTACGAGGAGGAGGGGGCTAACGGGGACAAAGGGAGAGGGGTAAGGGGGCGAAGGGGGAGGGTTAAGGGAGGCGATGGGTATGAAGCGGGAGGGCAAAGAGAGGCGAAGAAGGGCAATGCGGAAAGACAAAGGGAGCGAAGGGGAGACGAAGGGGAAGGGCGTGAATAGGCGCTGATGCGACTTGGATCTGCTAAGGCCACAAGGTATACGGATGCCAAATGAATTGCAAGAGCTTCTTTAGTCCAACTCGGAAAAATTGATTACATAAAGCGTAGCGAATTGAGGAAAACTATTAGATTGGCCGCGATTCCCCAAATTGATGGGTATGAGTCCATTTGGGGAGATGTGTAATTTGAGAGAAATGTGTAATTTGAGAGAAATGAACGGGCTGCACAACACTGGCGAATGGGATGATCACATTAGATTGTGGAGCGTGAGCGATCTGGCAAATTATAAGCAGATTAACGAGCGAGCAACAGGTCTCGTTGGTTCTGCTGAAAGAGCAATTAATTCTCCAGAGAGACGAGTTTCTCGCAACAGAACGTCAACGGAAAGCGGCCTGTCCTTCCAACGCGCGGTGGTGACGTCAGCGAGAACAATTTGAGAAACGGACATACAACGGAAGAAAAAAAAAAGAAAAAAAAAGACATCTGTCAGTGTACGTTCTGAAATAAGCTACCTTACTCCTTGATGATGTCATTTATCCGGAGTTATGTATTCTTATTATGTGTAAGCACTCGGAATGAACTGTTGTTTAGGTAATTTAATTTTGTAGAAGGGCTACAACGCGTAAGTGGTCTGGGAAAAAGTGTCATGATGGTTCTTTCAAGAGGGGAGAAGGAGAAAAAAGAGAGAGATGGAGGAGGAAGGGGGTGGGAAGGAGAAGAGAGAGAGAGAGAGATGGAGGAGGAAGGGGGTGGGAAGGAGAAAAAGAGAGAGAGAGGTGGGGGAGGAAGGAGGAGGGAGAAGGAGAAAGAGAGACAGACAGACGGCAGACAGAAAAACATTGATATACACGTAGACGGACAGACAGAAAAACAATAATATATACGTAGACAGACAGACGGGCAGACAGAAAAACATTGATATATACGTAGACAGACAGAAAGAGAAAGGGAGATAGAGAGAGAGAAAAAAAAAACACACAGAAAGAAAATATTTTTAAAATGCTTTACAACCACCCCTCCCCCTTGAAGAGAGACGACAAGAGCGAAGAGCGCGAACCTCGAGAGCTGGGTCCTCCGACGGGGGGAAGAGGAGGAGGAGGTGGGGGAGGGAGAGAAGGAGGAGGAGGAGGAAGAAAAGAAGGAGGAAGGAGAGGTGGGGAAGGCGAAGGAGAAGGAGTGGGAGGAGGAGGAAGAAGAAAAAAAGGAGGAGGATGGGGAGGGACGGAGGAGGAGGAGCCAAGGGGTAAGTGGAGAAGGGGGAGGAGGAGAATAAGAAAAGAAGGAGGAGGAGGAGGAACAGGAAAAGAAGGAGGAGGAAGAGGCTGGGCGGAGACAGTAGTGACCGGGGTGAGAAGTAGCCCCGCGTGGCCACGAGCGGACATGCTCCTCTCCTCCGGCCGCCCTGGGGTCCCTCCCTGACCGCGGGGGAATATTTATGTGGCCGTCGCTGCCCGATATTATACGGTTTTGTCGAGGCTCTTTTGTCTGTGTGTTTATGTTTTTTTTTTTTTTTTTAGTTTGTGTTTTTGCTTATTGTTTGGCTCGGTGATTTTGGGGTTGTTTGTGGGATCGTCAAGTGGATGTCACTCTGGGAAACGTCCGCCTGTTTTCGTTCCCTCAAGCTATATCCGATTTATAATTACGATCCCTGTAAAATCTTACGATCGGCAAACACAGACCCTCAGCCAGTCCCATCCTCGGCTGCTAAAACCCCGCCCCTGAGCCACGTGACGCACCGCCGGGCCTCGCTGTCGACTTGCAAAGGCGACTCATCCAAGAAAAAAGAT
>NW_020869060.1:371017-391017 GCF_003789085.1 Penaeus vannamei | reverse complement strand
TCTTCTCTCTCTCTCTCTCTCTCTCTCTCTCTCTCTCTCGTCTCTCTTGCTCTCTCTCTCTCTCTCTCTCTCTCTCTCTCTCTCTCTCTCTCTCTCTCTCTCTCTCTCTCTCTCTCTCTCCTCTCTCTCTCTCTCTCTCCTCTCTCTCTCTCCTCTCTCTCTCTCTTCTCTCTCTCTCTCTGTCTCTCTCTCTCTCTCTCTCCTCTCTCTCTCTCTCTCTCTCTCTCTCTCTCTCTCTCTCTCTCTCTCTATCCTCGCTCTGCCCTCTCTCGTACTCTTCTCTCTCTCTCTCTCTCTCTCTCTCTCTCTCTCTCTTCTCTCTCTTCTCCTCTCCTCTTTACTCTTTTCTCGCTCTCACTCTCTCTCTCACTTCTCGTCTCCGTGCGTCTGCGTCTCTTCTTACTCGGCGTACGTTCTGCTCTCTCTCTCATCGTCTCCTCTCTCTCCTCTCTCTCTCTGCTTTGCTCTTTCTCTTTCTCTCTCTCACTCTCTCTCTCNTCCCTCGTCTCTCTCCTTCCTCTCCCTCTTTCTCCCTCCCTCCTCCCCTCCCCTCCCTCCCTTCCCTCTCCCTCTCCCTCCTTCCCCCTTCCTCGCCTCTCCTCTCCTACCCTCTCTCCTCCCTCTCTCCCTCCCCTCTCCCTCTAACCAACTAATCCCCTTATCCCCGGGTGAGCCCTTCCCCACCAAGCCATGGAATGACGCATCAACAACGGCCTCCTGACCCCCGACGCAGACGCTCGCTTGCATTAAAACATCACGAATGGCAAGCAGAGGTGAGGGAAGCAGCGGGGGGGGGGAGGAGGAGGAGGAGGAGGAGGAGGAGGGAGGAGGAGGAGGAGGAGGAGGAGGAGGAGGAGGAGGAGGAGGAGGAGGAGGGAGGAGGAAGGTGGAGGAGGGGAGGAGGAGGAGGTGGAGGAAAAGGAGGAGGGGGAGGAGGAGGAGAAATGAGGAGGTGGGAGGAGGAAGAAAAGGAAAAAGCTCGCTCCATATGCAAACGCTGAAGATTCAAACGGAAAACGAATCCCACAAACAACGCAGAAAAATAATTAAACAAATAAACAAATAAATAAACAAAAACACAATGAATCAATTCTAACAAAACAAAACAAAAACAAGGACGTCCACAACAGCGGAAGAGTTACATAAGCTAAACATATAACGGGGTGACAGCGCTGATGAGCCCCCGGGGGAGCTCTAAGGGGGGGGGGGCGCTAATCTAGCAAGAAAAGTACCAACAACAACAACATAAAAACAATACAAAAAATAAAAAAACAATTGTAATCCATTCCTCTTTTTTAAAATACGGATAAAAAACATCAACACAAAACCTAAAAAAAAAAATAAATAATAAAAAATAAATCGCTACTCATCACGCCGGTAATTGGATAATCATCCACTAACGACAAAACCATCACGTGCCAAGCGAAAATTATGCCTGTTAATTAGCTCTCGTCATTCAATTATCTCCTCCTCCTCGTCGCCAAGCACGTCGTGGTGTCGGGCGCTGGGGGAGGAGGCGAGGGCGCGCGCGCCGGAAGCCCCGTTACGTATTTATGCACTGGATGGGGGGGAGATGGGGGGGGGTCCGCTGAAGTTAAAAAAAAAAAAAAAAAAAAAAGGTGAGGAAGGGAAGGAGAGAAGGACAAGGAAGAGGGAGGGAGGGAGGGACAAAGGAGAGGGAGGGAAGGATAAAGGGAGGAGAGGGGAGGGACAAAGGAAAGGGAGGAGGGAAGGAAGGGATAAGGGGGAAGGGAGGAGGGGAGGAAGGAGGGGAGAGGGAGGGGAGGGAGGAGGAAGGGATAAAGGGATATAGGGTGATAAGGAGAGGAGAGAAGGGCGGATAACAGAGAGAGAGAGACGTAAAATGAAAAATGAAGGAGGAAGGATAAGAGAAGAGGGACGAAGTAGACAGAGAAGACGACCGACTAAGACGAAAGAGTAGGGAATGGAGTGGGAAGGAGTGAAATTAGGGTGGGGAACAGGACACAAAGAAAGAAAAGATAAAAAAAAAAGAGACAAAGAAGAAGAGAGAGAGACAGAGAGAGAAAGGGGAAATCGTCTTCAGTAAACCACAAAGACTATAAGCATTTCCTCTCGCTAACTGTATCCCCGACGCCCGCGCCGTCCGACCACTCGTATTCCAGCAACCGGAGCTCCGCAATGCACACGCATATCCGGACTCGCGCTGTCCCATTACCGGACACTCCGCTGCGGCATTTACAAAGTGCTACGATTCACCTGGACGTGTCTTTCCCCCCTTTCTTCTCTTCTTCCTCTTCTCTTCCTCCTCCTCCCCTCTGTTTCTGTCTGTGCTTCTACTTCTACTCTTTCTTGTTATTGTTTTCTATTATTATTATCATTATCATCATTATCATTATCATTATCATATAATCATCATATATCATTATCATCATTATCATCTATCATCATTATCATTATTATCATCATCATCATCATTATTATTCCTCCTTCTCCTCCTTCATCGTCATTTTATTCTCCGTCGTCTCCTTTTCCTCGTCCTTTTCTTATTCCCTTTATCCCCTACATTTTTCTTCCTCATTTTCAACTGGTTGAGATAGACTTACTAGCCACGGGACATCGATAGATAGAAGGACAGACAGACACATAGTGAGTGTGTAAGAGTGAGAGTGAGACAGGCAGTCAGACAGAGAGATAGAGATAGATAGATAGATGGATAGATAGAGAACGCGGAGAACGAAAGAGAAAGAGAAACGGATACACAGAACGAGAAAGAGAGAGGGGAGAAGAGGGGAAAAAGGACAACCAAGAGAGAAGAGAGAATGACAGAGACACACAAGCCCCCCCCTCTTCAACCCTTAACTCCCTAACCCTTTCCCCCCCCCCTCCCCCCTTCCCCCCCCTCCCCCTCCCCCGCGTCCGGTGCCCCGTGCCCGCTCTCGCGGCGGGAATGAACCTGTCGCTGAGAAGGTGACCCGTGGCTCCGGCCTGCTGCCTGCCTGCTCTGCTTGCATACATCATCCGTGGATCTCCTATTTCTCGGGAAAAATAACCTCCCCGTTTGATGTTTTTCCATTTGTTCTTTATTTCGTGTTTTTGTCACGATCACGTAACCTTGACACGTTGAATCTAACATAAAAACAAAAACAAATTGCGCCAGTAACAGTAATAGCTGTAGTGATTACTAGCGGTGATAGTAATGCAAATTAAAATAGAAAAGAAACTACAAATACAACGGCAATATTATGACTCGTACATCATACATAAAAAAATCGCACGCACGCACACACACATCACACACACACACACACACACACACACACACACACACACACACACACACACACACACACACAACACACCACACAGGTTCACAAACTGACACTAATACAAATTCCAATAAAAATACCAACACAATTATCTAACACGGCGACGTCTGATTCGGAGTCCCAGTGGCCAGCCCCTTAATGCCTTTCGCCGCACGTTTTCTATATTAAACGCTGAATGGCTGTCACGTGCACGACAAAAATGGTCTAAACAAAGGATGTAACTTTTACAAAACAGTCTCATGAATTTTATATACACATGCACACACAAACGCACACACATTATATAAATAAATAAATAAATACATTATATATATATATATATATATATATATATATATATATATATATATATATATATATATATATATTATATATATATATATATATATATATTCTCTTGAAAGAAAAAAATATGAACATTACAATAGGTTTGTTTTTTTATTTGCTGTACTACTGCAAAAATCACTAGTAAATAAAAATATACAAGCTTTACATCAGAAAGATCTCAAATCCAAGTCAAAATTCACAAAATCACCTCCACAAACAGACACAGGCAAACAGACACACACCACACACAGAGATACCCCCAACAGCCCAATCACTCTCCAATTACTCAAAACCGAAACACCAATCCATTAAATCCCCCCTCACCCTCCAAAAAAAAAAAAAAAAATTAAACCCCACGAAATCACGAACCACGACCCCCCCCCCCTCCCTTCCACAAAGGACAACGACGAACCAACGGACAAGCAAACACCTGGGATGGAACGCAACGGACGGTCTGTCGAGCACACTACCTGCTGTGGCGCGCGGATCTCCTTGACGAACTGCCGGGGCGAAGAACAGTAATCGAGGCGGTTTATGTTATCCTTGTTCTTCGTGCACTACCGTGTTCTGTCGTCACGTTCATTTCCATTGAGAACTGTTATCTATAAATGCATTTATATATATATACATTTTTTTTTTTTTAATGCGACACGCTCCAATCATCGCATGAATCATACAGTTTGTATAGAGAAAGAAAGAAAATAATAATCGAAATATTCTCGATCGTTCAATTAATCCGAACTTCGTAACACAAACTTCTCTAATATAAAGGAGCGCGGAGAACGACTCAAACATCGAGCTTCCAAGTCCATTTCCGCAAAAGCTCCCCCTGCTCCACCCCGTCGTCGCTCGCCAACACGCGGCGAAGACACACAACCGCCGCACACTCTCCGAGACTCTTTTTCCAAGTCCACGAGTCCCTTTTCCCTCAACCACGGACGACAGCACGACGGGGAGGAAGGAGGGGGAGCGCAGGAGGCGAGCTGTCGTTGCTACACACCCTCTCACGCCAGCGTCTAGCAGCAGACTAGGAGGCAGCGGGCAACCACACAAGATCACCTCATGCCTCAACGCGACCATCGGGAAGAAGCGGAGGGGACACTGGGGGAGACGGGGGGAGGGATAGGGGGCCAGGGTCAGGGGACGGAATGGGACTGCGGGAGGGGATGGAAGGAGGATGGGCGGGGAAGGAGGGGGGAGGATAAGGCACCTCCGTCGCCACCATGAACTCCCAGTCGGCCTCTATCGTCGCCGCCCATTGGTCGGCCGTCGACCGTCCCGAAGCCTCTCATTGCCAGAGCCCCCTCGCTGGACTCCGCCTCGGAACCTCTTCTCTCCTTCCTGCGATGAGTTTCCTCCCCTCGACAGCAACGAATAAGCAAAAATGGGTAAAACAACGGACACGAAACGCACCATTTCCTCCACCACGACCGCTCGTGGGAGGACCCCGCGCTCGTCATACAAAACAAGTCGCATCGGCTGGAGTACCCGGGCAGTGAGGCGGCCGCTGATTGGCCCAGAGCCGGCGGTGTGGGCGTGGCCAGTGAAAGTGGTTCCCGGTGCACGCCGTCCGCAACACGAGCGCCAAAGAGCAGCGAGGAGCAGCAACACCTCGCACAAAGGACACGGGCTCGAGCGACGAGCGAACGCCCCGGCGGATCCCACGGCGCGGGAGTCACGTTCCCTCCGCGCCGTAACCTTCCACGAGGGGGGTGGGGGGGCGGGGGAGGAAGGCGATACTTATGCTCCCCCCCCCCTCTCCAAAGATTTAATTCTTCCAATTTGGACTCGACGATACGCTGAAAACTTATGCGCGCCCGTAAACAGTGACAGTATGTAACATCGTGAACATGAACAAACACGTATAAAATAAGAACTTTCATAAGTAAAACGAACAAAACCTTACCTTCTTAAATCGCAGTCCTGGAGAACAGTCTTTCTATTCAAACTATCTACAAACATTTTTCCTTAAAACTACGTTCAAATCCCGGGGTGTGATTTTGCATAAGATAACAGCATATATATATGAAAATATATCAACAACAATGTGTACTTATATATATACAAAACATTCATTTCATCAACATTCAATTAAATACTTATATCAAGATTAAAATCGTTACTCACAGAATTCTCTGATCAACATCTGTCACAAAGGCTTACCTGTAAAAAGAAAAAAGAAAAGAAATGTATTAAAAATAAACAAGTACAATCATTTCAAACAAATTTTCATTAAACAAAACAATAACATAACCTTTAATATTTTTTTAACAATCAAAACAAAGACTTAGACAAAACCAGCCACAACACCACCAATAACGTCAATAAAAAAGTATTATCTCCATGCGACACTGCTTATAGACGCCCAAGAATTTAATATACCCCAATAAAATTGAATCACTTCCTGTCCCCATTCGCTCGCTAGAAGAAAGGAAAAGAAAGAAAGAAAGAGAAGGAAACAGGAGAAGGAGGAGGAGGAGGAGGAGGTAGATGTAAAAGTAGTAGTTAGTCAATCAATCAGTCTCTCTTTGTGTCTGTGTCTTTCTCTCTTCTACTCAACACCCACTTCCAACCCTCCTTTCTATCTCCTGCCCCTGTCTGTGTCTGTTTCCCCACCAAGCAACAAGCTCGAAAGCCCAGACGGTATGTAAACACCTTCATCACAGGCATGTAATGAAGGATGGGGGGGGGGGGGTGCCCTCTTCCCCCGGCACACACACACGGCTGTATGCATGCCAAATGCATGCATACATACATATTACTTATATGCATGGGCACTCAAACACGCGCGCACACACACACACACACACACACACACACACACACACACACACACACACACACACACACACACACACACACACACACACACACACACACACACACACAAATGCACACATACGAGCACACACTCAACACGCACACGCTTCACAATCCGGAACAAGTTATAAATAACTTTATTTGCCTGACCTTCAGCGCTCCACCCTCCCGTCTCCCCTCTCCCTCCCCTCCCTCCCCTCCCTCAACCCCTCCCCCCCTCCCCACTCCGCTTCGCAGCAAGAAAACCACCGCCTCCGCTGCAAAGGCTACGTCAAAATCAACGTCGAAATCCTCGCCTTCCTGACGCATTCCCCATCATCGACTCCCCCCCCGCCCCCCCGACACACACCTCTGCCGATACAATTTCTCAAATAATGCCTGCCTATTTCCGCGTCTTCGGCGCCGCGCTCGCACAGAGGCCATTTCCCTCCGTCATCAAAAAGCGAGACAATCACACCGAACGTAAAAAAAAAAAAATAAAAGCCGTCTCTGATCAAAAGAAAGAAGAAAGAAGAAAGAAGAAGAAAGAAAAGAAAATCGCCGATGAACCACAGGCCTGAGCGAGCAACCAACCAATCCATGCTGCAGTTAATAAACATAATCGTCGACATCAGCAATCCTCGCCAAACAGCAAGGGCGAGAGATAAGAACGATAAGGAGAGGAATAAGGTCAACGAGTACGCGCAGAAGAGAGAGATGGATGAACAAGATGCAAAGAAAAGAGAAAAAAGGAAAGACGAAGGCAAGCACGCAAGCACACTACGCTGAGTGATCTCCTTCAGCATCGTCCCCCTCCCTCTCTCTCCCTTTCGTCCTTCCACTTCCACCTCCCTCTCCCTTCCTCCTACCTCTACCTCCTCTCTTCCCACTCCTCCCTCCTTCCACCTCCCTCTCCCCTTCCTCCTCCTACCTCCACCTCCTCCCTCTCCCCACTCTCCTTCCTCCTCCCCCACTCTCTCCCTTCTTCCTTCTGCATCCACCTCCCTCCCTCCCTCCCTTTCCCCACTCTCCTTCCTCCTCCCCTTCTCTCTTCCCTTCCTCCTTCCCTCTCCCTCTCCCCTTCCCCTCCCTTCGTGTCGAATCCTCTGATCTTCACCAAAACGCTTCCCCTGACAGAAATTAATGTCTTGATCCCCCAAATTCGGCCAGTAACTTCCCCTTACCCTCCCCTCCCACCCCCACCCTTTCACGCACCCTCCCCCCATCCCCTCCCCTCTTCCCTCGCCTTCCTCCCTCCCTCCCTCCCTCCCTCCCTCTCTCCCCGTACCCTCTTCTCGCCACCCACTCCGTGTAATCCCCTCTCTCCCTGCCCAGCCTTCCCTCCCCTGCCCAGCCTCCCTTCCTCTCCCTCCCCCTCCTCCTCCTCCCCTCCTCCTCCTCCTCCCCCTCCTTCCCCTTCAACAAGTTCCTTCCTCTCGCACTTCGGCCGGAAGTTAAGCCGCGTTTCCCCGACCAAAGAAGAGGATCGCATTAGAACTTTTGACTTTCCTGTCTTCCCGCCTTCGCACGCACTCGCTCGATCAGTCACTCACTCACTCACTCACTCACTCACCGCCAGGCCGCCCACTCGTTCCCTCATTTTCTCACGCCCGCTTATTCATTTTACCATTCACTCACTCACTCACTCACCCATCCACCTATTCACTCACCCATTCATCCATCCACCGATTCACTCATTCCATTCACCACATTTTCACTCACTTCACTCACCCATTCATCCATCCACCTATTCACTCACTCACCCACCATCATCCACCATTCACCATTCCATCATTCATCATCCACTCACTCACTCACTCACATTCATCCATTCATCATCACTCACCCACATTCCACTATTCACTCACTCACACCACCCATTCATCCATCCACCATTCACTCATTCACTCCCTTCATCCATCACTATTCACCTCACTCATCACTCGCTCACTCACTCACCCATTTCATCCATCCACCTATTCACTCATTCACTCACCCCTTATCCATCCACCTATTCACTCACTCACTCACCCATTCATCCATCCACCTATTCACTCACTCACTCACCCATTCATCCATCCACCTATTCACTCACTCACTCACCCATCCATCTATCCCCTATTCCTCACTCACTCACCCATCCATCCATCCATCCACCTATTTATTCACTCACCCATCCATCCATCCACCTATTCACTCACTCACTCACTCACTCTCTCACCCATTCATCCATCCACCTATTCACTCACTCACTCACTCTCTCACCCATTCATCCATCCACCGATTCACTCACTCTCCCATTCACTTATTCATCGCCCGCCCGCCCACTCTGATATCAGAATGCTGATGTTATTGTTTATGCAAATGCTAATCATAATGCTAATAACAATGACAATAAAACAACAGTAATACGAGTAACAGTAAAAATCATTATTATGATATTACTACTACTAGCAACAACAAAACAATGATGATAATAATGCTGGAGATGATAGTAGTTTTTTTGTTTTTGATAGAAGTAGTAGTAGTAGTAGTAGTAGTATAGTAGTATAGTAGTAGTATAGTAGTATAGTAGTAGTATAGTAGTAGTAGTAGTAGTAGTAGTAGTAGTAGTAGTAGTAGTAGTAGTATAGTAGTAGTAGTAGTAGTAGTAGTAGTAGTAGTAGTAGTAGTGGTAGTAGTGGTTATAGTAGTGGTAGTAGTGGTAGTAGTGGTAGTAGTGGTAGTAGTGGTAGTAGTGGTAGTAGTAGTAGTGGTAGTAGTGGTAGTAGTAGTGGTAGTAGTAGTAGTGGTAGTAATGGTAGTAATGGTAGTAATGGTAGTAATGGTAGTAATGTAGTATAGTAGTATGGTAGTAAGTAATATAGTAGTATAGTAGTATAGTAGTATAGTAGATGAAGTAGAAGTAGAAGTAGTAGTAGTACAGTACGATAGTACTACACTACTTATTAGTATAGTAGAAGTAGAAGTAGTAGTAGTAACAATAATAACAAAAACAACTACAATAATAATAACAATAACGATAAAAAAGTAACAACAGCAACAACAAAAATAATGATAAAACCAGTAACAACAACAACAACAACAACAACAATATACCACCGACAAAAACCGTAAAGCATACAAGAACCGCCACAAAAAGCGGCAGCCCTTCTCCTCTTATCTCAAGTGAAATATCAAATCCCAAGGTAGGCAAACCCTCCCTCCATGCTTTCGACCAGACCTATTGGGCGGAGGAAGGAGGAGGAGAGGAGGGGAGGAGGGGAGGAGAGGAGAGGAGAGGAGAGGAGAGGGAGGAGAGGAGAGGAGAGGAGAGGAGAGGGAGAGGAGAGGAGAGGAGAGGAGAGGAGAGGAGAGGAGAGGGAGAAAGGAGGAGAAAGAAAAGCAAAAAGGTCATTAACACGGAAACAATATCACCGATCTCCTTACAGGCAAAGACGGACTGGTAAATCTCACTCACACGCACACGCACACGCACACGCACACGCACACACGCACACGCACACAGCACACACACACACACTCTCTCTCACACACACACACAAAATCACACAAGTCACACTCACACTCGCCTTCTCACTCATACTCACCCTCAAACTCAAGACACACACACACTCTCCCTCCACATCCCATCCCCATCCCTGCCCCCCCCACCCCCCACCGACGTCCTTCACGATGGCGCGGGGGCGTGGGCGGGACGACCGAGCGAGCGAGTGAGCGAACGGGCGAGCGAAGGACTCCGAGGAGAAGGAGAAGGAGGCGGCGCCCATCGAAACGTTGCCTTATAGGGCCACTTACGGAAGAAGCCAAGTCGGTCGGGGATTGCATTCGGGGGGGGAGGAGGAGGAGGAGGAGGAGAGGAGGAGGAGGAGGAGGGGAGGAGGAGGAGAGGAGGAGGAGGAGGAGGAGGAGAGGAGGAGGGGAGGAGAGGAGGAGGAGACAGAAAGAAGGAGGGAGGGGGAGGGAGTGGGACTGGGAATGAGGGAGGGAGAGGAAAAGGAATGAGGGAAAGGAGAGGAAAAGGGAATAAGGGAGGAGAGGAAGAGAAAGAGGATGGTAGGGAGGGAGGAAATGAAGGAGAGTGGAAGGGAAGGAGGGAGAGGAAAGAGGATGACGGGAGGGGGGGGGGCGGAGGGGCTGGGGCGATATGGAACGCCTTGGGCACTGTGACCGTGGGAATTAAACACACTTGTGGAGGCGATGAATTGGTACCTTGGAAGACGGGGGGGGGGGGGAGAGAGGAGAGAGAGAGAGAGAGAGAGAGAGAGAGAGAGAGAGAGAGAGAGAGAGAGAGAGAGAGAGAGAGAGAGAGAGAGAGAGAGAGAGAGAGAGAGAGAGAGAGAGAGAGAGAGAGAGAGAGAGAGAGAGAGAGGAAGAGAGAGAGGGAAGAGCGAGAGAGAAAACGAGAGAGCGAGCCGAGAGAATATGGCGAGAGAAAAGAAAAAAAAAAATACCCAGAATGAGAAAAAAGAAAGAGAAAACAAAACCAGAGAGAAAAAAAACACGGAAAGAAAAGGACGAGCAAGAAAGGGAGAAACGAGAGGGGGACACACCAAGCGCAAACACCCTGCCCATAATCCGCAAACACCGGCCACGTGTCAAATATCAAATTGCACACACAAGGCCAAGCGACTTCGATTAACATTTTAAAAGCCCAAGCAAGCAAACAATGCCACGCCTTACCCCCCACACCCACCCCCACGCCACCCCTCCCCTTCCCCACCACAATGGACAAATTCAAGCAAGCAAGCAAGCATGAGACATTCGGAACGGATAAGCGTGAAGGGGATGAGGGGGGTTGTGGGGGTGAGGGGTGAGGGAGGGGAAAAGATGTAGGGGTAAGGAAGGGCAAAGGGTGAGGGAGTGAGGGAGGGGAAAAGGGTGAGAGGGTGAAGGAGAGCAAAGGGAGAGGTGAGGAGAAAGGGTGAGAGATGGGAGGCTGAGAGAGGGAGGGGAAGTAGACTGATAGGTAAAAACAGTGAAAAGTGAGAGGGGAAAGGATGAGAGGGTGAGGGAGGGGAAAGGCTGAGAGGCCGAGGGAGAGCAAAGGCTGAGAGGGCGAAGGAGGGCAAAGGCTGAGAGGGTAAGAGAGGGGATAGGATGAGAGGGACGGGAAAGATGAGAGAGCGAACGAGGGGAAAGGGCGAGAGGCCGAGGGTGAGGGATGAGAGCCAGAGGAAAGGAGGGGAAAGTAGGCAAAGAGATAAAGAGGGTAAAGTGAGAGGGGAAGGAGGAGGACTTCCCCGACAGGCAAGGAAAGGTGAATCGGGAGTTTACCGTCTTTCGGGAACGAGTGCGCGCCCCCGTTGTTGCGTCCTGCTTATTTTTACTTCTAGATTTTTTTTCTCCCTCTTTCTTTCGCCCTCGCCTCCACTTCCATCTTCTTTTACGCTCTGTTTACCATTTCTTTTGACCTCCCTGTTTCTTCTTTTCTTCTCTTCTCCTCTTTGTTTCTTTATACTAGTCCCTTTTAGAACTGCAGTACATGCGCCTCTTTTCTCTTTCTTCCATAATTTATCTGCTTTCTTTCTCTCCTCGCCTCTCCATCCCGATCCTCCTCCCACTTTTTATTTCTCCTTCTCGTTCATCATCATCATCATCCTTCTTTCCCATTCCTTCCGCTAACACGTTAAAACACCACCACCACCTCCTATTCCTCCTCTTCTTCTTCTTCCTCCTCTTCAACTTTTTTTCTTATTCTTCTTCTTCTTCCTCTTCTTCTCCCCTCCCCCCCCTTAACACCCCTCCACTAATCACCCCACCAATGCACGAAGTTAAGAGAATGAACCAGCATGGAACCAGGATCAGGCGAGGATGACAGTGCCCCTATCCCTACCACCCCTACCACCCCCTACCCTCCCCATACCAACCCCATTACCACCCACGCTCCTCCTACTCTTACTACCTGCCTCCTTATCTCAAGATATTACTTTCTCCTTTACTTCCCCATCCCCCCCCCTTCCCCCTCCCCCTCCCCTATCCCCTCCCTCCCCCCCCCCCTCCCCACACCGTTTTCAGGGCCACCGCGAACGGCCGCATGCCCAAAGATGCCCCGGTGACTGATGGTTCCGTGACACCCACCGCCAAACACGGAGACCAACGGGGACTCGTGCGTAAGGAAATGCCCCGGGGGGGAGAGGGAGGAAGGAAGGAAGAAGGAAGTAAGGTGGTGAAAGAAAGAAGGAAGAAGGAAGGAAGGTGGTGAAAGAAAGAAGGAAGAAGGAAGGAAGGTGGTGAAAGAAAGAAGGAAGAAGGAAGGAAGGTGGTGAAAGAAAGAAGGAAGAAGGAAGGAAGGTGGTGAAAGAAGCATGACGGAAACTGAAACAAGGAAGAGATAAATAAGAGGAGATTAAGGTGGAGGAAGGTGGAAAGGGAGTACCAGAGCGTAAGAAAAAGAATAAAGAAGGAAAGAGAGAAGGTGGAAAGAAAGAGAGGATAGAGAGGGAGAAGCAAAGAGAAAAAGATAAAAAGACAAGAGCCACAGAGAGGGGAACAAGAGACCGACTTCCCTACAGCATAAAATCCGAATCTGGCAACGCGACGCAAGTACACAGACGAGCCACACTTCCGCTGAATATCAACAGCTGATAACCAAACGCGACACTCTATATGCAACGCAGGTGTACCGGCGACTGACACCGCGCTCGTAAATAGTGCTGTGTACTTTCAACATTTCGTATTCCCTGTCGTATATGTATATATATCAAGGTATAATTCTCTGTTGGATTACGGATGACAGGGGAGGGGGGAGGGTAAGAAAGGAAGGGAGGGAAGGATGGAAAGAAGGAAGAAAGGGAGAGCGAAATGGAGAGAGGAGAGGAGAGGAAAATAGAAAGAAAGAAAGAGAAAAGAAGTAAAAAAAGAGAGAAAAAAACATAACAGTAGAGAAAAAAACCGTTCTCTCTTCGTTGCCACCCCCTTCGGCCCTCGCTTCCAGCCCCCCCCCCCCCTTACCGGTCTCAGCTGACCAGTCCGACTTCCGGAGCCACGAGACGGGGGGAAACCGCAGCTCCACCTTGACGCACGGCTCCTCCTCCTCCTCCTTCTTCTGTCTCTTTCTTCTTTCTCCTCTTCTTCTCCTCCTCTTCTTCTTCTTCTTCCTTCTTCTGTCTCTCCTTTACTCCGTTTTTTTCTTTTTTTCTTTAGGGGGGAGGGGTCACACTTCCATTCTTCATTCTTCCATCTATTTCGAACCAAATTTTTTTTTCGAAATCCACCAATTAAAAAAAAAAACTTCAGCCTCACCTTCGCCCTCACCCCTTAACTAACTCCCGTCATGCCGAACACTCACACTCACTCACACTCCATTCCCTACGCGCGACGAGAGAATAACAACGCAACCGCACAATGGGAAAAAAAAAAAATAGAAGTTGAAATCAATCACAAATACAATAAAATCACCAGATATATTCACCATCACGTTGCGACGACAAAGGGGATTTCGAAGGACCGATGGACACTGTCACTCACACAAGGACTGGCAGTGAAACAGAACGCACACGCACGTACACACTGCTTAATTTAATATACACGTGTACAAACATGATCACATGATACAAAAACACATACGATGACAAAGACGCACATGAATAGGCACGCTCACGGTCACACAAACAACCCACACACACACACACACGCACACAAGCACACACAGAGAGAGAGAGAGAGAGAAAGAGAGAAGAAGAGAGAAAAAAAGAGAGAGAGAGAGAGAGAGAGAGAGAGAAGAGAGAAGGAGAGAGAGAGAGAGAGAGAGAGAGAGAGAGAGAGAGAGAGAGAGAGAGAGAGAGAGAGAGAAGAGAGAGAGAGAAAGAGAATCGACCATCACATTCTCATCACGGCACAAACACAAACAAACCTCGCCTACTGTTTTACCGCCCTAAACCCACAACCCCCCCCCTCACCCCATCCCACCCTGCTACCCCAAATACCTACGATCTCCCCCAACAAACAACCGCTAATGCATTCACCTAAAACCTCAATTTTATCCCTTTTTTACCCCTAAACCATTATCATCGCCCCTTAAACCGGCAAAAGGAGAAATATGGAAGTCTTAGGGGGAAGGGGGAAGGGGTAGGACAAAGGGGGGGAATGGGGGGGGGAGAGGTTTAGGATGAAATGGTGGCAGTCGGTGCGGAAGTGTGGGATAGACTTTACACCCTTATAAGGAAAGTCAGTGAAAGACTGGAAGGGGGAGGGATGAGGGAAGGGGTGAGGGGATGAGGAAGGGGTGGGGAGGGGATGGAGTATGAGGAGGGGAAAGAGGGAGGAGGGGAGAAGAAAGAAGGGACAGATATAGAAAAAAAGAGTGAGGGTAGCAGAGGAGATGGAGGGGCGAGAGAGAAGGGAAGAGAAAGAAAGGATAGGGGAGGTGGGGAGGGGGGAAATGAGAGAGAAGAGGAGAGAGAGAGGAAAGAATAATTTCCACCTCTTAATCCCACTATTTCTCCCCCTCCTCTCCTTTCCCCCTATATCCCCTCCCCCCCTTCTCCTCTCTCTATCTCTCTCCTTCTCTTCCCTCTCCTCGTCTTCCACCTCCCCCTCCTCTTCTCCTCCACTCCACCCTTCCCTCCCCCTCTCCATCCTCTCCATCCTCTCCACCCCCCCACCCCCACCCACCCTCGCCTCCTCGTCTTCCATCACTCCTTAAATGGACCCATTAAAAATTGAGAGAAAAAACTCCTCCCCCGCCCGACCCGAGGTCATTGGCGACCTCGTCTTCAGCTCCTATTTTACCCTACCCCATACCCCCCCACCCCCACCCCACCCACCCCACCCGCACCCCCAATATATCAAACAAGATAATTTTTTCACCGGATTTCCGTTCCCTCGACATCGGCAATACAACCAAGACAAAAAATAATAAAATAATAAATAAAAAATAAATGAAACAATAATAATAATCATACGAATAAATAATAATAACGATGATGATGATGATGATAACAATAACAACAGCAACAACTACAAAAAAGCAAAAACAACCTAAAAAAATACAAGCGCACACCTCTTATGAAAAAAAGAAAGAAAGAAAAAAATGAAAAGAAAGAATAAAGGAAGAAAGAACGAAAAGAAAGAAAAAAAACATCCGAATCCTACGTTCCCCAAGTATTCTTGCAGATCGAGGGACCTTTCCCGGGGGAGAAATGCCACGAAATTCTTATTCATCATTTTACACGGACGGGAGACGAGATGCGGTTACAGGTTTCGAGAAGGAGGAGGAGGAGGAGGAGGAGGAGGAGGAGGAGGAAGAGGAGGAGGAGAAGGAAGAAGAAGAAGAAGAAGAAGAGAAGAAGAAGGAAGAAGAAGAAGAAGAAGAAGAAGAAGAAGAAAAGAAGAAGAGAAGAGAAGAAGAAGAAGAAGAAAAAAAAGATACGTATGTATTTGTTGCGTCCGTTCAGAGATATGCGAAGGCCGTATTTCCACAATGTGTGTTTTGAACAAATGTGCAGGATTTATCTTTATGTCCCGTTTTGAGAAATGCGAAGGATATAGATACATCTTATCGGGGAAGAAAAAAAACGTCTTGTTATTATTTCTGTTCTGAATCACCTGCAGAATCTATTTTACATCGGCTTTAAGAAGTGCGAAGGATGGATCATGACGGAGCTCTTCAAACAACGATAACGACACATCCTTAAAGTATATTTCCAGAAATGCGAAGGACACGGCTGCACGTACGTATAGGATGTAAAGGATTTTGCGCGAGTCCGAAACGTCAGTGGCTCTTGGTAGTAGTATGAGGGGCAACGAGAGTAGGATCAGATCATCATCATCATCATCATCATCATTATCCAAATGATTATTATTATTGTTTAATTTATTTTTTATTTATTTTATTTTATTACTTATAGGATGTAAAGGATTCCGAAACGTCAGTGGCTCTTGGTAGTAGTATGAGGGGCAATGACAGAGAATAATCAGTCACAGTATCAGTTGCATTTACACAAAAGTAGCAACCGTAAGAAAAGTAATAACAGCGACGTAAGCAAAGGTTACAAGAGCAGGATTGACTTCCATTTTTTTTTCTCTCTCTCTCCTAGAAACCGATAAAATATCACCCATTGGTAAAGATATCAAGTCAAGAGTAGATCCACAGTGACAATACCAAAAACAAACATAGATGTATAAAAGTTATATTCACAGTGGGAAAAAAGTTATATTCACAAAAAGATGTTATATTCACAGTAGAAAAAAGTTGTATTCAATGTGACAATTGAAAAAGAAAAAAGAAATGAAAACAAAATAGATCCCAGCGACGAAACACACTCTTACGTAACCAAAGCGAAGTCGAGGAAGTAACGATGGGAGGAGGAAGAGGAGGAAAATGAGGAGGAGGAGGAGGAGGAGGAGGAGGAGGAGGACGAGGAAGGAGGAAGAAGAAGAAGAAGAGAAGGAAATAAGGATGAGGAGGATGCGGAGAAAATAAAGAGGAGGAAAAGGAGGAAGAGGGGAATAAAAGAGAAGACAGATGTATGAAAATGAAAAAAAAACGCGTACGCATAGCATTGGCAAGGGAACAAGACTAAAGTCATCAAAAGATGGGGAAATGATAATGATGATGAAGAAAACATGAAAGGAGGGGAGTAGGAATAGGAGGTGAAGAAAATGAATAAAAAAAGTAGAAGAAAATAAGAAAGAGGAGGAGCAGGCATAGGAGGCGAAGAAAGGGAATAGAAGATGATGATGAAGAAAGAGTAAAAACAGGAAGAAAACGAGTAAAAAATAAATAGGATGAAAACAAGAGTAAAAAAAAAAAAAACAAGGAAAAACAAGAAGTAAAAAAACAGGAAGAAAACAAGAGTAAAAAAACAGGAGGAAAACAAGAGTAAAAAAAAAACAGGAAGAAAACGCAAAAAAAAAAGAAAAGAAAAGGAAACGCAAGACTAAGACGCGGACGAAACGGGAGTCCCGGAGCCACGACGAGCGCGCGACGGCTCCCTCAGCGCCGCCGCTGAAAAGGGCCCCGGAGCGGACCGCCAGAGGACTGCCGCCTCGCCGCCTCCGACTCCCGCCGCCCCCGTCGAAATACGGACGAAAAAAAAAAAATAAAGGGGGAGGACGAAAAAAGGGGGGGGGAGGGGACGAGGGGGGGGACGAAAAAAAGACGGACGAAAAAAAGGGGGGGGGGAGAAAGGGGGAGAAAGGACGAAAACGACGAAAATAATAAAGAAAAAAAATAAGCAGAGTCAAAGAAATAAACAAAAAAAAATATAAGATTATTTCATAAGCAAAATATATATACAAATGAAATAAACAATAAAAGTAATAAAAGTAAAACAAAGAGGAAAGATGTTATAGGGAAACGGAAGTGAGACTGCATAAAAAATATATACAGAAACAATACAACAAGAACAACAATAAGATGTTTAACAAATAACAACAAAAATATAATGAAAGATCGAAAATAATCTTACATCTACCACAATAATGTCAATTATGATGATTCAAACACAAAAACAAAAACAAAAGAAAACGAAAACAAGAGATAAAAAAAAAGACAAAAGCAGACGAAAGACAGAAAAAGAAAAAAAAAATCCTCGCACACACAAAAAAAAATTACACGACAAACAAAAAAAAAAAAAGACAAAAACAGACAACGAAACAAACAGAGAAAAAAATAAATAAAAAAAAATAAATAAATCCGGGTCTCATACGCGCTCTTTTGTTGGGCTTTTCTGTCGCGAAATATCCTCTCACGGGAGACGCTGCGTTCGACACGAGGGCCAATAAACACAGATGCCTTCAATTAAAGTATCAAGAAAGGGAGAGAGGGAGGGAGAGTGGGTAAGGGAAGAGGGAGAGTGGGGAAGGGCGGGGGAGAGTGGGAAGAGGAAGAGGGAGAGTGGAAAGGGAAGAGGGAGAGTGGAAAGGGAAGAGGGAGAGTGGAAAGGGAAGAGGGAGAGTGGGAAGGGAAGAGGGAGAGTGGGAAGGGAAAAGGGAGAGTGGGAAGGGAAGAGGGAGAGTGTGGAGGGCCGGGGGAGAGTGAGAAGGGCCGAGAAAGAAAGAATGAGAGCGAGACGGAGGAAGGTACAGAGAAAGTGAAAGGGGGGGGGAGCGTGGGAGGGGGAAAAGAGGAAGCAGGAAAGAGATTGGGGAAGAAAAGAAAAAGAGAGAGAGGGGAAATGTTACATATCGATGTAAAAGTTTACACGACAGAGAGAGAGAGAGAGAGAGAGAGAGAGAGAGAGAGAGAGAGAGAGAGAGAGAAGAGAGAGAGAGAGAGAGAGAGAGAGAGAGAGAGAGAGAGAGAGAGAGAGAGAGAGAGAAAATGTAGAGAAAAAGCATAGATAAAGACAGATAAAAAAAAGAAAACCAGAAAAAATACAACGAAAAATGACCAACGAACGAGAAAAGGCGAAGCAACAAGAGAACGAGAAGAAGGAAGAAGACGAAGAGACCCCGAGAGAGAGAGAGAGAGAGAATATCGCAGACCCGAGACAAGGCCACAACTGAGCGGCTCAACTCTGGCGTTAGTGGCCCATAAAAGGGTGTCAGAGGGCGTCAGGGGGGAGGGGGGAGGGGGGGGGGGGTTGAGGATGGGGTGGAGAGAGGAGAGAGAGGGAGAGAGGAGGAAGGGGGAAGGGTGATGAGGAAGAGGTGGGAGAGAGGGAGAGAGAAGAAGGGGGATATGTTGAGGGGAGGGGGTGAGGATGGGTAGGAAGAGGTGGAGGGGAAGGGGATCCTGCACTTTTCAACTTCCGCTCCCCTAGCTCTCAGGACTGGGAAAAAAAGGAGCAAGGATATTTTCCATCAAAGTCAAGGCTGCCCAGGGACCCTCCAACCTCCCCTCCCCCTTCATACCCCCCCCCCTCCGTGCAGGGTTACGGTTTTTATAAGGCAATCCTTAAATGGCGCTTTATTCACTGTCCTTACTTTCTTCGCTTCCACTTCCTCTTTACTTTTATTTCCTCCTTCCCTATACCGTTCCTCGTTTTTTTTCCCGCCTTACCTCTCTCCTGTCCTTCCCTCCCTCCCGCCTTTTTCTTCTTTTTCCTTGCTTCCTTCCTTTCCTCTCTCTTTCTCTATTTATCTCTATCTCTATCGCTCCTTCTCTCCTTCCCCTCTTCTCTCTTCCTCTCCCTCCCTCTTCCCCCTTCCTCCTCTCTCCCCTTCCTTTCCTACCTCCCTTCCTCCCCAACCCGGCCAATCCCCCTTCGCCTCTCCCTTCGAAGACACAGCTAAGGCGTCCGTAATGACATCCCTCGTGCCAAGTATCGCGAAGCCCGACCATCACCCTTATCGGAAAATGGTCGTCGCGGCCTTCGGAAAAGGAGTCCTTTCCCCTCAAAACAGCGCGCGTGAGGCAGTCGGTCGGTTCGGAGGGTCGAGTAGGCTTCGGATGACTTGGCTGATGGGGCCCGACTTCGTGATGGGGCCCCCGACTTCGAGATGGGCCCCAACTTCGATGACGGGCCCCCCGACTTTGACGGGCCCCCGACTTCGATGATAGGGCCCCGACTTCGATGATGGCCCCCGACTTCGATGGCCCCCGACTTCGATGGCCCCCGACTTCGATGGGCCCCCGACTTCACTCTCAAAAGTGGTAGACAGCGCTGAACAAGATGC